>LFRF01000009.1:720019-739525 GCA_001189435.1 Tolypocladium ophioglossoides CBS 100239 | reverse complement strand
GGAAATTTTGTCAAGGTGATGTAACCAAGTGTCATAGACTGAGCATTTATTTATACGGACCTGGGTGTTGAGAGCTGGGAAATGTTGCTGTTGATKTTGCTTATTAGTGTGTCAAGGTGAGCGGCGGAGAATTGTTCAGCCGACTGCGGTCCCTTTCTGGTGAATGTGGCCTCAACTCGTCCAATTCGGGGCAATTTCCCCAGGTCGCTGCCCATCATCACCCATCTGTGTCGCAGCATCTCCTCCGCATTCGCCAATTCGATTCAGGAATCCTGCAGTGGTTCCTAATCGCTTGTTCTTTGGAAATCAATTCGCCTCTCCGAAAATGGTACGCGCGCTCTGTTCCCCTACATGTCAGGCAGGCACCGATGGACAATGCTGTCCAAGGGAGTTGCGAGGCGTGGCATCACACGACCTTGTCCATGGCGATTTCAGACGCCATTACATCGCCATGACAATTGAATTACCTCACTTCATGCACTGCAAGCTAACGCGATGCGCTACTTCAGTCTTCTCCCCGTCCCTCGTCCCCCGTCACCTCCCCGGCGGCCGCCAGCGGCGCCAGCGTCGGCCGCCCGTCCTCCCCAACGCCTCCTGGCGGTGCCCGAACGGCCATCCGACGACGCGCCGCTGCCGACCAGAAGGAGAAAATTGCCAATGCCCGGCCGACGAGCACGAGGGCGGCTGGAGCCGGCGGCTCCAGCAGCACCATGCTGAGTACGTGCGCCTGAGACTCGACGGGCCCGAGGGCTGCGCCGAGCCCCATGAGCACTTGAACGGAAAAGCTGACGCCTCTTCAGGGCTCTACACCGACGAGTCGCCTGGTCTGAAGGTCGACCCCGTTATTGTTCTGGTTCTGTCTCTTGTCTTCATCTTTAGCGTCGTTGCTCTGCACAGTAAGCCGCCCCTGCACGAAGACGGCGCGCGATTGCACTATCTAACAGGCTGTTTAGTTATTGCCAAGATCACCCGACGATTCTCAAGCTAAGCGAGTTGATGGGGTGGCGTTCTTGAACGTCGTGGATCGGATACGTGTCGCAATCTGGCGCAGGTTCGGCACAATGCTGGCGTAATGGGCATGTGTGGGAACAGCTGCCTGAGGGAGTCTGTATGAGCTCAGCAGAGATGTGACGGTACGGCTGGCCAAGACAGTAGGCTGAATGTGGCATCTTGTAACACTATACCGAAAAATGTGTCCAATTTCGCGAACGAGGCGTTGTGGCTCTGCTTTTGCGCCAGTCCCCTCGTGATGGATCACAGCAAGCTGTCCGTACGACACCTTAAAGGAGCGCCAGCTCCCGTCGTGGAGCCTGCTCTCTGGGTGTGTACGCGTATTGGAGCCCGCGAGAATGTATCCGGAAACGGATAAGTATCCCGATGGGAGACGATGACGACGCCCGCTATGGTGGCCCGATCCGCAGCAATGGTGCGGCTGCATGGCCACCTTGGCGACTCCTGAGGCTACATTTGTTGGTCGATTTATTTGCAGTTCCTGCGAATCATCAGAGCGCAATGCGGCTCGAAGCTGGACGTTCAAGCAACAGGTACAAGTTCGAATCGCGAAGCACGGCTCCGCCTGGGCGCAGGGAGCCGCTAACCAGGATGAGAAAGGCATGGCGAGGGCACGAATAACACGAGGAGGATGCAGGCGCGAGTACGGAGTACCCATCCATCCACGGCGGGCTGACCCTGTACCTACGTTTTCCGTAGCTTCCCAGGTATTCGGCGTTCCCTTGGCCTGTGTATCCAACTTTCTGCGCCATGTGCGCGTATCATCATCGCTCCCCAGCCCTCGACTCGGCCCGAGTCATCGTCTCAGTGTCTCTCGTCAGCGTATTCACCTCAGCGCAGGGCCGTGCGTGCATGCGCTCTGAACGCTTATAACCCGACCGCTCTGAACTCCCCCGCCGACCTCTTGCACCTTTACATGTCTGCTGGGAGATCGTCAACGACGCGCGCAGCTTAGGCGCCGCACCCTTTCTTCTGCCCTTTCTGCAGTAGAGCGACCGCCTCGCCTGTATTCCAAGCATGGAGCTGCTCGACGAGAAGCAGAGGCTGGCGAACCGGGATCCCAACCGGGAGCCTCCACGGATCACGTCGCCACAGGATCGCGGCAACGGCTCCGAGGCCCTGGTGACGGATGGGTTTCTGGTGCCGAGCCTGGACACTCCCAGCGAGACACCCCCTCCGTATGGAGAGCACCATGATCAGGTCCAATTCTCGCAGCCAGGCTTCGAAGCTGGCGCGGCAGTGACAGGTACGTCGACCAACAACTCCATGGAGTGAGGGGCCAAAGCCTTGCTAACAGTTGCGCCTTGCAGATGATGGCAGAGWCAACATCAACATCAACACCAAGAACAGGAGACTGGCCGACCTCCTCGCGCCGACCATTAATAGCCAAATCTCGGTCGAGCCACAGCCGTCCTTGCCACCGGCGTATATCCCCCCCAGCTTGGGTGACCAGCCCGACAAGGCCCCTCCCCCGCAGCTCAATGTGGTCATACAGATTGTTGGTTCTCGAGGTGACGTTCAGCCGTTTGTGGCCCTTGGCAAGGTCCTAAAGGATACATACGGTCACCGAGTTCGCATAGCAACCCACAACACGTTCCAGACCTTTGTGGAGGAGAACGGCCTCGAGTTCTTCAGCATCGGAGGCGATCCGGCCGAGCTCATGGCGTTCATGGTGAAGCACCCCGGGCTCATGCCTGGCATCGATGCGCTCAAGAGTGGGGAGATCAGCAAGCGGCGCCGGGGAATCGAGGAGATGATGCTCGGGTGCTGGAGGTCATGCATCGAACCCGGCGACGGGCTGGGGCCGCCACCGAAACCCCATGCCCGGAACGAGCCGCTGGATCTGTCTGCGGGAATGCCGGGTGACGAGAGCCACGAGCCCTTTGTGGCCGATGCTATCATTGCGAACCCTCCTAGCTTCGCCCACATTCACGTTGCAGAGAAACTGGGGATCCCGTTGCATATGATGTTTACGTGAGTGCTCCATTGCGGTCGAGAAGGGGGTTTCGTCACTGCTAACACCTGTGTCTGACCAGCATGCCTTGGTCTCCAACGAGAGCGTTCCCCCATCCGCTTGCGAATGTCCAATCTTCCAACGCTGATGATGTCATAACCAACTACATGACTTACACGCTTGTCGAGATGATGACCTGGCAAGGCCTGGGGGACATCATCAACAGGTTCCGAGAAAAGGCCCTGGATCTTTCCCCCTTATCCTTCCTCTGGGCCCCCGGCCTGCTTACCCGACTCAAAATTCCTTACACATACTGCTGGTCTCCTTCTTTGATCCCCAAGCCGAACGACTGGGGCAGGAACATCGACATCTCGGGTTTCTACTTCCTCAATCTTGCGTCGTCCTACACTCCTGATCCTGACCTGGCAGCATTCTTGGAAGCTGGTCCGCCGCCCGTCTACATCGGGTTTGGATCTATTGTCGTCGACGACCCGAACGCAATGACTCGAACGATTTTCGATGCAATTCACCTAGCCGGCGTGCGAGCTTTGGTGTCCAAAGGCTGGGGTGGCCTAGGCGCTGACGATGTCGGGCTGCCTGAGGGAGTCTTCATGCTGGGCAACGTTCCGCATGACTGGCTCTTCCAACACGTGTCGTGCGTGGTTCACCACGGCGGAGCAGGTACTACTGCGGCCGGTATCAAGGCCGGAAAGCCCACGCTCGTGGTGCCCTTCTTTGGTGACCAGCCGTTTTGGGGGGCCATGATAGCGAGAGCCAAGGCTGGCCCAGAGCCAATACGCTACAAAGACTTGACGGTGGAGAATCTGGCCGAGGCACTCAAGTATTGCGTTCTGCCAGAGACGCAGGAGCAGGCCAAAGAACTGGGTAAGAGAATCAGAGAAGAGCAAGGTACTGATGCTGGAGGCGCGAGCTTCCATAATCACCTTGATGTGGCTTCTCTCCGCTGCTCTGTAGCACCGAGCAGAGCAGCGGCATGGCGTGTAAGGAGAACCAAGTTTCGGCTCTCCCCATTTGCGGCGGCGGTGCTTGTCGAGGAGGGACTGCTTCAATACTCTGATATCAAGCTGAATGGAAATCCTCGCCCATTACACATGTAATTGCTAACCACGTCTCCAGGCACCGAGCTGTCGAGCACAACACGGAAGATCAGCCTCCCGACCCACTCTCAGCCGGCGCCGCCTCACTTCTCGGGGATATCAGCAGCATTGGGATGGCCTTCGCTGACATGCCGCGCGAGATCTTCAGGTCGAGCCAACGTAGCAAGAACAGCCAAAGCGGTCAATCGCCGTTGCTCGGAGGCTCCAGCAAACAGACTCTCGCACTTACCCAGACATCCAGCGACAGGGCGTCCAGGATGGAGTCTAGCACTGATGTCTCCAGTGTCGTATCTCCCGGCCCAGCGGAAGCCAGCAGCAGTTCAATTCCGGAGCTCCCTGTTTCTCCCCACGCGTCACAACAATCCCTGCCGGACTCGTTGTCGTGCGTGACGTCCGGCACCGATACTGACCAGCGAGACTCTGTTGAGCAACCTAGTGCAAGAGCCTCGAGCACGTCAATGAAGCAGGCGTTCTCCCGCAGAGACTCTTCCCCCCTCGGGGTCAGCATAGGAGCTGCTGTCGGTGCTGGCAGAGGCGTCGGCCGTGCCGTGACCACGGGCGTCAAGTCCCCCATGAACTTCTGTTTAGGGCTGGCCAAGGGTTTCAGAAACATACCGAGGCTGTACAATGACGACACCGTCCGACCGATTGAGAAGGTTACGGATCTGAGCAGCGGAATAAAGATTGCCGTCAAGGAACTGGGATACGGTTTCTTTGACGGCATTGCTGGCCTCGTCACACAACCAATTCGAGGTGCCGAAAAGGATGGTGCCGGCGGCCTTGTCAAAGGTATCGGGAAAGGCATCGGGGGGCTGATCGCGAAGCCCGCAGCCGGTAAGTTGACACCTCTTCTCGAGTCTTGGATGTCAGAAGCTGACATGGGCATAGGCATCTGGGGCCTTCCAGCTTATATGATGCAAGGTGTGCATGCCGAAGTCAACAAGTACTTTACGAGGAGCGTCCATAACTACATCGTAACCTCCAGGGTTGTCCAAGGACAGCAGGATTTGAAGAAGGCGACCCCTGAAGAGAGAGCAGACATCCTCGGCCGCTGGAACAACTCGAAGTTTGACCTGAAGAACTTCTATCTTATGAAGAGGAAGGGGAAGATGGCGGAGAAGGCGCTAGCAGGTCCCGAGATGGAGAACCCAGCAGAGTCGCCGTTTTCGCGCCCGAGAACGAGCTGGGCTTACACTCGTCACCTGTCTTCGGAAGAGAGGAAGAAGCTTCAGGTCCAGAAGGATCGCTTAAAGAGAGGCTACGTGGATGCGCCAGTGCCGCCGCCATCAAGCAGCAGCTCAAGCGTCCGGCTGTCTGAGGATGCCGAATATGAGCAGGCCATCCAGGCTTCAGTCCAGGAGACTTCACGTGGCAATGCTGAAGAGGATGCCATGATCGAGGCTGCCATTCGTGAGAGCATCAAGGCCATGCGACAGCGAGGTGGCTTGCCGGAGACTGTTCCCGAACTGCTCGAGAAGAACGTCACTATTTTCGAGGATGAAGAGTACCAGATCACAGACGAAGAGTATCAAGCGCTTGTCGAGCAGGCCCTTCAACAGAGCTTGGCGAACATGGGCTACGCGTTTGCTCCGCAAGAGGACGGCATCATGGAGCTAGACGCAATGGAGACGAACCGGTCAGCCGATGACGGTGGGCCAGCTCCTGTTGCTTACCCATCTCATGACGAGGAGGACGTCGAGCTGCGACGAGCAATCGAGGAGTCAAAGATGGCTCCAGAGCTGCCACCGCGGTCGGACAACGACGGCGAAGAAGAGCTCCAGCGCGCCATTGCGGCATCAAAGGCGGAATTGGAGCGGCAGGTGTCGCAGCGGACAGAAGAAGACATTGTGCTTGAGTATGTGAAAAGGCAGAGCCTGGCGGAGGAAGAGTACCGTCGACAGATTGGCAAGGGGAAAGGGAAAGCGTCTGACGAGGTACACGAGGGCGAAGACGACGAGGACTTGAAGCGGGCGCTGGAAGAAAGCTTGAGGATAACCAAGGGCGACGAGTCGGGGCCGTCCGGTGTCGAGGGCGCAGGAGGAGACGTCAAATAACGAGGAAGCGACGCTTGCGTGCTGGGATATAGATACAGGATACCCAATGCCATGTTTTGGTGCCTTTTCTTGGCGCACACGAATGAAGCAACTGATTATGGAGTGCAACGGCAGCGGCAAGGCTGCTGGGAACCTGTGAACCAAGAGTGCGGACCGGGAAGGGTAAACGCAATCCGGTGAGTTATGATTGTGCTAGATAGACCAGCATCCCCGCTTACACACCTTGTCTCTCGGCAGACTCGTCGACCTTCCCCCCAATGCTCCCCTAGTCCACGGATAGGACCCTAGACCACGGATAGGAACAAGACGAGCGCGAATGCCGCCCCGGCTGAAAATAACGCCAAGCTGACCCGTTGCCTTGCCATGTTCAAAGCCTGAAACCCCAGAAAGAGAAGATGCTACATCAATGTTGATCGTCTGCGGTCATATATGTGCGCGTGCATGCGGTGCAAGTCTCACACATCCGCGAGACGAAGCCGGGAGACGAGAAGCGAACGACGACCAAGACAAGCCATCGCCGGATCTTGCACCTCGTTCCTCTTAGCCATATTGCTGCTGCTGCGGCGGCGGCGGCGGACCTTGCGGATTCCATCCCTGCTGCGGCGGAGGTTGCTGCTGKTACGGCTGCTGGTACGGCTGCTGCTGGCCACCGCCGCCACTTGCGCCGCCGGCCATGGCCATGACATCGGGGCGATTCTCGAGCGGCTGGTTGAAATTGCAGATGTGACAAGACACATCCTTGTATCCATGGATGGAGAAGGGGATGATGGGCTAAGGCGATGCGGTTAGCATCATGCGTCTGGTGTGAGCGGGAGACAAGGGCGATGCCGAACGAGGGAACGCGAGACGGCATCAGAGACGGGTAGGACGAGTGGCAAAAGGCACCGCCATGCGGAGTTGCATGGCGGAGTGCGATACTTACAATGAAGCAGAAGGTAAACCAGGGGTTGCTCTTGATCACATGGCCAGACATGTTGCCGCAATGGTGGCACTGGCAGACGATACCCTCGTAGCCAGGCACTTCCTTGCGGAACGTCTTCTCACCGCATACGAAGAAGWAGAACATGGTTTCTCAGTGGCGCAAAGATTGCGAGGGCAGCGAAGGACGAGAAGCCTCGGCTGCTTTGTCGAGACACGGCAGCTATCCTGACACAGCCGCGATGGTTCCACGGCAAGACGAGCACGAGGGASGGAGGAGGAGCTCCCGCGCACTCGGGATTGCGCGTACGTAGACGTCGCTCAGCCTGATGCGGGCTGGACGCCGAACGAGAACGAGGGACCGGGGTGCGAGGCCCCGGGGTGCGAGGCCCGGGAGGCGCGCAAATTAATACTCCGTAGGTGGAGGTACAACGAAGCGCTCTGCAGCGGCCGCACGAACCGAGCCTGAGGCTACGTATGCAGGCCACATGTATGTATCATGCGTAGAGCAGCCGCGCCGAGGAGCTGGAGGTGCAGGTGGCGGAGGAATTGGGGGCGGAGCAGTTGATGAGATGGATGACGGAGGTGGAGGAGAGTGCGGAGTCGGATAATCCGTAGCGTCCACGCCACGCGGCTCTGGGGTGCGAATGCTTGTCACTCCCGCGTGCACGGACCATACCTTCCGCGCAGGCGGGTATTGGTGACTAAGCGGCCGGCCCCACGTTGGCTGCGAAAAGAACATCAGACCTCCTTCACGCATCCGCACGCGACGACGGCCTGCCTCTTGTTGCCGCACAAGCAAGACTCGGCGGCGGAAGACACCCAAGTCGCGGCGGCAAACGACCAAACTGCCTCGGCTCGCCATCCCACCGACCATGACCGACCTCGGCATCCAGCTCTAAGGCAGCGCTTGTTGACACCCAGGCCCCCGTCACCACCGCCGTCACCACCGCCGTCACCACCACCGACGCCATGCTCTACGACCTCAGCATCGCCTGGTCCCCTGCCACGGCCCCCGACGGCCTCCTCCAGACACTCTCCCTCGCCAGCTCGCTCGGATACGCCACGGTCGCCCTCAACCATACCCTCGAGCTCCCATTTCCCGCGAATCCCACGTCGCCCTTCCCACCCCTCCCGGTCTCCTCCTCAGCCTCGTCGGCCAGCACGAAGCTCCCCCACGTCCTCCACCGCGCCACGCTGCCCCTCGCCGACCCGGCCGCCTCCAACTACCGCCTGCCCGCCCTCGCGAACGTCTACGACATCCTCGCCATCCGGCCGCTCACGGAAAAGGCGTTCCAGAACGCCTGCCTCACGCTCGACATACCTATCATCTCCCTCGACCTGACGGTCCACTTCCCCTTCCACTTCCGCCCAAAGCCCTGCATGGCCGCCGTCGCGCGCGGCGTCCGCTTCGAGATATGCTACGCTCAGCTCCTCGCCGCCGACGCCCGCGGCCGTGCAAACTTCATCGCCAACATGACGAGCCTCGTCCGCGCCACCCGCGGGCGCGGATTCATCGTGAGCAGCGAGGCCAAGACGGCCCTCGGCCTGCGTGGCCCTTCGGATATCGTCAACCTGCTGAGCGTGTGGGGGCTCGCGACCGAAAGGGGCCTTGAAGGCTTCCGCTCGATACCGAGGAGCGTGGTGGTGAACGAGGGCATCAAGACGAACGGCTTCCGCGGCGTCATCGACGTCGTTCAGGTGGCCCCAAGGAAGGACGACGGCGGCGCCGAGGCCGCGAGCATCGATGCGGGCCAAAAAGCGGGCTCTGGCAACGCGGGCAAGAAGGCCAAGAACCAGAAGCGCAAAAATGGCGAGGATGACAATGGCCAGCCCATGAGCAGGCGGCAGGCCAAGAAGATGAAGCTGGCGGCGCGCTCGGCTGGATCTGACAAGGAGCAAGCTTCATGACATGGAGGCTAGGTACAATGTAACGCGTAATGATACCCAATAGACGGTGCGATGAAGACATGAGGACGACTAGATTCCACGTCTTTAGAAATTTGTTCAAGAATGTCAGAGAGCTGCAAGGCATAGCATCTACCATTCAAAGAATCGGCATGCCCAACCACACTTTGCCAACGACAAGATCTGTCTACTTGATTCGACCTAGCCAATGCTATCTACCTATCTACGCGGCCACAGCAGATCGAGCCGTCTGCCCCTGCTGCAGGGGACCAAGATTCAGCACGCTGCTGAGCTGGAGGCCAGAGAGGTCGACGGCGGGCTGCGCGGGCGACACGACGCCGGGACCTGGTGCCGGGGCAGCCGACTCGAGCGGCGCCGAGGCGTCCGAGGCAAGGCTGCCGAGGGCGACGGACTGGGAGAGCGCCGTGGGCTTGCCACTCGGGGCTGCAGTCGGGGCTGCGGCACTCGAGGATGAGCTGCGGGGCGCGGCAGCGGACAAGGACGAACTGGATGACACGGGTTGGGCCTTTGGCGTGGCGGAGGAGCTACCTGCTGCCGGAGCCGGGACCGGAGCCGGGGACGATCTCGCAGGGGCAGGGGCAGGGGCAGACTCCGACTCCAACGCCGAGGAAGATGCCGCGGGTGATGACGCTGCCGGTGAGGCCAGGGGTGGATTCACAGAGCGAGTCGTCTTGGGCAGCGCAGACTCCGACTCCGACACCGAGGAAGATGCCGCGGGTGATGATGCTGCCGGTGGGGCCGGGGGTGGATTCACAGAGTGAGTTGTCTTGGGCAGCGCAGACTCCGACTCCGACGCCGAGGAAGATGGCGCGGGCGATGGCGCTGCCGATGAGGCCGGGGGTGGATTCAGAGAGCGGGTCGTCTTGGGCAGCGCAGACTCCGCAATGGGGATCGTGGACACGCCGACCCCGTTGCCGTTCTTGTTGGGCGTCGCGGGGATCGCGGGCTTGGACTGGTCGGGGTTCATGGCTTGGCCGTTGCTGATCGTCTGCGGGTCGGCGATGACGGTGATGACGGTGGTACCAGGGGGCGCTGCCTATGAGGGCAGTTGGCATTCATTCCTTGATATCAGAGGTAAGGGGCAATGGGTAGGGAGACTTACGGCACCGGCAGCGGGCACGGTCACGGTATGGGTGATGGTAATCGCCTGCTGGGGTTGCCGAGGTTGCTGGGGCGGTTGAGACTGTTGGCCTTGCTGAACCGGGGGTGGCGCAGGTTGGTTCGCGGGCTTTACGCCGTTAGCACATCCATCACAAGATTGCAACAAGACATGGAACATATCAATCCTTACAGGCTGTCCCTTGCACGCAGCCGTAACCGTCTGCGTAACCGTGCTCGCGAGCGCCGTGATGGTGACCGTGGGCGGCGGGCCCGTCCCCTGGACCGTCTGCGTGATGATGGACAGCCGGAGGCTGCGGTTGGCTCTGTGTCAGTGTCCGAGAACAAGCGAGTTGGGAGATGGGCATCTGTACCCTTCAAAATTGGGTGTTGACGGTGGAGGAGCGCTATTCGCAGGCGGCAGAGCAGCGCCCGTGGCGTTGGCGCCGGCGGGTCCTTCTCCTCCGCAGGCGGCTGCGTTGATGGTGATGATTTGCTTGACCGTCTCGGTGACCGTCTTGGCCGCGTCGCCTCGGTTGTCTCGGTTGCCTCGGTTTGCGCCGCCGTTGTCGCCGTTGTCGCCGTTGTCGCCGTTGTCGCCATTGCCCTGGTACCCTCGGTTTCCTCCCGCTTCTCCGAGCAACTGCCCGAGCTGGCCCAAGAGGCCCCTCTTCTCTATCCGGTAGCCGTGGCCATGGTAGCCGAGTGCCGCAACCTAGACGCTCATGTCAGATGCAACCCCATCGTCATTGCGTGTCGACGGCTATGCGGCTCACCTGCACGACGGCCGCCCACGCGATGAGGACGTGAAAGGCCGCGGCCTTCATCCTAACCATCCGGGACGCGTTGTACGCAAACGCTGCGCAGCAGCCACGCGAGGATATTGAAAAAAGAGACGATACGGCGCAACAGTCCAGCTGTTGAACTGGAAGAAAGGGGTGGATGCGGAAACGACAGACGGGAATGTTGGTATCCAAGTATGGGTAGTCGTAGGTCGGGGGCGAAGCGCGCGCCGAGAAGAGCGAGAAGAGAACTGGCAGGCTGCCCCCATCAGCCAGCTGATGTGTGATCTGCAGCTCTTTTCTTCGTCGAGGAACGCGCAAGGGTGGTTCGACGACGACGATCTGCAAATGCGGCGTGGGTCATGAGGCCCCGATAAAGAAGAAGAGAAACGCAGGCGGGGTGCCGGTGCTGGTGGAAGGGGACGGCCAGCGCTGGGAATCGTGTCGGGTCCGAGGCCCGGGCGGGAGCGGTCTGATACCGGGCGGCTGCGAGAGTGAAGGGCGGGCATGGTGGGCAGAGGGGCGCTGCGATGGGTGCAGTGGTCGACGCAATGGGCCAGCACGGAGCGCGCCTGTCTGGGAGTTGGTTTCGATGGCAGCCCGAGTGTGGGCAGAGGCTGTGGATGCGGCGGCGGCTCAAACGGCGCCGTCGGCGTCGTGGGCTGCGCGCCGAGGACAGAACGTGAAGCTGGTGGCGATGCGGGGGGACCTGAGACGGCGCCCAGACGGCTGCTGTTTGGGACTCGGGCCACCAGGGGCTGCGTCCTCCGGCCCTCGGCATGGCGGCGGAGAGCACGGCAGCGGACATTTGACGCAAATTAATTAATTGCGGAAAGCCGCAGATCAAAACGCCAGGATGGCTGTCAAAGATGCTGGAAGCGATGCTGTCCCCGTGCGCAAGGAAGGCAAGAGAATTCCTTCCCATGTTGCTGAGTCACGAGTCACGACCAGGAACAGGATCAACGGAGGCTCCCAACAGCGTCGGCGTTTGAGAGCAGCCGCATGAAGCGCTGGCTTCGTCGTCCTCGGCCCAGTGCCGTTGAGCACCCAGGCGAACCATTGGAGAACACCTTGTCATGGGAGTGGACCACCTGATGCACTCATTCAGAACCAGCCACTCCTTTTGAATGCGGATAGAACCACACAGCTAGCGTGCTTTCTTCATACCCACACACAGTATTCACCCGCGACCTCTGTGTCTGGCTGCTCGCAGGCTCGCAGGCGTCAGGCAAAAGCTGAGTCACGGGAGCAGGCGAATGGACATGATGAGGGAGCGGTGAGGAGAGGCTTGTTTAACGATGAATACGTGCTACCGCCGGCAATAATATTAGTACCCGATATCCCCCGTATATATGGACGAATAGAATATGTGTGTGTATAAGTTGATTGCTTGCGCCGCCCCCATCGTCCTAAGCTGATCTATACCTTTCCTTTCACGACGATGCGACTTTCTGCTGCTCCCGTGTTGAAGCGACACTCGAAGACACGAACAAGMACAACAACACTCGAGTACTCAGGATCATGTCGGACACTTGACCCACGCCATGCCGCCATGGTCGTCATGGCCATTCTCATCGTCGTTGTCATTCACCCACTCACCTGCGCCAAGCCCGCAACCAAAGGCCCAGACGTCGTCTAGCACCCCCCGCTGCCTATCAGCTCGCCGGGCGAGTCCGGCTGATCAAGCAGCTCCTGAGAGACGTCGTAGTCGGTGCTCTCAGACATCTCCGAGTGCGTCTCGGAGCCCTCGGGGATGGGCACCATGGCGGTCTTGGTCCACAGGTGGATGGCTTTCGTCCAGTCGAGACCCTCGATGCAGCCGCCCTTGATGGAGACGACGTTCTTGGACTATGCGCAGACGAGCGGCGACGTCAGCTCAGCTCGGTCACCGGGGGAGGGGGCGGGATTCGGAGGAGCGCACCGGCGTCGCGTGGATGAGGCGCGTTCCGCAGCTGCGGCAGAAATAGCTGTGACGCCGGTCAGCCAGAGCTGGACTGGTCCGGAGTCGAGCAAGCAATACGTACCAATACAGCGTTTGCCCCGACGGCGTCGGTCGACTCATACGCGCAAGTCACGTCAGCACACCACGGCCCCAAGCAGTCAAACAGCCGGCTCAGCAACCCGTCCCAGAGCAGGCCATGGCGAGGACTCACGCGTAGCAGCTGAGCAGCTCCGCGTCCGGGAGCTTGAAGCGCGGGAAGATGGCCGAGGCGCCAAAGGCCGAGCTCGTCTGGCGCCGGCACTCGGCGCAGTGGCAGATGTACAGCGCCAGCGGCTCGGGGAGGGGCGTCTTGAACGCGACGGAGCCGCACTGGCAGCGCGCTTCCATTTCGGCGGCCGGTACGGATTACGCGGTACTCGGTGGTGGTGTCGGCGCTGTGAGTGTCTTGTATCGCTGCGTGGGTATGGGGCGAGGTCGGATGGCGCCGCGGGACCTGTCTGGTGGAATGCAGTGCGCAGCGGAGAGGTAAAGACGACGGTGAAAGTCAACCACGCCGGACAGGAAGCGCAAGGAGGTTGAGCGGTAAAAAGAATCCAGGTCCGAGATCCGCAGCCGCCGCATCGATAAATCTGCGAAATACGACCATGGCGGCAGAGTCACGCATTCACGCAAGCAACAAGCAGGCAAGCCACGCACGTCCGTGTGCCCCGGCAAGCCCGCCGAGCCAAGCGCCGGTTACCGCAAGCCTAGTCCGTATTTGTCGACTCCGTATTCTTGCTTCCTGGGCTGGGGCTGCGGCCGATCTGCGGTGGCAATTCAGCATCAACGCCGCTGCTGACTGCCCGCATCCAGAATCCAATATTCAACAGCCCCGGCCCGGTTCACGGTCCCGGTCCGGTCCGGTCCGGGCCGTTGTTCGGTGCGCGGCGTTGACGCGCGGGCGTGTTGCGTGCGTTTTTGCCTCCTGCTCTCGGCCGATGGGGCACATGCGCCACCGACTCGTGCGAGTCCGAGGCAGCGACAAGGAGCGTGACGTGACTCATTGGGCGAACATGAAGCGTAGTCACATGAGCCCCCTGTCCTCACCCCACTCCCGGCCCATCGCCTCCGGCCATCGGGGCCAGCCCGCCCCCGCTGCAGCGACGGGGGTCCAGCTCCAGCTCCGCTGTCGAGGTCCGCACGTGGCTGCATGCCTCACAGTCCATCGAGAGACATGCATATGTCTGGTGGAGGCGCAGTGACTCCTCTCCCCAGACGTCGTCTCCGGTGACGGACGAGAAACGGCGGAGTGAATGAAGCAGCACCGGCAGTCCATTATTAGTACATATGCGTTCAGGAAGAGCAAAGCCTCGGTCCGTCCAGCTCGGCCGAGGACAAAAGCTCCCGGGCCGATGACCTCGTCAACATCCCAGATTTCAATAGCCGGCCACTTGTCCTTTTGCTTCTTCCTCGTCCTCCTCCGCCGCCCTCTCCGTGCAGACAACCTGCGATCTCGACCCCCTCTCCCGCAGACACCTCCCCAGCGCGACACACCAGGCCAGCTTCCTGCCATTGTCCCAAGTCGCCGCGTCCAGCTCCACCTCGAGCCGCTCCAGGGCCTCCATCTTCGCCAGCCCTCCACGCGACGCCCATGTCTCCGCTGCATCGCCGAGTCCGCTCTCGGGCCCTGCAATCGAGCCAGCTCCGGGCAAGGCAATCTTGACTCGCAGGCCCCGCAGTCCGGTCCACGTCTCGCTCAATGCCTTCCACGCCCGCAGGGAAGCCTCTTCTTGCAAGTCCCGTTCCATGACCTCGATCCGTGCGTATCGCATGGCCTCCCGCTGCCACGGCACAAGGACCCCGGCCACTGCGGCGCTGGCGGCCCACAAACCCGATGTGAACCACGTCACAAAGACAAATTCGTTCGTCTCAAAGGGTATTGACCGTGCTTCAAGGCATATCTGCCTGCTGGTCCGCAGCAGGCTGGACGGGAGCCCGCAGAGTGGCCGGTTAGGACAGAGGAGCACCGGACTCTCTGTCCTACGTGCATTGGTCCGGGCATCATGGTCGTCGCCACAGACCCCATCGTAGATTCCGTCGCATGCGTCGTCGGCATCGGGGACAGGCCGTTGCACGCATCGCTTAATCTCTGGCGTTGGGTATCCAGGTGACGGTGCCCTTTGTCGAATGGGGTTCATGAGATGAACCCAGTGGTAGATCTGGAGCCTGGTTTCTAGCGGCAGCGACATGAGGTGCGATTTCTCGGCATTTCTGGAGTCGGCTGACGCTTCTGTCATGTCGCAGGTCGTGGCTGGCACGTCTGGCTTCCCCTTGGCATCGGACTCGGGCCTCGGTCTGTCGCAAAGCCATCCGCCTCGCGGGCACCACGGACCGACGTTTCCTCCCGCCCAGTGGTCATGCATCATGATATCGCGTTCTGTTAACGGTGATCCCGCAAGACGAGTCACATCAAGTGCTGAAGAAGCCATGTTCAGAGCTGCGAGTCAAGACGCTGGGTCTCATCTCGTATGGCTCTCGTGTTGCTAGCCCATGCGCCACCAAAAACAGCCCAGTTGCATGCAGTTGCATGCTGTTTGGACGCGCTACTTCCCAGGGTCCTCAGCGCTAGAGATAATCCCCTTTATTTGAGTGGTCGTTGCAGACGTCGTCGCAACAGCGAATAAGTGTAGGGTTGGGGTGGTGCTCGAGCCGTGAGCTGACATGACGTTTTTGAGTTCCTCTTCCCCACGAATATCTCCACTGTGGTAACGTGGTTTCCAAGCACAACGGGGTAGCACGTGGACGACACCCGAGTATCCGAAGCAATGTCTTTGACAGATTCGGCAAGCCAGCATCAACCAGTGTGGCGCTTGCATCCGTCGACACCGGCGCTAGGATAGGGCGCCGACAGAGGGCGTGACGCTTTTGAAATGACCTCGAGTCCAAACCTGCTGGCAGGTTACTCCTCAATCCCGGGCAACGCGGATTATGGCTGCCGTCGCTTCGCCGGCGATTGCGTACTCTGATGCAGGGAGTCGATCGCCGAGGCACATCTCGTGACGGTTTCTCGGGTCTGCAAGTTGTGATTCGTATCATGCCGTTCTTCATCTGCCGTGTATATCCGCTCGGCGATAGTTGATGCGTGAGCGTCCCCACGGGTCCTTGTCCCGTCGCCTCATATCGCGGGTCTCAAGCCCCTTCGGGCACCTATGCCGACCCAACACCCTCCATTCTTTCGGGTGGGATATTCACCCCTTCAAGCCGCTTCCGCGCGCCCCCCTTCCGCTCATACTCCACATTCCGGGGGACCTCGAAGTCGCCCCGCGCCGCAAACCACAGCAGCGTCTCCGGCTCTGGGCCCCTTGGCGGCAGCGTCTTGCCTTTCCCTCCACCCTCATCGTCATCCTCGTCGTCAACGTCATCATAGTCCCCATCCTCTGCCTCCTCCTCCTCGTCACTCTCGTCGTCGTCGTCGCTCTCCTCATCCAACCCGCGCCGCAGCCCCGTACGGACATTGTCGGCGCCCATCTCCCGCTCCTCCTTGGTATACACGTCGCCCACCTCGTCGCGCACGTACGCCGCGATGCGCCCGTGCGTCCACTCGCGCAGCTCGTCCCATATGCCCTGCAGCTCCGCCACGCCCTCGGGCGTCGCCAGCCGGGCCGCCTCCCGCCCCTCGGCCACCAGCTCCTCCACGTCGGGCTCGAGCTTCTTGCGCAGCAGCTGCGTCAGGATATTCTCCTGCGCGCGGCCGGGGTAGTTGGTCGACGGGTGGATCGCGATGCGCGCAAACAGCTCCGCGTTCTCGCTGAGGTTGTCGAGTACCGTTTGTAGGTTTCGCTGGAGGATCTGCGCCGACGCGTGGAGGGAGGAGCTGCGCTTTCCAATTAGCTGCTGCAGGGACAGGCTCGGATACCGCTAGGCACTGACGGGTGAGGGAGCGGGTTGCTCTTGAGGATGTCCATCTTCAAGCTCTGGATGCTACTCGACAGCTGCGCCAGCCTGGAGAGCGTCTGCTCAACCGACTTGAGCTCGTCGTCGTCGAGCCCCAGCGTCGCCATCTTGCCTAGCTTCACCTTCCCTGACTGGTCTTCTCCTTTTGTGGGGGAGCTATCAGAGTATGAACGTCGTGGGCGTGAGCAATGGCAGTCCCGGGGAGCGGCAGAAGAAGACGCGACGCGGGGCGGGATGGGGCAGTGGGTGGGGGCTTTAAACAGCGGAGTGGAGGCGGGACCCAACGGTGCTGGAGTCGCCGACGAGAAATGCATCATGGCCAACTTCACAACCTGGGATTGCTCACATCGGGTACAAGGGATCAGGCTTATGCTAAAGCAACACTGAAATTCATTCCCTTAAACATTCTATGCTATGCTCCTCTCCCAATGCCGGTGCCAGATGCCCTCGAAAGTCGTTCACACAAAGTCGTCATTACTAGCTCACTCGCAGCATTGGTATCACTGGCTCAACAAGCGAAACTCCCTCAGCTTCTCGGCAAAATTCCAGTCTCAGATCAAGAGCCAAATCCATTCTCGTCGCTTCCCCTGCAAGGTCTCGTGGTGGTCGTGCTGCTGTTATTCCTCGACCCATGGTTCAGCCGCGAGTCAAGTTGACAGTCTTGGTCACCTCGTAGCCGTGCGTGTCCACTAACGGGTAACGGGCGCGGCGCTCCAGATCGTCAAGTGGGATGTTGGAGCGGATATACCTGCATCCTCGAGTTAGCAGCCGTGCCTGAGACAGTCAATCACCGAGGTCACGTACTTCATGCGGCCATCGTCGACAGGATCAAAGTCCCAGCTGGTGAAGGCACCCTCCGTGAGCGCACCCCACACCAAGCGGCGACTGCGCTGCGACTGCAGCACCTGGACCGTGATGGCGTCAAAGTCCCACTTGGCCTTGGACTCGGCATCGTACTTTTCAAACGCAGTCTTGGCCTCCTCCTCCTCTGGCGTCTGCGGCGCAACCCGGATGAGGCGGGCCAGGTTGTTGAGCTCCTGGGGGTCCCTCGCCAGGTTGTAGAACTGAGGCTCGTCGGCCGGGCATGTGATGTACTTCCAGGGGCCGCGCCGGATCATCATCATCGGGCGGACGGTGCCTTCGCCCGTGTACTCGGCGAAGACGGTGTCGGGCCCCTCCTTGCCCAGCAGGTGAGGCATCATGCTGACGCCGTCCATGGGGAGGTATGGCGCGGGCTTTGTGCCAATCAGGTCGCAGATTGTGGGCAGGAGATCGAGCGTCGAGACGTTCTTGGAGACGCGGTGCGGCTCGAACCACTTGGGGTAGTTGACGAGGAGCGGCACGCGAACAGACGACTCAAAGTAGCTCATCTTGTACCAGAGCCCTCGTTCGCCCAGCATGTCGCCGTGGTCGCCACTGAAGATGACGATGGTGTTGTCCGCCAGACCGGCCTCCTCGAGCGTCTCGAGGAGCCTGCCGATGCACTCGTCGACGTAGCTGACCGAGCCGTAGTACGCACGCTTGGCCCTCTTGATCTGGTCGTCGGTGAGATCATGCTCCCAAAGGTCGCACACGCGCAGCAGGCGCTGGCTATGGGTGTCGAGCTTCTCCTTGGGGATCCGGACCTCGGGCAAGGCAATGTCCACGTCCTCGTATAGGTTCCAGTACTTTTTGGTGATGGTGTACGGGTCATGGGGGTGAGTAAGGGAGACCTAGGACAATGAGGCACTGTCAGTCATGTTTGCAGGTTCAAGGTGAAAGTGAAACCAATCCCTCTGCCCTTCGCAGAGCCCGCATGTTCGCTCGCTTGGATGGCAACCACTTCAGGGCTTGCTTCGCTCCCAGTTTGGCGACGGGCTGTTTCCCGGTCCATCTCCCTCCTTCAGAACGTACCGTCAGAGCAAAGGGTCGCTTGTCGGGTCCCTCACGGACGTGGTCCCAGAGGTACTGGTTGCTGCGGTACATGACCTCCTCGTCGTAGTCCAGCTGGTTGCTTCGGCCGCAGGGCCCAGCCTGCAGGATGGAGCTGGCATTGTGGTACCACTCCAGGCGGGTGTCGGGCTCGTCCCAGTTGACGGCCCAGCCAAAGTCGCCGGGGTAGATGTCGCTGGTGAGGCGCTGCTCGTATCCATGGAGCTGGTCACCCACAAAGTGCATCTTACCTGCCAGGGCTGTGTGGTAGCCCCTGGAGCGGAGGTAGTGGGCATACGTGGGGATCTCCGAGTTGATCTGGGAGGCGTTGTCGTAGGCGCCGATCTTCATGGGCAGCAGGCCGGTGATCATGCTCATGCGCGACGGGGCACACAGGGGAGAAGGGCAGTAGGCAGAGTCGAACTGGACGGAGCCGGCAGCGAGGCGGTCGAGGTTGGGCGTCTTGATCTGGGACTCGGGGTTGTACATGCTGAGCTGAGGAGCGGCGAGCTGGTCGGCCATGATGTAGAGGATGTTGGGCTTGGATCCATCGGGGCCCTTGATGGCCGGGGCAGCCGAGGGCGGGAGGGTGTTGATGTCGGGAGCCATGCCGGATGGCGTGCGTGTAAGTAGATGTGCAAAGGCTTGCTTGCTCGACGTCGTTGGCGAGGAGCGCGGTGCGTGTAAGCGGTGCGTGCAAGAGGTGCGGGCAAGCGGTGCGTGTAAGCGATGCGTGCAAGAGGCGCGGGTAAGCGTTGCGTATAAGCGTTGCGTATAAGCGGTGCGTATAAGCGGTGCGTATAAGTGGAAGCTGAGTTAGTGGTTGCTGCAGCTGCCGGCTCTGCTCCCACCTTTC
>LFRF01000009.1:619463-719968 GCA_001189435.1 Tolypocladium ophioglossoides CBS 100239 | reverse complement strand
CAAAGGCGCTGGGAGGATAAGGCAGGTGAGGAAAGAGGAGAGAGGCGGTTGGTCGAGGCAGGGATGGGCGGTCGATCGATGGTCGACGGCTAGATGGAATACAAGGCGAGGCAGATTGCCACAGAAGACAAGAACGCGAGTCTCAGATAAGGGTAAGTAGAGCTACTGCGTTCCTCCCGATCCGTCTTCCCCCCGGTAATAGATAGACAGGACAGGCAGACAGGTGATCAGAAGCAGCAGTATGTAAAAGAGGTGTGACGGCAGACGACCACTCTCCAAAAGCAGTGATAGTTACAAGACAAAAGCAGCCAAGCTTGGACAAGTCCGCCTTGTTTCAGGACTGGAGATGCGACCCGAGAGACTAGCAACTTGTGGGACAAAACGGACAAAACACGATGACAGGAGGAGGAGGAGGAGCGGATGAGAGCGGGCGGCGAGGTGAATTTATGGTTTTCGTTTGCAGCCACACGACTCGTCCGTAGGTAGGGGTCCTTGGGAGCAGCCAGAGGCGGATACGGCCCCTGCAAGTGTTACTTACATGGACTAGCAGGGGGCAAACCGCAGCTGGAATGTGGCCGAGTCCTGCTCCAGCCAAGATGCTGCGCAATGCCAGGCCACGCGTGTGTATCACCTTGGCGCGATGATCTCTGCACGGCAGTCCTTCCGTGCTCCGTACTCGTATGTAGGTACGAGCAAATGGCGGCTCGGCAGCGAAGCGAGCCAGCCCATGCCATGGCCGAACTCTGGCGAAAAGTGATCACATGCCCACCTGCGGCCCTCGAAAATCAGCGGTGTGCAGAGGTCAGCGACAAGCCACCATTCATCTGCGTGTGGAACGCACTGCTCCATTCGGCGTCTGGCGCGCCGTGGTTGGTCAGCTCACCTATTCACTTTGTGCATAATAACCGTCCCGCCGTGCTTGGCTCGGAACAGGCCACGGTCCACGTGAGCACTTCGGCCGCCTCGGACGTCGGATTTGGCTTCGCGCTGTGCTTCCCGGGTGCGTCACACGGCCGAGACGGGGGCTTGGGGCGACACTCGCCGCACCCCGAGCGCCGTGGACTGTGTTGTCGGCACTGTATAGCAGCTGTCAGTGGCATTCTGGTGGATGGAGGAGGCGAGATGAATGGAGATGGAGGGTGGGGTCCAGATGCGCCGTGCAGGGTTCCCTCTACGCTCCTCGATAAGGACAAGTTGATTAGACCCTGGGATTCGGATACAAGCATCCGCCCACTGTGGTGTGGTGGGGGAGGGGCGCAGAACACCGCTGCACCAGAACGGACTCCTTCATCGACATTGCTTATCACGCTCTTCCTAGCGCCCACCGATTCCGGCTCACTGATTCCGGCGCCCAGGCAGCAAAGCGATGTGTACGATACAGAGTGCGCTGCGGCCGGCCAGCGTCAGTGCTCTGTTTTGGGCTGTTGTTATACGCCACGCCGCTTGCGCACAATGATGATGAATGACACTTGCGTCGATGGCGCAATCGCTCGCCTTCCCCACGTCCTGGCACCACAGGCAAGGAAGTGCTCAGTGCTGACTGCTGGACACGGCCAGCCGATGTCGACATCGCGTCTGGCGATTGCACCATGAAAAGAAGCTCACGGTCCAGTTTCAGCGTCGGCCTTCCGGCCTTCCGTGTCGCATTCCTTCTGTCATGTCATGATGAATCATACCCCGGTGTCCTCCACGGGGTCCAACCGTCGCTGAAATTACTCCTCGCAATGAAACGCACCGGCCCCCCTGGTAGACGAGGCTTTTCACGCTTGCAATTACACGCTTGCAGCTCGACAACGCCCTCGCCCGGATGCGCATCCGCCCGGCTTGCTTCCTCCTCGTGACCCCCAACAGGCCCTCGTTTACGTAAACCGCCTCGACCACGACGATAGGCCTCCCGGATGGCCATTATCGCCAAGCATCAAAATGGGAGGCGATCAACGCGAACAAGGGACCAGGAGCACGCGTCGTGAGTGCACAGGCAGTTACATTTACCACGAACAAGGTTGCACTGCCTCACTTGGCACCATTGACACATCACTCACTCAAAAGGGGCCACGCATCAACTCAATGTACGGAGTACAGTTTCCATCGTTTGTCCGAAACATTTTACATTATGCCACAAACAGCAACATTCATCAACCCTGCCAATTCATGTCTCACCTTCGCTTTGACAGTCCCGTTTCCGGCCAGCCAGCCAGCCAGCCAACCAGCCTGGCGTCGTGTGCTGATCTCATGCTCCCTGTCTCGCCAAAATGCCACATAAAGCAACCAGTTCATTAAACGATAGACAAGCCACGCAAGCACCCCATCTATGCTCCCCATCGCCTTCCGGCTTCCAATAACATCACAGAGACGAGGTTCATAACAACCAGACCGAGGCTGCCTCCTGCAGCGCCGTGCCGTGCGTACTCCAAGCCTTCGTTGTCGACGCCGTAGCGCAGAGAGGGTATCCAGGAGAAGACGAAAAGTCGAAAAGTCGAAAAGACGAAAAGAAACATCATTGCGTCCGGTAGAACTTCTTGTACACGAGGTGCAGCAGCAGGTTCACGTTGAGCTTGAGGTTGCCCTCAAACAGATTCATGAACTGGTGCGCCTCGAACTGCGCCTGCAGCAGATCCTCGATCGGCAGCAGCGCGCTCGCCCCGGGCATTTGGATGTGGCCTCGCGAGCCCTCGATGGCGAATACGCCCACCTCGTCGCATGAGATGGTCAGGTTGATCTTGTCCCAGTCACGGTCGCTGAGCCCGTTCCACGACACCAGCACGCCCTTGTCCGACAGCGTCCGCGCGCTGTACTTGTAGCTTCCGAACTTGGGCACTCGACCGCTCCGCTCCAGCTCGCGCTGGTGGTTGTATTGCTTGGTAAAGGGCAGGAGGAATCTCTTCTTCCTGTATACGTCAAGTTGGTTAGCCCGTTCCAATGCTTCGCCGACCAGGCCTCAGTTGATCCGTTCGGGAGAGTGCTTACCCCTTCTTGTTCTGCAACGTCGCCATGGCTTGCTCTATGTAGTCGTCATAACTCTTACGCTGCTGCTCCAGGTATTAGGCCTTGTCGTGCAGGTTCCCCAGGGTGAGGCGCACTCCGTCCAGCTCTCGTTGTCTCTGTACCCGCCTCCGGCTCTTGCTCCGGATGTCGCTCGCGATGGCGTTGAGTACGTCCTGGTAGAAGTTGTGCTTCGAGATGCGCCCCATCTGTTCCAGCCGCATCACATTCTCCAGCGCCGTCCGCTTGAGCTCGTAGTACGTCATCCTCGTCACGTCCACCATGTTGGTGTCCGAGTAGGCTCCTCGGGTGTTTTTGTCGTCCGAGAAGTCGTCTCGGAGGACCGACTCCCACTTCTGTTCATCCTCGGGCGTGATGGGCTTGACCAGGATCTCGAGGAGGTTCACTCCAGTCTGCACTCGGATGATGTACAAGACACAGCGCTTCGTCTCCATGAAGAGCGCCTTTACCTCCGCCTCGGGGTCGTCAATGTCGTCAAGCCTGGGTGTCAAGAACATGTGGATATCCGACGACCCGGCGGCGTTCATCTCGTTCTCGTTGCTCTTAGCGCTGCCCAGGTCCTGCATGATCTCGCGCAGCACGTCTACCCGACTAGGGCACATGGCCGCGAGCTCTGCCGCGACAAGGCTGTGGATTGCGAAGACGTCCGTCATCTTGATGTACAGTGTCGGCTTGTTCTTGGCATAAAGGTCGTTGAACTCGTCAATGTCAAACGTTCTCTCGGCGTCTGGCACCGAAATCACATCGCTCGTAATGTGTCGTAGCCGCTCGACGGATTCGGCGACAAAGGCGTTCAGCGGCTGCAGGTAGATGTTCTCGCCCCCAAACGGCCGTCCAGACGCAATCTGCCCGATGACCTTGGCCACCTCGCTCAAGTTCCTTTTTTGCAGCGGGCTCAGGGTCTTTTCGATGACTCCGACCTGTTCTGGGGTGGTTACTGCGGGCTGGAGATAGAACCTCCACAGCCAGTTTGACACGATCTGCAGCAGATGCTCCTGCGGCTCACGGTTGAAATGCTGACACAATGCCTCAAACATCTGGCCGCACAGGAACCGAAGACCAAACGGCATCTTATGCAGCAAGTCTTCTAGTGCCAAGAAGAACTGGTCGCAGATCTCGCGCAGGTCCCGCAGGTGGTCGATGAATAGGCGTCTGGTTTCGGGGTCTCGGATAGCGACTTCGCGAGGTACGTCGAGTGGTCGATGATCGGGTCGTCCGGTCCGCAGTTCTTCGTTGTTGATCGCTGATCGGTAAATCTGCATCGGGTCGCTCTCCAGGTCGAGGGCTGGATCCTCGACAATATTGTCCCGGATCATCGGGCCAAGAAGGCTTCGCAGATACTTTCGATCCCTAGGTGAGCGCGTGTAGTTGCCCAGCAGCTTCGACCAGAAGTAGTTGCCTCTGGCGTACTCCTGAAGGACTACAGCGCCTTCGATTTCTTCCCGTATGGACCTCGCAATCAGTTTCAACAGGTAGTACTCTTCTCGTCGCTTCTGCGCATAACCGAACAGACTCATCATGAGGAGTTCAATCCTCTTGCATTCCTTCTCGGACATTCCTTGCTCGCGTATTCGTTTGAACAGTCGGCCAAGATACTGCGGCTGCGTCTGCAAGCTAAAGAAGAGCTGCTGGTAGGACTCGAGCTTCTTCCTCGAGCTCTTGTTGAGGGCTTTCAAGTCGAACTGGTTCGCCGAAGACATGCTGGAATTCGCCAGCAGACCCACGGAGCTTCCGCCGAAATTGTGTTGATGCCGCACGACCTCGTCGAGGGTGATCTTGTTCTTCACAAGGAGGGCGATTTTGATGTCCAACTGGTCGATGTACTGCTCCAGCATCTCGTTCTGGCGCACTTGCTGCACTACCGTCTTCCGCATGCGCTCAAACTCGACTTCCTCGTTGAAATCAAAGTCGCTATCGTTGAGCAGGTGGACGAAGTTCTTGACTGCGTTGACGGGTGGATTCTTGCCGGTTGTGAGGCTCTTGTACGCCTCGCCCTGTACCTTGGCGCGCACGAAGCTCTGGATCTTGACCACCTTTTGCATGTTCTCGTTGAAGAATCGCTTCTTCTCCTCGAATCGTGCACGGACGATGAATCCCTTGGTGGCAGCCTGGAGAGCAATAATGGACTCCTCCTCTTCCATGACTTCGGTGATGAGGTCGTCGAGTCTTGCGCGGGCCATCATAGCCTTCAGTATGGCTTGGAAGGCGGCAGTTCCTTCGTTGTGGGAGTTGAGTTCGTCCATCAGTGCTCTGTGGTGTTTGCGGTCAAGGTAGCCTCGGATGCGTCCTTGTAGGCTGGTAACCCGAGGCTCATGACGGTCGAGTTGCTGCTGGAGCGCAAAGATCTTCCGCCTCTCAAGCATGCCTCTAACGTGCGACTGAACAGCTAGGATTTCTTGACTGCTTGCGTCTAACGCGTCCAGCCGGTTCGTTGTCTCCCTGCGCACTGCTGCCCCTCGCATCAACGCCTGAAGCTGGGCGACTTCGGGCGCGTGCTGCTTCAACTTTGTCTTCAAGGCTTGTTGGCGTGCCCTGGTGGCATTGCCTCGAATCACGCCTTGGAGGGCTGTCCATTTCGGACCAAACGCGCGGAGCTGCTCCTGCTTGTGGCCAATCTGAGTTCTGGTCAGCAGAGCCCTCGCAGCAGCCTGGAGGCCAGCAATTGCCCCAGTTTGGCCCTCCAAGAGATGGAGATCGTGGTCGATATGAGCCCTCAGCAGCATTCCACGAGCAAGAGCCTGGAGCTTCTGGACGGATCCAGATGTTTCCTTCGTCTCCTGCCGCTGGGCGACGTGGTTCTTGCGGACTAAGAAGCCTCGAGAAACCGCTTGAATCTCCCGGACAGGTCCCTTGCATGCCGCCAACAGAGACTGCAAACCTCGTACCTCGTCGCGGACCTTGTTGGCCCGGATCAGACTCTGGAGTTCCAAAATGTCTGGCTCCAGGGTCTTCCAGAGTTGGTCGCTCTTCTGCTGTCCTTGTCGAACCAGAAATCTTCGCGCTGCGCTTTGTACCAGAATCGCAGATCGTCGCATCTGAAGCCGATAGCTCATGATTTGTCGCGTAAAGTCGCCACGAATGCGCGCCTGCAGATCGATCAACCATTCCTCGCCATCCCAGAGGTTCTGCATCGTGTCTCCAAGCCGCAGTCGCAGAAGGTCGCCTCGAATCTGCGCCTGCAAGTCGTTGATGGACCCCTCGTTCTCTCCCAACTCTCGGTCAAGCCTCTCCTCCTCCGTCTCTTCCGGTTCGGGCTCGGGCTCGGGGACTCCAAAATCTGCGCCCATGTTACCGAAGCTAGGCATGTTGGTCCCCAGCTTATCCAGGCCCTTCTGCATCGCTTCCAGCTCATGGTGCTCAAACTCGAGCTGACCGACGAGGTTGCCGATGCGAAAGTCGACGATGCCCTTCCGAAACAGCAGCCAACTCAGGGCGTGGATACAGTATATGACTTTTGGGATATTCTTCTTCTCGTACAGGTCGATGAGCTCGAACCGGAAGAGGTCGGGCAGCTCCACTTCGTCAAGGTATCGAAGGAATATTGCAATGTTGTCGGAATGTCGGTACTGAAGCTTGGGGTGATGGAAAATTCGAAATCGCTTGTCGGGATTCAGCGCCTCCACAACCTCGGCGAGCGTCACGCCGTCGCGGAGAGCCTCCTCCAACTGAACGATCGGGGGCAGAGACTTGTGGGTGATGTCTTCGATCCACTCCTTGGCCTCGCCTATGTGGCAGAGGTACTCGTACGCCTGGAGAAACTGGCGCTGCTTGTCCATCCAGTTGCGGCCTTCCCACCCATAACCGCCTGTCTTAGAGTCGCGGGAGCCATTAGGCTTGTCGGTTCGTTGGAGTCGACGTCGGCCGCGCATGCCGACGACTTCTTGCGCAGGCGAGGTGATGGCGAAGTCGTCGGCAGAGTCGGAATGCGCAAGGCGCGACAGCGTGCGCAGCTCCCTCGTGGAAGATCGACCGAGCAACTCGAGCTCAGGGCGTCCGATGTGGGCAGAGTGAACAGGCTGCGGAGAGTGGTTATGCGGGACGGCGACGCTGCCTCGGAAGACAGAATCTGACCGGGTCAGCAGCATCGAGTTGGGCCGCATCGGCAACTGACGGGGTGGCGACGTTGGCGATGAGGCGCCATCGTCCTGCGCGAGCGACAACCTGCCGATGTCAAAGCTCTTGCCGCGCTCATGTCTCAACGAGTTGAGACCCGGCGGCGTGACGGGCGGCTTGGGCGACAACGCGGGAGTCTGCGGTAGGGGACGAAGAGATTGGCGAGCGGTGCCGTAGCGGTTATCGTGGCCTCCGTTGGCACCGTTCATTGCCCCTGCTTCAAAGGTTCGTGCCCTGGCTAGGACATCGCTCTGGCCGCGTTTGTGTCTGAAGGCGGCAGTGGGCGAGGCGTGGCCGCCGCTGGATGTGGATGCGGATGTGGATTGGCTGTTGAGGCTGCGGTCTGATGCGTGCGAGTACCCTGAGGATGCAGATGACGATGTGGTGGAGGGATATCGGTAGAGGTTGTTGGCGGCAGCGAGGTCGACGGTGTGCGACTGGCGAAGAGGGTGAGGTTGGAACGACATGCTGGATGTCTCGCCCTTTGCGGACCGCAATCACCTGATATTATGGCTCTCTAATATTTGACCCCTCGCTCTCTTGTCTCCGCGGCAGTCAGAAGCTTGGCCGTAGCGTCAGCGCATTGTTTCGCTCGGGCGGTGTCCGACAGTTGAAGGCTCTCTATGGCGCCTGGAGCGAGCTGGATGGCCTGGCGCGGGCGCGGGGGTCGATGCAAAGCGATGGTACGGAGTACGGAGTATGTCGATGCAAAATAACGAGCCGTTGGGTCTCAAGCCTTGGTCAACGCAGGCCTGAAGAAGAGGCCGAGCAAGGGAGGATAGCGGCTCAGGGAAGTCCGGCGCGGGGTTCCCTCTTCCGTAAACAAACAACCGGGCAACCACCCAGCAACGACGGGCGCCAGGCCCTCTGATTGGCTGCCGGTGTCCGTTCTGGGAGGCCCCGCCATGGATGGACGCCGTTCATCGCAGCTTCGAGCCCGCCCGTCCCGGCCCACCAACAACATCTTGGACCGAAGTGCCGGCGCCAAACAACCGTCTACGAGTAATTGCTACGCCAATCAACCCGCTTGTTCTTCCGTCTCTTTGACGTGTCATTCACGGGGGCATTTTAGACGACCCGAGCGTGTTGGCTCGGCTTGAAAATCATCCGTCAGCAGAGCACTTTCGAGCAGCGGTGAGTGCCTGGCCGCACAGATTGGAGCCCAACGGAAGCATCACCTCACCGTCGTATCCGCATTTGTTGGGGGTTGTGTGGTCGTGGCTGCGTCGGGCTGCAGACACTGGTTGCAGATGTGTCGTTCCGTGCTGTAGTTTCTGCAAGTGACGACTTGGCATGGCATATTCACCGCGGGTTGCCGACCAAGATCCATAGGATTGAAAACATCTACATCTACGAGCCCCATAGSCCACGGCACTCGGGGTTGTCGGGAACTGTGAGAGGCAATCGAGATACGGAGTATAGCTGCATCCGGTACATGCTGCATCACGCCGCCTCTGGTTCCCCAATCTCTCGCCATTCACGCGCTGGCGAGAAGCCACGGACGTTGAAATTCAACACGAGAGAGCCGTGTGAGCTGGCAGTGGCATTATGCAGCCACCCAACGGGCACAGGGGCAGTGCGAACATGGTAGCGGATGCGGGCATTCGACGTCATCACGAGGAACAGTTCGTGAACCGTAATACCCCTGCGCGTGGTGGGGCTCGGATGAGGTCACTGAAAAGCATGGATATTTGCTGGCCGGATACGGAAGTACGAGTACGTACCCGGCTCTGAACCTGCAACTGCCGCCTCTCCAACACAACCAACCATCGTCGAATCGTCGGATGGACATCTCATCCACCCTGCTGCGCACCTCGCCGGTCATCCAAGTCGACGACATATCCACGTCGCGCAGCCCGGCCCATCGCCTGTAGCCGTTGAGCGGCATCGCCACAGAGATATCTGCGCCGACGCTGCCATCAAAGCCGCCGCCATGTCGTCTGCAAAGCAGCGGCCCTCTGTGCTTGTGCGACTCGACGTCCCCTCTCGCAATTGCACCGTCGTTAACCGGCCTTGCAGGTCACGGACGCGAGGGAGAGATCGAGCCAGAGAAGAGTGCCTCGGCGACCGGATACAGCTCCCGGGACCATTGGCCGGATGCCGATGCGATTCATGACGGTCGATAACGTCCTCCAGTATAACTCGCAGATCCCGTCGGGCCAGCCGCGTGCACCGCCAATACCAGCGCAGCGACCGCATACTGCTGTCGGCAGCACGCTACCCAGCCGACGCGTCTCTGCCGGCGGGCTACCGAACATCCAGTCACGCACGGGGCAGCCCATGCCGTCGAGAACGACCAAGATTAGCGAGAAGCTGGTGCTGCTGCCGGAGACGGACAGCAAAGAAGACGACGCCGAAGAAGAGGTGGAGAGCGAGTCGGTCCTCGCGAGGAGGTTACAAGACGAGGAGAATCGGCCACTGAGAGACGAGGAGCTAGACGTGCTCAAGAAGAGAGGCGGCATCCGAGGCAAAAGCTACGCCGAAAGGCTGCCCAAGGTGCAGAGAAAGGACAAGATTAGCCGGCTGACGGCATATTGCACGGCCCAAGCATTCAAAATCGGGGCAACGTCCGAGTTTCTGCGGAAGAAGCACGAGGCCAAGACTAAGCTGTACGACGACTGCCTCTACGTCATCTACGCACTGCCACTCTTGAATGGCACAGAGGGATACCGGGTGCGCGGTCGACCGATGCTCAAAACGCCGGGAACAGGAAAGACCATGCTGGACCTGGAAATCGAGCGGAGCGAACGGCGGGATCACCACGAAGGGTACTTTGAAGACGACGCATATTCAACCCCGGAGAGCCTTGAGCGGGGAGGCCGCATTTCCGAGCCCTTTAGATCTGCCGACGACGAGTCTCGCCGAGAGCATGAAGACGGCATACCCTCGCAGATAAATCGCCTGGCTCCCGACGCCAAAAATTTTGCCGAAATGTTTGTCTACTCGTACGGCGTGGTGGTCTTTTGGAACTTTACGGAGCATCAAGAAAAGGACATCCTCGCCGACCTGACCTTTGCCGACGCCGAAGACGGCATCAGTCTCCACACCCGGCCACTCGAGCAGGACGACTTTGAGACGGAAGAGTTTCACTTCGAGTACAGCCCCGACGTCAAGCGGCCGCGAGTGTTCAACGACATGATCACCTTGCTGCCGCGGTCGGACCACATGATTAAGCTGACCATCAGCCATGCGATTGCACAGAGCACCAAGCTGTGCTTCTTCGAGGAGAGGATGAGCGAGACTATGCTGGATGCGCAGCACGTGCCCAAGACGTTAGCGCTGACGGGGGAGCTCAACATGACGAGGACGGAGATTGTTAAGATCCTGGGCAGGCTGTTCAAGAGCCGCGTCGACATCAACCTCTGTAAGATTACCTTCTATCCCCCATATGGGTTCCGTCCATGGAGTGCTGACATGATGCTAGCATCCAACGTCCTCGACGTGCCCAATTTCTTCTGGGACTCGGAGCCCACGCTGCACCCGCTCTACGAGGCCGTCCGCGAGTACCTCGAGATCGACCCGCGCATCAAGGTGCTCAACGAGCGGTGCCGCGTCTTCCTCGACCTGGCCGAGATCCTGTCCGACTCGGTCGCCGACGCCAAGATGAGCGCAATCACGTGGATCATCATCATCCTCATCATCGTCAGCATTTTCGTCACCGTCACCGAAGTGGGGCTGCGCTTCGGCATGCTCAGCAAGAACTCGGACAAGGGGAAGAGCAGCGCCGCCACCGCCGCCGGGTCCATAACCTGGAGCGGCGGAGCCAGCCCCGCTGCGGCGCCGGAGGTGCTTCTCGTGCCGCCTCCGCCGCATGGGGACCGGGCCCGCATCGGAGGCACGGTCGGGCTCAGCGACCTTGAGGTCCTGGCGCTCACGCTCGGCCTGCAATTCAACGCCAGCGTCGACGACATCAGACGGGGCATCGCGGACTTGAAACAGGGCGCCACATCTCCAGCTCGCTGCGCCTCATGGCTGGGCCCCGAGTAGGACTGCGGCCGAGGCCGAGGAATGGAAGCCGACTCGACTCCGTCGCGTCGCTGCCGCAAAACGACGGATGAGCGGTGCCGGGGCGACGCATCATCACGGCTCGTCCAAACCGCCACTGGTCATGGCATCGCGCACGCCCCCAGCTCAACCCGATTCTACCTACCGAGATGTGCCCGCGCCAGCCGGACTGCCGCGTTGCTTACGACCCCGGGCCCACTTGCACTCAGCCAGACCACAGCCCGTGCTTGCGCGTCGTCTCGGCCGATCGTGCCGTCCCCGCCTCGACCCTCGAAGCTTGACCCTCGACCCTCGACCTCGATCTTTTTGGGCCAATCTCTATTTATATACGGACACCGAGCAAAACATCGTTTCTTCGCCCTGTCTCGACAACCACCCGTCCACCCCATGCTCCGTCCCTTCGCCCAACCCCAGCTTTTCTTGGGCCATTTCCCCCGCATACATGCATACTATTACTAGCACGGCGTTCAATACGGCGTTCAATACGGCGTTCAATACGGGGCAGGCGAACGTGGGGCATATCAAGGTCGAGGGAATGCGATCCATACCGCACCAATACGCGGAACAAACGGCACACTTGGCCTGTCTTGGCAGAGGTCTTGGCAGAGAGGTCTTGGCATGCGGGGGGGGTTTGTTTTGTATATGCCGCGCCTCTCATGTACGAGTACGGACAACAATCTTAATTAGCTGCTACGTATCCGTATACAACACTGAGCTAGCATGAGCGATTGATAATTTGGCCCGTTTTTGACGCGTATTCAATATAATTCGCCTCTGTCGGCCAGAATGGGGCCGTTTTGTCTCGCGCGCGACCAAAAACGCCACGTTTGTGCCGTTGTCGGCGCCGACCACCGCCTTTTACACGCCCCCCCCTTTTGGCCTTTTTGGGGGATGCAAGCCAAAACGGTCGATGGGTCCTCGAAGAGGCCTCTGGTACGTACGTAGTAACATAGCCTACCATGGACGAGGTTGGAATGCATATTTCAAGCCAAGTGGCAGTGGCAGTCGAGCACGGTTCATCGGCGATACATTGTCGCGTCAAGTAATTCGAGATGTACCGGGCGCGTCGACTGTAGAGACAATAGCGAACAAGGAAAACAGGAGCAGCCGTGGTTGGAACAGGAAAATCAAATAAAAAACGCTACCTTATCCTAAAGGTATTACTATTCGCTGGCACGCATGTCGCTGTGGCTGCCGCCGGCCATAATGCCCCAACGCCAAAGGCCCAATGGTCATGTCAATCCCCCTTTCCCCTGCCCCAGATGGCAGTCAAATGGACTGCTTGCAGTATGTAGTATATAGAAGCAAAAGGCGATTATGCAATCAAGCATCCCTCGTCGAGGGGCCGGCCGATGCATGTTTCGCCGGGACAGCAACACCGAACCCCGACAGGCCTGTCCAACAAGTTCCCTCTATTCCCATCTATCGTTGCCGTTGTATCTGTAAAAAAAATTGGGGTATCAAAGCCGCTTTCAATCGTTGCTACCTGGATTCTTGTTTAACGGGTTTATATGCCGCTTGTTGCGTCCTCTTCTTGTTGTCCAGCTCAGCCTTGCTGTAGATTGCCGCGCCAAACATGGTGACGGCCATGCCCGCTCCGTTGAGCAGATCGACAGTGACGTTGAAGATGAAGATGCCGATCAACACAGTCAGGCACTGCTTCAGGTTGCCGCATACCGTCATCGTCAAGGCGCCAGCTAGCTTGTTCGTGGTGAATGAGGATACGTTGAGCAGGAAGGCGAGGAAACCGTTGCCGGCGAGGGAGGCGATGGCAGGTGGCAGCGAGATGTCCCCCGACGCAATGAGGTCCCTGAATCCGCCAATCTCGCCCGTAGCGGTGGCGCATGCCAGGGCCTGCAAGGCAGCCAGGGGAGACATGCGCATCACAAACTCTAAAGGTGGAAGCGCTAACGATCCAGTCATGAATCGGTTGGTGACAACGGTCTGAAGAGCTGTTAGACAAACGGCAGCTCCATCGTAATTAGGTACAGTCTCCGAGACGTACCTTGACAGCGGCCAGGACAACGCCAAAGATGGTGAGGAGGAAGCCGGCATCGCTAAAGGTCATCTCGCCGGCGGTTGTCATTGCTGCGCCGATGATCAGGGGCAACAGAGACAGATACGTCATGGTGCTGTAGGTGCGGCCGTACCACACTCGATAGATCAGGATGGTGAAGATGGGGCACAACATGCGCATCGTCTGGTAGAATGGTACGGACACCATGGCGAGGGACAGGTTGGAGAGCGCGATGTTGGCCGTGAATAGGGCGCTGAAGGCGACGAGGGCTAGGTGCTCGCGACGTCCTAGGCGCGATAGCTTGAAATAGCCCATATGCATCATGGAATATGTGCCCATGCTGGCGAAGGAGGCGTGCAAGCAGGTGAGGAGCCATGGAAAGGCAAACTGCAACGCGGGGCTTTGGTCAGCATGCGCCTCGTGATATCTTGGCCACGGGCGAGGGCGCATCAGGGGAAGCCGGGAAGACTCACCATGCCCAGGACGAGCTTGTTGTAGAGTGTTAGGAGGAGGGAGAAGAAAAAGTAGGTGCCCAGCCAAGCGAACTTGATCGTGCTAGGAATCGAGTACTCGTGATCGAGGTTATCGTCATTCGGGTGCTCTAGGCGGCCAGCATCGCTCTCGACGTCGTGATCGTCTGGCATCGGATCCCGATCTTGCTCCTCGGGCGTAAGCAGGGCCACTGGCCCGTCGTTGCTGCGGCGAGCCATTGTGGTTCGGGGAGGGTGGGTGGACTGGGGATTGGAGCAGCAGTCGGGGTGTCCGTCGAGAATCGCTGCCAAGAGCTGCGGGCCGTTGCTCTTTTAGTTTGGCGCACAACGCATGTTCCTCCAGTTGAAGGCGAGCGTTTACAGAAAGCCCGATTGACCTGGCAGAGGAAGAAGGCTTTAATCGGACCGTAGAGTAGGGGCGTTGACGACGACTCTCGATGCCGGACGGTGGTTTGGTGCGCAGCGCGTGCTAGAAGCGTTGCGGGTTGCTTGCTTGCTGCTCTGCCGGCTGCGGGAGAAGGCGAGGTCCAAAACGAGGCAGCCAGCCAGACAGAACGGAAAAGAACAAGCAGGCTTCGGCAACGACAGAATAAGAGAAGAAGTGAGCGGAGGAAAACCAGAACGACTCGAGGAAAAAGAAGTGATGAGGACAAGATCCCGAGGAGCAAGTGGGAAGAGCGTGGAGGGGGAAGGAAGGACGAAGGAGGTGCAAACAACAGTACTGAGCAAGTGAGCGGTAGGTGCAGTGGTGGTGGTGGCGGCGGCGGGAGGCAGTCGCTACCTACAAGTACTTAGTAGCAATGTGTGAGGTGTGAGGTGTGAGGTCAGGCACAGGATGGTGGATTCGATGTGGATTGTCACTTGTGTCACTTGTGCCTGCCAGAGAAGGGGAAGGGAGTGGGCGCGGCGGGTGGGCGTGTAAGAGGAAKCGGGCGCGCGCACACCCTTCAGGTGCTGCAGTGCTGCAGCACTGCACCAGGCGGCGGCCGAGTGCCAAGACTGGGCGCCGAGTAGCCTGTGTCGGTGGCCAGCTCCAACGCCTGGGCAGGTACTGGTACCTGCACGACGGAGCCGAACGCCCGGGCACGCGCCACAGAGACCGCGAGACGCAGGCTGCGGCGCCTGAGGGCGAGGTAAATTAGATTGCGAGTGAGGTGGGGGAGTTGAGCCTTGGCATTCGGGCCTAGTACAGCTACAAGGGCCGCTGGCAAGCGATTGCACCGCGGCGGGTGCCATCAGGGGTGCCAAGCAGACAAGGGACACCCCTTGACGAAGGGGAGCGGATTCTGTCAGCCCGTCCTCCGACAAGTTGGCACATACGAGCAGGTACGGAGTACTCGTACTCGTACGGGCACTCTTCAACCACCAGCACGGTGGTTGCCGCTGCTAGCGGTTCGCTGTCGTGTGCCAGTGCTCTACAGTGTGCAGTATTCGTACGTAACACGATTCGGGAAAGCGCAGCTATCCTCTTCTTCATCTTCTTCGTCCCCAAGTCCGAGCGTCTCGGTGGCTTCAGGGGCGCCTTCGCTGGAGCGCCGCTGCCGGCACATTGCAGGTCCTACATACGAGTACTCGTACCGGCTTGGAGCGGTGCAGCGCGTGCAGATCTGGTCCCGCCTCCCGTCCCGATCCATCGTCGTTGGTCTGTCCCAGCACCTCTTCTGCTGGCTCGTGCGAAGGAGGCGAAGCAGCTGGCCAAGAAAAGCAGTGCACACTGTCCTCGTACGTCGGCCAACTTGCAGGGGAACCCGGTGGCTTGGAGCTGAGCGTGACGGGGACCTGACAATATTGTCCCAAAGTCTTGGCAAGTTCAGAGCGGGGGCCCCAGCAGCGAGCGGCAGCTCAACGACTTGTCCCTGTGAGCGGACAACAAGCAAGCCCCTCACCGCAACAAGGGAATCAAAGTGTCAGCCCACGACGGATATCCGAGGACAACCCAGCACTGACGCGCGGGTGGAGAAGCAAGAGGCTCAACGGCCCAACACGAGGCAACGTCATGGCAGAGCTACTTTCAAGCCCTACATGTATTTACATGCCGAGCGGTTTCCCCCTGGGGCCCAGGCGAACGGCCGCCCGAGTTTATTCGATTGTGGACATTGCAACAAAGCCCGGGCGTGGCATGGCATSGCATGGCAAGACAGGACGTGGCATGCAACTCAAATGAGGATGGGGTTCCCCATAGCGGAGGGCACGGTTTCGGGTGCGGATTTACACATGCTCCTCCATGGCCGGCGCTGGGTTGCGGCCGGTGCCGATCTTCAACGACGGAACATCATCTCAGTGGAAGCGAAGCGAAGCCTGGTGCCCAGAAGCCGGGCCACGACTGGGACATCTGGGGCGCCGAAATTGTCTCATGGACGCAGCGGCAGTCACTGAGACACGGCATAGGGGGCTGGGACGAAGGCCGCAACCGTCAAGGTGCGAGTAAAGTTAAGGTGCCCGACAAAGCAACGCCAAGTCAAACAAGAAACGCCGCTACCTTGTGAATAAGCTACGAGGTGCTCCGTGCTCCGTATTAGTTGCTGACATGACGACAAGACATTATCATCACCGCCGGCATATTCCTAGCCGCTCCGCGGTACCAAGTCATAGGTCGAAGTGCCTATCATTCAGCTCTAGCATGGGCAAATAGTAATTAACACGCCAAATGCGCCAGCCAAGCCCAGCCAAGCCCAGCCAAGCCCAGCCAAATGTCGGCCAGCGTCTCGCGCGCTCCTCCCTGGATCGTGACGATGGTCGACGCCTGTCGAGAGGTAGGTACGAACTGGGTAGGTAGGTTATGCACCGAGACTCGTGGTATTGCGAAATGCGAGCGCGAAACTTGCGGGCCTTGGCGGCGATGATTCTCACCCGTGGCCGGCGGCGTTGGCCTCTTGGCTGCGACGGCAGGCTCAACAAGGAACTGCTTCTGATGCTGTCGTGTGTTCGCAGGCCTGGCCCAGGGATGAGGCGGCGATAGGCGCCAGTTCCGTAAACGCCGACCCCGCGGTGGCCTGTCACAGGGGGAGCAAGCCACACAAGAGTGTCGTGTGCTCACGCTCGTCTGGTCTTGTTTTGCAGAGGGCCAAGGGGACGAGCGAAGTACTACATGACGTGAGTTGTGAGAGGAGCAGACGGAACGAACTCACAAACACCGGCGCCTCTCGCCAAGAGCCTTGGCTGGTTTCACAGGCTGTGCGATGTACTCGTACTCGTACCAAGTACAGTCACAACATGGCAAACCCAGAATCGCAATGCTGCAATATGTGCCTGCATCAGCGGCCGGAGCCGTGGGTGATGAGCGTGTCTTGCCCAGCCGACCGAGGTGGGCTATGATTTAGTATTGCGCTGGGCGTCGCTCCATGGCTGGAGCGCCAGCTTTTCCAGGGAGGCTTCTCCAGGAGGCTTCTCCGGGGCGCTTCTCTGACTGGTGCCGTTGATTCGCCTGGGCATGATTGGCAATGTTTCGCACATGCGCACATGCGGCTTCTCCCGCACTCGGCGCCTCCGCCACAGTGTCGAGGCCACACGAGGCTGCATCTGCAACGCCGTTGGCCGACGCAGGCGAGCGCGCACGACGAGAAGCAAACATGGCGAGTCGAGGCACGGAGCACCAGGCAATCATGGGGAGGGAGGCCAAGTGGAAGCCAAGTGGAAGCGAGGTGGAAGCCAAGCCGAATAGCTGCCCACAAAATGCCAGCCGGCTGAAGGGTGCGCTCTACGGACGGAGTACGTGGAGGCCAGCATGCATGGATGGTCCCAGTTGTTGTCGTCGTTGAGGGTCGTTGAGGGCCGAACGACGGAGCAGCGTGGACACGAGCGCAAGCCCGCAAGCGAGCCATGACGACACGGCTCAACCGTGCTTCGTATCGTACCGAGTACCTTGGATTGCCGTGGAGCAGAGGGTCGCCTCGCAGCTGCTTGGCGTCGACGACGATTGATTGCTGATCTCGGCTGCATCAACGACGCATGGCCAGATGCGGCCGCCTGGCGGCCGCTGAGTGGGCGATCTCTGCGCGACAGTCGCAGTTATCCGTACACGGTGATGGGTTACACCCACCCAGCAATCGACGTTCCTGCATCTCGGGCCTGCAATAGGCTCGCCCGTCCCGCGCTACCGACAGCACTCGTCAAGCCACAGGGGACTCGGGAGGACCTGAACCATGGCGCGCCATCTTTCGATAGCAAAGTTCCTGTTGCGCTTGCGTGCGGCTCCCACGCCCCGGACGGTACGGGCATGGTACCTGGCAGATGAGGGACCTTGCTTGGTAGGTAGTGCCTAGGCAAGGTAGGCATGGAGTACCCATTCGTGTTAGACTGCCCCGTCCGACTCCGTGGCGGCGCCGCGAGCCACGGCGGCGCGACGTCGCAATTATACCGGGCAGGCATAGCCGGATGGAAGACGGCCACGATGGCCACGATGGCCCCGATGGCCACGACGGCCCCGATGGCCCTCCTGGATCGGCGGGCTGCGGCGAAAAGTTCCGCCTCTCGAAGCAGCGACTCCGCGAGGGGAAACCCGCGGCGAACGCAGGCGAAGGGGCGCAGGGGCGCAGAGGTCCGGCGCGTGCCGGATCGTCCATAGCGACAGAAACAGGTCGGTGCCGGCACGACGTGGCACCGCGAGCGAGCAAGCAGACGGCGGACCGGACGCAGGAAGGCCCGGTTACGGCGGCAGCGGCAGGGCGAGCCAAGAGCCAGCAGCGACGAAAGGAAGCAGACGAGGCTGCTCCGAGCGAGCGCCTCACCCATTCATTGCCCCGAGCGAGGGGCGCCGCGGTTGGACGGCGGCCTCGCTCAGCTCCTCCCCGTCTCCTCCCCGTTATCGTCGTCATATTCTTCTCCTCCTCCTTTTCCCTCCCTGTGTCCTGAAGGCTTGTTGTCTGCGTCGTCCCTCTTGGCCCTTTGGATGTGTCCCTCGTAGGCGCCTCGCCCCGTCCTGTCCTCCCTCTCGCTCCTTGATGCGCGTGCCCTCGCTCCCGCCTTCGTCCTCCTCGCCGGCGCGCCCTCGCCGCGCGGGTTGTTGGGCCCGTCATGGCGCTTTTCACGTTTGCTCGGCGCAGGCCCGCGCTGGTGGCTTTCGTCGTCCTCGTTTGCTTTGTGTTGGTGTACTCGCGGGCGACGCCAGACACGGTACGTGGGGACAAGGGGCATGATCTGCATCTCGCGCCGAGACAAGGTGACTGACGCGGCCAACCGCAGGGCCGGTTTAGGAATATCATGCCGCACCACTCGAAGCCCCCCCCGGACTCGCGGCTGCAGACAGGCCGCGTTGGCCCGACGCCCACAGCAACAACCAAGCCCTCGGCTGAGTCGAGCTCCGCGCCGCCCGAGTCCATCTCGAGCAAGCCCAGCGCCCCCGGGGACAAGACGGCGCAGCTGCACTACCTGATACCGGCCAGCCGCGGCAACCTCCAGCTCTGCTACAACCTGGTCTCGTCGGCCGTCAACCGCTATCCCGTGCCCACACTCCTCGGCTGGAACGGCACCGACGAGTTCGACGCCGCGGCGACGCATCTGGCCAAGCTGCGCGCCATGAAGCGCTACTTCCACTCGATGCAGCCCCACGAGGACGACGACCTGGTGCTCATCGTCGACGGCTACGACATCATCCAGCAGCTGCCACCCGAGGTCATCGTCGAGCGCTACTTTGACATCGCCAACAAGGCCGACGCCCTCCTCGCCGAGCGCTTCGGCATCGCCGTCGACGAGGCCCGCGCGCGCAACCTCCGCCAGACCATGTTCTGGGGGCCCGACAAGATATGCTTCCCAATGGACTCCAGGGCGCCTCGGTGCTGGGCCGTGCCGCCGTCGACGCTCGGCCCGCAGGCGTTTGGGCCCAACTCGTGGAACGGAGACATGGCCTTCGCGGACCCGCGCTGGCTGAACTCGGGCACCGTCATCGGCCCCATCGACGACGTGAGGCGCCTCATCGACGCCACCATAGCCGAGATCGCGGCGACGCACGATGCAGAGTACGAGTTCCGCGAGTCGGACCAGTACTACATCGCCAACGTCTGGGGCCGGCAGGAGTACTGGCGCTCCAAGCTGGCCGCCGACGGGGGCGACGTCGAGGGCGGCCCCGACGACCGCATCGTCCCGGAGAGGGCGGCCGAGGGCGGCGACACGGAGCTGCACATCGCCATCGAGTACGAGTCGGCCCTCTTCCAGACCAAGGCCGGGTACGAGCCCTTTGTCGGCTACCTGCAGTTCAATGAGAGCGGGCTCGTGGCGAGCATGAACGTCGACATGTTCGGGCTCGGCGCCGCGTTCGAGCCGTACCCGATCGCGATGCCCGAGAACGTACGCACGGCGCTGACGAAGCTCTACGAGGCCATCCCGGGCACGCACCCGGGCTCCGCCGCGGCCGACTGGATCCGCACCGTCAACCTGGGCGTCAACCTGGTCACCAAGCACATCTACGGCCTGTGGCACTGCACGGGGTCCAAGGAGTGGATCGACCTCGAGTACCCGATGCTGTGGTGGTACCCCTTTGTGCCGTCGCTGCTCCGGGCGTCGGTCCGGTCGTCGCAGGCGGGCGATCTCATCTCGGCGCGGCCCATTGACGGCCGGCGGTGGGCGCCCAAGACGTTTTACCCCGACGGCAAGACGCTGCGGAGCGAGTATGGCGGTGCCTGGTCGGATAAGGTTGAGGGGGGGGCCTTTGTGCCCTGGGAGGAGCTCTGCGGGCCGTACGAGGAGATTCTCTTTCGAGGCGAGCAGGGCAGCGTGCCATTATCGTCAACATCATCTTCATCAGCAGCAGCATTACCATTATCATCATCACCATCGTCGCCGCCGCCGCCGCCGCCGCCGCCGCCGCCGCCTCCACCGCCCCCTGGGCCAGCGGCGAAGCGAGTCGAGGCGAGGTGGCAGCGGTAGCAGTCTCACGAACCATTCGATATACCCACTCCCAGTCACTTGGAGAAGCAATCACGAATCATAATTACTTTCATACCTGTCCAACGGCCGAGGCGAGCGACGAGAGACAAAGCCTAGAGCACATTTGAGTACGCAAGGCGTGTGCGCATGACACTAGATGGGCGTTATTGGATAAAGAGGATGCCTTTTTGTATTCCTGCTTGCATTCGTACAGCACGGCACTTGCCTAATTAATTTCTTTGTCTTGAGGATTATGCATCGGGATGGAGCGGGGAAGACGGTGGCGGAGGCTTGGGACTGAGCGCTCGTGTCATGACATGATGCTAGTGGAAGGTGGTAGGTGGTAGCGGCAAGCATTGAGCAAGCAGGCAGACAGATACGAAGTACTCCGTCGGCCCTGTGTCTTCCGTCATTAGCCCCTGAGCCGAGGTGTGCGATGCCGTTGGGCATCCTTGATTCCTTGATTGCAGTGCAGACACCAATCCGTGCGTAATTTAACAAGGAATTTGCCTCGCGAGCAGCAGCCGTAGGAGCGGCTTGGTCGGCTTGGCTGTGCCCTCTTTTCGTTCTTTCGGTGGATCTGTTGTTGCCACGCGGCTGTTGGCAGGTTGTTGGACGTGCCATTGGTCGCGCCTCGGCCGTTGGTTCGCGTTTAGATTTGGGACAGGCGACGTGCCGACCGGGGTTGGTTGCCATGTATTTCGATGCTCCGTGCGGAGGAGGACTCCGTACTAACAAGCCAGATTGCTGCGTCCCCGGGGACGTGCTGCAGGCGAGGTTGCGCTACCGGCGGCTGGTTGGCGGCGACGCCGAGTGTCCTGCGGCTGGTTGATTGTGAACGCAGGTGCTCCGTACGTCGTACGTCGTACCGTGTGTTCGTTGATGACGAACAGCGTACGAAGTACGGACTACTAGTAATATCACTTCGCCAAGGACGCTTCTCAACGGGCTCGAGCGCCGGCCAAGCCGAGAAGCGACGGGCAAGCACCACCATCGGCGCCTGTCCTCCGTATCGAGTCCGCGAGCCCGCCTCATATCCGAAACACGGCTCCGACACGGACCGGACTGCCGGGGCCGGCGAGGGCTGGCAGCTCCTAGCGTGGGATCCCGTGGGATTGGTCTCCGCAGGAATCGGGGCTGTGCAGGGCGAGCCGAAGGACGACGAGATCCGGGGATCCGGGGCCGAACACCGTCCTGGGGTAAGGAGAGCCGACGTCACGGGGGCGCGTGGTACAAGACGCGAGTGTAGAGCTGCAGGTTCGCCCGTCAAAAGACCGTCAAAAGACCGTCATGACGCCGTCTCTATCCTTGTATTGCGTCGCGAGGTAAAGGAAAGGTACATAAACACCACGCTATGCTCGTCAGACATACACACTCCCTCCCCATTTGTAGGTAACATGGCCACCAACGCAAGCGGCCACACAACACCCCGACCCCCCTCTAACGCTCCGCGTCCAGGTTCTGCAGCGGCACGTATCCCTCGTCGTCCTTGCGCCGCCCCTGGCCCAGCACCTCTCGCGCCCACCCGAGCACGCCGCGGCCGCGCCCCCACCGCAGCCCGTCCCGGGGCTCCGCCTCGGCCTCATCCATCCACCGCGGCCGCCTCCACAGCCTCAGCAGCAGGCGGCTCACCACCACGCTCACGCTGCTGCACGCCATGGCGAAGCCCGCCATCATCGGGTGCATGTGGAAGCCCAGCGGCAGGAAGAAGCCCATGGCCACGGGCAGGCCTACCACGTTGTACATGCACGCCCACGCCAGGTTCATCTTGATGCGCCAGAAGATGGTCCGTGTCAGGTGCAGCGCCGCCGGGATCCCCATCAGGTCCGTCGGCCBCATCAGCACCACGTCGGCCGCCTCCATGGCCACGTCCGTGCCGCTGGCCATGGCGATGCCCACGTCTGCCGTCGCCAGCGCGGGCGAGTCGTTGATCCCGTCGCCCACCATGGCCACGATCTCGCCCTGCGACTGGATCTGCTTGATGATGGACTGCTTCTGGTCGGGGCTGACCCCGGCGTAGACGCTGTCCGCCGATATGCCCACTGCCGCCGCGACGGCGAGCGCCGTGGAGCGCTGGTCGCCCGTCACAATGCCCGTCTTGATGCCCATCCGGTGCAGCACCGAGATGGCGCCCGCCGCGCCGTCCTTGATCGTGTCGGCGAGGCACAGATGCCCCGTGTACCTGCCGTCAATGGCCACGAAAATGTTGGTGGTTCCGGCCGCCGACGACTTGGACGGGTTCTTCTTGGTCGTGGCGTTGAGCTCCTCCGACGCCTCGATGGCATCGAGCGGGATCTCGACCCCGTTGTCCTGCAGGTGGCGGACGTTACCGGCCAGCACTCTGTAGCGTACCCGTTCCGCCGCCGAGTGCGGCTCCACGAGGGCCTTGACGCCCTTGCCAACCGTAATCTTGAATTCGCCCACGCTCCCCGCGATGCCGCCCTCCGAGCCAACGCCGAGCTCATCCCTAGCCGCGCCCAGGATGGCCTTGCCCACGGGATGCTCGCTGCCCATCTCCGCCAGGCCCACGATGGTCCACCAGAGCCGCCTTCGCCAGTCGTTGTCCCGCCACAGGGGCACGACAGTCATCTTGGCGACGCTCATCTTGCCGTGCGTGATGGTGCCCGTCTTGTCCAGCACCACCTGGGTGACCTTTGTCGTCCTCTCCAGAGCACCGCCTCCCTTGATCAGGATGCCGTTCTCGGCCCCGATGCCGGTTCCCACCATGACTGCCGTAGGCGTAGCGAGGCCGAGGGCGCAGGGGCAGGCAAAGACGATGACCGAGATGCAGAGCTTCACGCACACCATGATCTTGCCGCCGCTAGCGTCCTGAAGGAAGATCTTGGGTGGGTTCGGCAGCACGTGGCTCAGCACCATCCACGACAGGAACGTGACGAGGCCCAGGATGAGGATCGTCGGGACAAAGTAGCCGGCGAGGGTGTCGGCAAGCTGCTGGATCGGCGCGCGAGTGGTTTGGGCGTCCTGGACCAGCTTCACGATCTGGCTCAGCTGCGTGTCTCTGCCCGCACGGGTGACGCGGAAGTCGACTCGTCCGTTGCCGTTGACGGTTCCTCCAATCACATTGTCTCCAGTGCGCTTCTGCACCGGCATGGCCTCTCCCGTCACCATGCTCTCGTCAACATACGTCTCTCCCCGGACCATGGCGCCGTCGGCCGGAATCTTGTCGCCTGGCCGGATGACGACAATATCGCCAACCTGCAGCAGCTCTGTGGGAATATGTCTCTCTTCGTAGGCCGAGCTCGCAGCCTCGGACGTCTGATGCGGCGTCCTTGGGGTTCTTTGGCCTTCGGGAGACTTGGCCCAGGCCTCTGCCGCCTTTTCTACCGCGATGGGGTCGGCGTAGATGGTTGCCATGGACGGGGCAAGCGACATAAGACGAGACAAGGCCTTGGAAGTCTGCCCCTTGGCGCGGTTCTCCAGGTACCGACCGAAGGTGATGAAGGTGATGAGCATGGTGCTCGTGTCAAAGATGGTGCTGGGCCGTGTGTGGGGAGGCACTAGCAAAGACACCACCATGGCGAAGAGGCTGAAGAAGAAGGCACAGGACGTGCCGAGGATGACGAGGACATCCATGGTAGGCGAGCCGTGCTTGACCGACTTGTATGCTGAGACGTAAAATCGCTTGCCAATGCCGAATTGGACGGGTATCGTAAGGACCAAACAAATGACGTCGCCCAGGAACAGGCCGGGTATTAATGCCAACTTCCCAAAGTCTAGCGACGGCATGCACATGGGCAAAATCATGCCGATGATGAAGACAGGAACCGCAAACGCCAGGGATGTCCTGAATGCCGTGCGCCATTCCGTGATTTCGCGCGTCTTGGCGAGCGACTCGAGCTGCGCATTGTTGTCCTGGCTGTCGGCAACGAGAGCATTGAGCCCTTCGGCTTCGACAGCTTCGACGATGCCTCTCAGTCCAATCACACTGGGCTGGTGCGAAACTGTGAGCCGCTCCGTCGCCAGGCTCAGTGAGGCAGAGGTGATGCCAGGGAGCGCCCTGAGCTTCTCCTCCAGGGCCTTGGCGGCACCGGCATCGGGGCTGCCGTAGATTTTGAACTGCGCCGTGGAGGACGATGCGCCGTGGTCGCCGGTGTCGAATTGCGTCGACAGGACCGTGGCATCAAATCCACGATCCTCAATGGTCTCGGCAATTTGCTCGGGCGTGAGCTTCGTCACGTCGTGCGTTATAACGGCGCGTTCCGCGAGCAAGCTTATATTGAACTTGAGGACGCCAGCAACGCCTTTAAAACCACCCTCAACGGCGGACGTGCACGTGCCGCACGTCATGCCCTCGACGGCTACGGTGGTTATGGCAACACTGCTGGATGCAGCGCCGCCCTTGGCCTTGGCCTCGGGCTTTGACTGCGCGGTGTCGAGAATCTCGGCGTCAAAGCCTCTGTCTTCGATGATCTCGGCGATCTGGTCGGGCGTAATAAGCGTCGGGTCGTGCTCGATGACGGCTCGTTCGGACAGCAGCGAGATGCTAAAGTGCTTGACGCCGGGGACGTCCTTGAAGCCGCCCTCGACCGCGGAGGTGCACGCGCCGCAGGTCATGCCCTCGACGGCCACGGTTGTCGTCGCAAATGCGTCTTCTTGGCCGTTGCCGTCCTGGCTGTCGTGGAATCGGCTCGCCGAGGGGCTCGGCAGGTCGGTCGAGAGCACCTCGGCGTCGAAGCCGCGATCCTCGATCATCTCTCGGACTTGGTCGACGGAAACGACCTGGGGGTTGTGCATGACGACGGCGCGCTCCAAGACAAGGCTGGCCGAGACGCTGCCCACGCCGTCGACGCCTTTGAAGCCAGCTTCAATGGCCGACGCGTATGCGCCGCAGCTGTTGAGAGAGGGGAGGATTAGTATCACTCGGGGCTCGAGAGGCTCGGGAGGCTCGGGACGCAGCTTCACTCACGTCATGCCGCCCACGCGCAGCGTCGTGGTGGTCATGTCCGGACTCCTCGGCGCAACGAGGCGGGCTGCTGCGTCGGGGTCTCTCGGCGGGATGGCGATGTGCGACGGAGCCATGCTGCCGCCTCTCGCGATATCGAATTTTCTGCAGATGCGCTGCTGCTCTCCTCCGCTCGCTGGCTTGATTCGCAGCCGTTCGCAGACGAGGCTGCCGTCGGGGGAGGAGTCGTTGATGAGGGCGCCGCTACCGGCGTTCCGTGGGCATCTCGGATTTGATCGGCGGGTGCGCAACTTGATTAGCAGATGATGTGATGCTACCACGGGGTCTAGCAGAACAGCCCCGAAGCCCGGCTTCCAGGGGTTTGCGTCGACAGTTTAATTACTGTGTCTTGGGTCGGCGTTTGCTAGCGGGAGGAGAGGAGGAGAGGAAGCGAGGAAGAGAGGAAGATAGGAAGACTGGAAGCGGAGGAGAGAGACGAGGACAGAAAAGCATTACTGATGACGGGGCAAAGAGCGGATGGAGGGTGACAGGGAGACAGGGAGGGGGGACCCTGCTCAGCGCTGGGTGGAGCGAGTTGAAGTCGGGACTCGGGAGGGTCGGAAACGGAGACGGGCATCGTCCAAGGATGTGCTTCTGCGGCATCCCGGAAGCTCGATCCAACGGGCGCCAATAATCGATGCACCAGTCTGCTCACTCGCATGCAGCGTAGCCCATCGCCAGCTGGCCTCGCAGACCGCCACGGCAGGCCATCTATCTGTCTTCTCGGATTGTCGCCGACATGGATGAGTGAGTGACAGCGAGCGAATGAGCGAATCATGGCTGCTCCGCGTCGCACCAGGGCTGAGGCGCGGTGCCCGAAACTATTTTACGCGCTGCGGTTTCGTAGTAGCAAGGACTCGAGCCGGGCGTTGTGATTCCAAGGCCTGCTTCCCGTCTCCACCCATTGGATTACAGCCGTCAACGCTGGTACGGAGTACGGAGTACGGAGTCMTCTTTTGCAAATCTCCCAGTCCAGGTGGCTCCTCGTCGTTCATGTTTGTTGCGCAGAGGACCTATGCCGTGCGACCGTTGCATTAGCTACCCATGACTACTAGTAGGTCTCCAAACCGTCATCAGCCAGCCGTGTCGAGTTCTCGAGGAATTGCCTTACCTTGCCGTTTATCCGCTCTAGAAACGCACGCAGGCACGCAAATATATAGCAAAGTCCGAGCAAACCGGTCACCGTGGAGGAAATCCGAAACCAACCAGAAGCAAGCCCTCACCTCTTTGGAGCTTGAGCAAACCTCTGATCTCAAGTCGCCCGCCGGCTGCGGACCCCACTACGGAGTACGCTAGGCCCCGCGCCCTGACTGATACAGGACCCAGCTTCACCTGCAGCGTCACCACCATCGCCAACCTCAAACACGCCCGACACATCCTCGCCCACAGACAAACTCCCGGCCCACCGCTCAGACGTGTCGTCTTCCCCCAGGCCCAGGCCCGTTTTAGCATCATCAGCTACTACTACACACTTCACTTCAGCCTCGTGTCGCTGCGCGCACGAGTGTCGAGACAGCGTCATCGGCGGTGGGCGAGGCTGCAGCCTGTGCATCAACCATGGAGCAGACCAAGGCTCTCAACGCCCTCGAGGTACCCCCGCACCCGGTATCGTGACACTGCTCTGTAGACGGATTGCTGATGCTCATACCGTAGCCCTTCCTCGCCCTCTCCAAGTCGGCCACCGCCCCACGCGCCGCCGCAGACCTCATCACCCGCGCGACCTCGGCCCCAAACACCTACCTCTTCGCCGAGCTCCTGCAGGCGCCCCAGGTCCAGGCCCTCGCCAGCAGCCCCGAATACGCCTCCCACCTCGCCCTCCTCCAGATCTTCTCCTACGGTACCTACCAGACGTACCGCGCCGCGCCCGGCCTGCCCTCTCTCAGCGATGCCCAGAGCCTGAAGCTGCGGCAGCTGTCCCTCCTGACGCTCGCCCGCGACCGCTCCAGCCTCTCTTACGATGCGCTGCAGAAGGCGCTGGGCCTCGAGTCCGCCCCCCAGCTCGAGGACCTCGTCATCAGGGCCGTTTACGCGGGCCTCCTCCACGCCACCCTCGACCCCGCCCGTCAGGCCGTCCAGGTCACCAGCATATCGCCCCTACGCGACCTCCACCCCGGCTCCATCCCCGACATGACCACCGCGCTCAACACCTGGTCCGACCGCTGCAACTCCACCCTCGCCGACCTTGAAGCCCAGATCAAAAGCATCCGCTCCGCCGCCGCCGTCCGCGCAAAGGAGAAGCGCGCCGCCGACGACAAGCTGCGCAAGATGATGGGGGAGCTGCGCGAGCCCGACAAGAAGATGGACATGCAGGGTCGCGACAGCCTGCCTAGGAGAGGGCTGAACAAGCGGTCGATGCTGGAAACGGGGAGCCTGGCCGGTGACGAGACCATGGAGGTCGACGAGCCGTTCCTGGCCGAAGAGCAGATGAAGCGGGTTAGTAAACGGAAGATGTGACCGCCTGGACGCCGTCTTCGGGATTACATAGACTACAGGAAAGAAAACTAATATCACGATGCAGACGATGGATTAGACGAGGCCATGCCATACAATTGTCTTTATAATCTTCCATTACCTCCATTATCGCTCAAGGAAACTCTTGGCCCTAGACTCCAAGCCGGTGATGTGAGACCGTGGTTGGTATTACACGGCGTAAATGCTCTGAAGAAAATGAAAATGAAATTCTGACGATGGAATAGCCGGATGCCACAATCCCGCATCCGGTCTGGTATTTGTACAGGAAAAGCCCTCCCCAGTATCATGAAAGTCGTGAAAGTCTGGCCTCTCGTCGTCTACCAGAGACGGTGTTGCAGCAGCAAAAGCCAACGTGACGCTCTACATCCCCCGGCAGCAGCCGTGAGGAGTAGAGGGGCTCACAGTCTTTTACCCGGAACGAGGATGAAGAGGACGCAGAGCGCGGCGTCGATAAGGAACGTGACGGCCAAAACCATGGCGGCTCGCTTAGCCAAAAGTTGCCGGACGTAAGGCTCTCGTATCCGTGAGAAGTTGAAGGGCGTGTATTCGCTGAAGCCAATCATTGCCATGATGGGGTCGAGCGAGTACTGGTAGGAAGCTAGGAAATAGACGCCGACGGTGAATGGCAGGATAAGCTAGACAGCGGTTAGCAACCGAGCATAGCCTGAGTGAACAAGGAGTATAAACTTACCCAGCATCTCGTAGCACGAAACATGTCGAGGAAAATCAGGATAAAGGCAGCCCAGAAGGCGCCAAACATAGCGACGAGCCCAAGAATAAGACGCATTACGAGTGTGGGAGGGATCAAGTTGCCCAAGGCCTTCATGCGCAAGAAGCCTGGGAACGCGTCTCGCTCCATGGCCTGGAAGACATCGTCCTTGGCCACGTCAAAGACCTCCGGGTCGTCGCGACCCTGCTCCTCAATCGCACTAGTGACGTCCTGTGTGATCGATCCAGGCAGGGTAATCTCTCGCTCAGCCCCAGGGAGCAAAAAGGTGTACAGAATCTTCTCCGCGGAAGCTCTGATGTCTTGTCGTGCGACGGTATGAGACGGCGAGTTCGAATCGGTTACGTCGCGGGAGTTGCTGAACTGCGGGCTCGGTCGAACGGCGCCAGATCCGCTGTGAGGCGAATCTTGATTCTGGTCCTCGCGCAAAAAGGCCGACATTTGGGCGTCCTGGTCCCTCTCCTTTTCCGTCGCGTACATCGAAGGGCCCGCCACACGGGGCTCCAGGTCGCCCAGGTTCTCCAATATCGTCGATGATCTCTTGGAGCCAGACTTGTCGATCTCGGGCGTGGCCACGAGAACAGATCGTCGAAGWTCGCGTACATAATGACGACACAACGACATGTGCTGCGCTACGTCCAACCTAAAATGCTTGTCAGCTGTCTGCCCCATGTTCCAACGGGAAATACTGATGACGCACCAGAAGTCCAGGTAGTCCACCGAGCGCTGCTGATCCCGCATGTAAATGTAGAATGAAAACAGATCGACTGGTGGAAGGGTGCGACGACTCAGCACCTCGAAGAGGGTCGGAAGTCGGTTCCTCGCCAGGTCGGGCTGCGGCGACGGGCCCCTGATTGCATTTTCTTCCTCCATATTGATGTTTTGCTACCGCTGGTAATGATTGTTGATGCGGGTATCTCAGGGTTCGATAAAGACAGGTCGGCCTTGGGGGAAAACGGTGGCTGTTGGGCTCGTTGCACGACGTTTCACAGCGCCTCCTTGGTGACGGTCGCTTGCAAAATGCCTCCCTTCGTCGCCTCTGTCGCTATTGAACGGCGCCGGCTGCGTGCGAATAGGCCCCTGGCAATGCGAAAATGAGGAGCGCTGTTGCGCAGGAGCTCGAGGCACCTCGTCGTCAGGGGCAATGGTTGGAATGCAGTGTGTTGAGACCTGGACCTGGTCAGCTGGAGATGGGCTTGGCGTGACTGCCAGGGATACGTACCTCTTGCACGTGATCCATGGAGCAGCCACTAGCAGCCCGCACGTGATTGGCTCGCTACCCCCCACTGCCATCACATTTCGAGCCTGCCCTACGCACAAAGAATTTGCGGAATTTGGCACTCCGACATCGACATCACAACTCCTCAACGCCAGACCGTGAAGAGACGATCCGCAGGTACGAGCCGCCGCCAAAGCAAACACCTTTCCCTTTCTTGCACCTTCAGCAGTGGCTCTTGTCATTACGAGCGCCTTGCCCTCGCCGTCGCGCACATACACACCGCCACTCCACCGACCGAGAACTGACAGAAGCCAATTCAGACATGTCGACGACGAAGGGAAAGAAGCCTGCCGGCAAGCCTCAGCGCTCCGCCATTGCGGATGTCGTCGCCCGCGAGTACACCATCCACATGCACAAGAGAGTACGTTCTCCTCAACTGAGGGCTCGGGAAGTTTGCTAACGGGGACAAAAGTTACACGGTGTTTCCTTCAAGAAGCGCGCTCCCCGTGCCATCAAGGAGATCAAGGCTTTCGCCACCAAGTCCATGGTACGACTTCCTGAAGAAGCAACGTCCGACGACTCAATTACCGGCGGGCTCTGTCCAAATGGGCCGCAGGATGATTGCCAAAATGCCATGGAAATGCTGACCGTGTTCCCCAGGGCACCACCGACGTCCGCCTAGACCCCCAGCTCAACAAGAAGGTCTGGGATTGCGGCATCAAGGGCGTTCCCTACAGACTCCGTATCCGAATCTCCCGACGACGAAACGACGAGGAGGATGCCAAGGAGAAGCTGTACAGCTACGTGCAGGCGGTGAATGTCAAGAACCCCAAGGGCCTCCCCACGGTTGTTGTTGAGGAATAGAGCAAGACGTTTCTCTGTTGGGACTGGTTTTTAGGGTGGCATGGCATTTCGGAGTTGCAACCGGCTGTTCTAGCTTTTCACGCTGAAAATACAGAGGGAAATGTGATCAAAGCTTGGTACCACTCGAAACGTCGCGGCGCAACAATGTGGACGACACGAGCACGCAGGTGACGACCATTTGTGGATGAGCGATTGAGCTTTGGGCGGAAGACAAAAAAGTAATGATTACTGGTTTCCCTTGAATCTACCGATAGGCTATGCAACCGTCGATAACACACCACTTGATGCCACCACCGTCTCGTGCCCGTGGGAGACGGCGCCTATCCAGCCCAGTGCGGAATGCGGAAAAATGCAATCCAATATCCATGACAAACAACCAGGGTATACACCCGAGGACTCCAGTTCTCCCAGATAAATGCGATGCTCACTGCCACTGCGCCCACTACTCGTCCTCGACGTCCCTGTGCCGTCCCAGGACCTTCTTCTTGAATTCTTCAGCATCCTTGTCCCAAAGCTCGGCAGCCTCGCCGTTCAAGGGAGAGGCACTGTCGTTTGTTAGCCGGCGTCAATCACGTGTTTGCAGGAAAGGACGGATGATGAAGGGGTACCGCACTTGTTGGGCTCGCCGAGCAAGCTCTGCAGGCTCAGGAGCACAGTCTGGATGTTGTAGGCGGCGGTCCACTTGTCTTTGAGGATGTCAAGGCAGATGCGCCCGGAAAAGTCGACATTGGGGTGGTAGATGGGCGTCTTGAAGAGCACCGTGGGGGCAGCGTAGGGGTAGTTGGCGGGAAAGGCAAAGCTCAGCTTGAAGGTCAAGCCAGCGTAGGGGGTGTCGTCGGGGCCCTCGATGGTGGCCGTCCAGGACAGCAGGTTGCCGTCGGCGGAGGGGAAGGCAGAGATGCCGGGAGCAGGCGAGGTCATGAGTTGCATCAGCTCGGTCTGCAGCCTGGAGAATCAATGTTAGCCCCGGGCGGGTTGAAGCCGCGTGAGGCGACCTCTGTACCTCTTGGTGACGCTCTGCGAGTCGGGGCCTTTGCGCGAGGCATTGAGCTTGGCGGCCTGGACACTGCCGGGGGCAGAGTTCTGATCGTCCTCCATGGCGTAATCCATTACTGGTTGAAGAAGTCTGCGGTGTCGTTTGGCACGAGAAGATGGACCATGCAGGCCCGTGGCAGCCGGCGGAGCGTGGCGCAAGACGTAGTTGCCCGGACGGGAGCGGATAACACTACGCGTACAGAGAAGGAGGGCTGCGTCTAGGGGGGCGTGGTGGGAGGAATGAGGAATGCGCGCGGGAAGGCAAAGCCCGGGAAGCTTTCAGGCTCGAGCCGGGGGTGGGAGAGAGAGCGGAAGAAGGGCGTCGTCGGATCAGGAAAGCTCTGGCGCGCGGGAGGCAGTTCAGACTTGTTTTTGTAGGCCAGGTGTCGCGACGAGGGACGCCGTCGTTCGTCAGAGGACGGGCGCGGGCGTGGGCGTGGGCGTKGGCGTGCCAGCGCCGTCCGTGTTTTGTTTGCCGCAGCAACGGGAGGGGCCCAATCAATGACCAGTCCACGGGCGCGGCCGTTGCGACCTGCGACCCAGGGGGCCCGATGGCGGCGGGGCGGGCGCATCGCAGCCAATGGGAGCGTCGCGCGCACATGGTCTTGAATCACTCTGTGTCGGTCGCCCGGATGCAGCTTTACGCGGTCGGGCGCGCGGGACGCGACTCCCGTGAACGTCCATGTCCGGAGCCCGTGTGCGCATCAGAGACGGCCTTGTTTTGGCCTCTGCCGAATCCATCCATCACCGAGGACTGCGGACCGAGCCTAGCGTCTTTTCTGGGAAACGACAGCAAGGGCCGCGCGAGAGGGAGAGTCGTGGATGAGACTTGAGCCGCAACATGGTGAGTGAGCACCTCCCTCAGTGCCGTCGTCATAGACACGGCCTCTCCCACGCTCGTCCGCGGCTCGTGCCGGTGGCGTGAGGGACGACTAGCACGGCTTGCTTAAAAGAGGAGACCATGGACCGCGGTCTCATGTCACCTGACGATCCCTCGAAGCCTCGCTCTCTTGCTGTTGCTGCCTGGACGGCGTGTCTCTCAACCACTTCAACCCGCGTTTGCTGACATTGGGAGCGGCAGTCACAGCTAGACCCTCTACCGAGGGAGCTGCCCTTTCGCATCATCTCCAAAACGGTCGGCCGCGGCGCCTATGCCTCGTACGTTGCATACACGGCCCCTGCGCACATCCTGGCTAACATCACCCCCAGCATCAAAAAAGCAATCCCCCTCGACTCGCAGACCCCCGTCTTCGCCGTCAAGCTCATCCACAAGGGCTACGCCACCAAGCATGGCCGCGTCTCCGCCAAGCAGCTCGCCATGGAGGTCTCGCTGCACTCGCACATCGGCCAGCACCCCAACGTCATCGAGTGGTTCGCCTCGGGCGAGGACCCTGTCTGGCGCTGGATCGCCATGGAGTACGCCGAGGGCGGCGACCTCTTCGACAAGATCGAGGCCGACGTCGGCGTCCGCCAGGACATCGCCCAGCTCTACTTTGCCCAGCTCGTCAGCGGCGTGAGTTTCATGCACTCCAAGGGCGTCGCCCACCGCGACCTSAAGCCCGAGAACATCCTGCTGTCCCAGGACGGCAGCCTCAAGCTCGCCGACTTCGGCATGGCCACCATGTTCGAGTACAAGGGCCAGCGCAAAACGAGCTCCACGCTGTGCGGCAGCCCCCCGTATATCGCCCCAGAGATTCTCGCCTGCGCCAGGGCCGACAAGAAGTCGCCCGCCGCCGGCAAGTACTCGCCCGACCTGGTCGACCTGTGGTCGTGCGGCGTCATCCTCTTCGTCCTGCTCGTGGGCAACACGCCGTGGGACGAGCCGTCGCCGAGCAGCTGGGAGTTTAACGAGTACATGCGCACGTCGGGGCACAGCACCGACGCTCTCTGGAAGAGGGTGCCGCCCGAGGCGCTCTCCCTGCTACGCGGCATGATGTCGGTCGATCCCGAGAAGCGATTCAGCTTCCCAAAGGTGCGGCAGCATCCATGGTATACACGGCCGAATCCTCTCCTCACCTCCGACGGCAAGGTCTTCGACCCCATCATCCTCGCCGCCCAGATGCTCGAGAACCTCCACATCGACTTTAGCCAGCAGCCCTCGGCCTCGCAGCGACAGGCCGCTACTGACGCCATGGACCTTGACTCGGGCCCCAACGCGGGCAAGTTCTCCTCTACGCAGCCCGAGACCCCCATCATCGACAAGGACTGGGACTGGGAGCAGCCCGTCCTCCGCTCCGTGGCCCTGCCCGTCTCCTCCCTACCCTCGCGCGCCGCCGATGCGCGCCGCATGGTCCTCAGTACCCTTGCCGACGAGCCGTCCATGTCGCAATTCTCCCACACCCCAGGTCCTTCCATGACCTTGACCCAGCAGGCTCGTCGCTTCCGCGACATCTGTCCGCCCGAGTCGCTCACCCGCTTCTTCTCCCACGTGCCTCCCGCCCACATCGTGCAGATGATTAGCGACGCACTACACCAGCTCAACGTGCCCCTGGCCCCCATATCCCCCGGCCTGTGCAGCAGCCCAATCGCCAACATCAAGATCAAGGCTCTCGACGGGCGGCAGCAGAGCCTGCATGGTGAGATCAAGATCGACAAGCAGCCGCTCCCCGACGGCACAGAGGTCCTCGACGTCCGGTTCATCAAGATCAAGGGAGACCCGCTCGAGTGGCGGCGGTTCTTCAAGAAGGTCGTTGTGCTGTGCAAGGACGGGGTCTATGTCCCGGATTCTTAGAAAGCCGGGGGATTCTTTGGTCGGGAAAAGGAGAATCGCGCACGCACGAAGTGGAGCATGTCTGGATAAGATGTAATGAATATGTAGCATGGCATAACGGCGTGATGAAGAGCTTCAATGGCAATGCTTCTGCCATGCTCAGCTGTTGCCCCCCGGCCTTAGCCCCCGTGCACCAAATCCTGCCTCCGCGCTTCGCAACTGCCAGGGCCGTGAGCCGCGACCTGCTGCCTGGGTCGGGCTGCAGCACCGTTTGAATAAGAGGCAACCGCCAAGCCGGTTGGGCTGGTGCGAGATAAATGGCGTGCTGGCGCCCATTTAAGGATGCGATTTGACCGCGTGGTACGTGACGGGACTGCCTTACAGGTCAGTGTCGAACGTGGCATCGCTGGCAGGTGTAGTCACGGCGCGTCGTCCATGGCCACCGCCGTGCTGGCAGTGGTGAGTGGCGGTTTTCGGATCAGCGGCCTGCATTCTCATTCCGCCGCCGCAGCAGTCGTCTCGTTGGCTTGGTCAACCCACTCGAAGGCTGCGAAGAGTCAGCTGTTGGTCGCTGAACTTGTGTGGGAGGAGTCTCGTACGCTGGCGGCACATGGGGCATTGGCCGCGAGCAGAGTCTTGCTTAATCCATTCCATGATACAATGCTGTTGGGCACAATTAGCAGAGTCCGCGTCGAGCGATAAGCGGCAGCGGGAACCCTACCATGTGAAAGCTGTGTCCGCACTTGCCAGAAACTGAGGCACGCCGTTAGCGATATGGCCGTGTTGCGAGGGCGTGTGAACGCGGAGAGAGGCTGGCTCACGGAGACTACAGTCGTCGCCGGGGTATTTGCAAGTTGGACACGTCCCGTCGAAGTGGACCTGGCAGATGCCGCAGACGTCGTCTTCCGGGATATCCCATCGCCAGGTCGCAACGGAATTCCACTCCTTTATCGTGACCTTCATGGCGGCCGACGGGCCCTCTTCTCTCTCTCTGGATCTGCGCCGTCCCCCCTCTTTGCAATGCTGGTGTTGAGGCGGTGAGTCGGCTGTTTATCGTCGTCGCTCGTGTCGTTGGTGCCAACAAGGCTAGGTTGGCATGCTTCCATTTTTGGGCCCCGGCCGCTAAGGCTCCTACCCTGTAGCGGATTGGCCAGAGCTCCCCGCAGGCGAACGTGCGCACGATAGGCGCTCGCTCTGCCGGCGTCGACTAGGTGATGTCAAACTTCACGACGACAAACCTCTTCGCAAAGAGGCTGGGCTAACTCCAGTCGAGTCTGGTACCCCGCATATTACGATTTTCGGCTCCCTAGCTTGCCATTCGAATTGGAGCTGAACTACTCGGGGCGACTGAGGTGTCGTGGGCACTGCTGCTTCCGCTGCTGCTGCATCCCCTCCACATCTGCTGACCGAGGCACCACGGCTCTGCACGCCCCGTCATGGCATTCGCTGCTGTCGGCCGTACGACGCGAGTAAGGCTCCCCCATTGGGGGGCCATGCGGACCATCCAGGCAAGCATGGCTTCTCGGCGCAACCTGTCGTCGTATCTCGTCACCCCCAAGGAGCTGCACGAGGCCCTCAAGAAGAACCCGCCGTCGCCCATCAGCCCCGACCCTCGAGTAATCCCTCTCTGCGCCGCCTGGTTCCTGCCCAACGATGAGCGGAGCGGGATCCAATCCTTCCGGGAGCAGCGCATCCCCAAGGCACGCTTCTTTAACCTGGACAAGTGCATCGACAAGCGGAGTCCATATCCCCATATGCTGCCAGACGCCAAGGGCTTCGCTGCAGCTATGAGCGAGCTGGGCATCAGGAAGGAGGACACGGTCGTCGTGTATGACACAAAGGAGCTCGGCATCTTCAGCGCACCACGTGTCGGCTGGACGCTGAAGGTGTTTGGGCACCAGAACGTGCACGTCTTGAACAACTTCAAGCTGTGGGTAGAGGAGGGACTGCCCACCGAGTCTGGGGAGCTGTACAGCGTGGAGTGCTGCCCGTACCCCATCCCCAACTTTGATGCGGGCAAGGTGGCCAGCTTCGACGAGGTCAAGGAGGTCGCTCTGGATTACAACAAGGAGGGCGCCGAGGGAGTCCAGATTTTGGATGCGCGGTCAAACGGACGATTCCTGGGCAAGGACCCTGAGCCGCGGGAGGGTCTCTCGTCCGGGCACATGCCGGGATCCGTGAGCATGCCCTTCAGTCTCGTCCTGGATCCCGAGACCAAGGCCTATCTCGCCCCGGAGAAACTGAAGATGGTCTTTGAAGAGAAGGGAGTTGATCCCAACAAGCCCATCATCTCGAGCTGCGGCACCGGCGTCACTGCGTGTGTGATTGAGACGGGTCTGGACGTGGCACGATACGGTTCCCCCGAGCGACGAAGGGTCTATGATGGAAGTTGGACGTGAGTATCATGTCTCTATACCCCCGTGTATAGCTAAGAAAGTACTGACACACGCCTGCAGGGAATGGGCCCAGCGAGTGCGGCCATCGGACAACTTGATCTGGAAGACAGAGTAGTGGCCACCGAAGGCGGAAAAAGAGGGCGTGCATGTGTATTTTTTGGCGTGTGTATGAGCCAGGCAACGCAGTTGGAATTCAAAGTCACGATACCCTCCTTCACTATTGCCTGGTTTCCTTGGTGCTGGACACGGTCTGTGCGAATACTCCACTCATAGCTGAACATGGCCACAGGTTGCGTGGCTTGCATTTACGGGATGACGCTGTAACTTGACTTTGCAAACTTTGTCCATGGCCTAGGCACAGTAGATGTTTTGGCCTCGGCGGTATATTTTTCGCCACTTTGTGGGTGCCACGAGAACAACCATTGTGCCGCACATTGCGCGCGAGCATCTCGTAAGGACCGACCTCACCGAGCTAGACTCACCTCGGTGAGGGCCATTCGAGGGACCCACTCTAATCTTCTTCGTGCCTGAGAAGCGAGGCATCGACACGACCCGCAAGCCATTAGGGCTCGTCTAACCCAAACGCACCCCGAAAAATTCCAGGTCGGATTGCCAGCACCCCGCCAGCGCAAAAAGTTACCAGCAGCCAGCCGGATCTCCAACCCGCACACAACCAACGCCGCAGCTTTTCCGCTTCGACGACGACACACAACATCAATCATCATGGCTGACCGTGGCACTGGCGCTCGCGGTGGTGGTTTCGGAGCCCGAGGCGGCGACCGTGGCCGAGGTGGTGACCGTGGACGCGGTCGTGGCCGTGGCCGTGGCCGACGAGGCGGCAAGAGCGAGGAGAAGGAGTGGCAACCCGTCACCAAGCTGGGCCGATTGGTCAAGGCCGGCAAGATCAACAGCATGGAGGAGATCTACCTGCACTCCCTGCCCATCAAGGAGTTCCAGATCGTCGACAACTTCCTGCCCAAGCTCAAGGACGAGGTCATGAAGGTGCGCAAGAGCCTGGCCCCCGTTCGACACACATCCCACAGGAATCGCGGTCTGGAGATGAAGAGGGGGACAAAGACGAGGGGAAACGACGGGCCTGACGCGATTCCTCGGGATGGATTGAGTCCAGTTTGAGAGAGGACACGTTCGCTGACATTGCGTTTGTTTCGCCCCTTTCCAGATCAAGCCTGTCCAGAAGCAGACCCGTGCCGGTCAGCGAACGCGATTCAAGGCCGTCGTCATCATTGGCCACTCCGAGGGCCACGTCGGTCTCGGCATCAAGACCTCCAAGGAAGTCGCGACTGCCATCCGCGCCGCCATCATCATCGCCAAGCTCTCCGTCATCCCCGTCCGCCGCGGCTACTGGGGCACCAACCTCGGTCAGCCTCACTCTCTGCCCTGCAAGCAGAGCGGCAAGTGCGGTTCCGTTACTGTCCGAGTACGTTCTCCCCCACCCGGCCTGGACGGCTGTTTCGAGATGAGCCGTTGCGGAAGGAAATTATTGCAGAACGCTAACATTGGCCTCAACAGCTCATCCCTGCTCCCCGTGGTACTGGCCTCGTTGCCTCCCCCGCCGTCAAGCGATTCCTCCAGCTCGCTGGTGTCGAGGACGCCTACACCTCGTCCGCCGGCTCGACCAAGACCCTCGAGAACACCCTCAAGGCCGTCTTCGTTGCCGTCTCCAACACGTACGGCTTCCTGACCCCCAACCTGTGGACGGAGACCAAGCTGCTCCGGAGTCCCCTGGAGGAGTTTGCGGATACCCTGCGGGACGGCAAGCGGTACTAGGGGAAGAGCGGACGAGGGCTGGAAACGCGGTGTGCGGAGTCACTATCCATTGTGTTTCATGGCATGGCTGGCCGGTTAGGGCATCCGACTTGGGACCACGAGATATAATGGTCACGGTCGAAATGATTACAAAGTTCCTGCACCTGAATGGCCCCGAGATGTGATGACGATGTTGATACTGGCCCATTGGCTACCAGGGTTGACTAATAAAGGCCAGACATGAACTAACATTGAACTACCCCTTTCTATATCTATCGCCAACGCCACAAACTCGCCTCAAGGAAATAATACCACGTACTAACTCAACCAGAAAAGAACTATTCCGTCACCAGCTGCTACTCCCACTCATCGCCCGGCTCCACGACCCGCAGCGCCAGAGCCTCGGAGCACATCGGCGACCCCCACGACGACATCCAGCCCCGGCCGCGCGGCGAGGCGACGCGCCGCAGCGACGCCTCCGACAGCGACGACGAGACCTCGCTGTGGGTGCGCGAGGCCGCTGCGGGCGGCTCCCCTGTTGAGAAAGAGTCCCGGGAGTGGTGCGCGCCACGGAGTTGCCGCTCGAGGAGCTCGCCGTCTGAGGGGGAGGGGGGGACTTGTTGCTCGGGCTGGGGGCGGTCTTGCTCGTCGACGGGGGATGGGGATGGGGATGGTGTTGGCAGGTTGTTGGCACGGCCCTTTGGTTGTAGGGCGTCGTGACTGTTTGCCTGAGAATGGCGAGGCTGGGCGCTTGTCGGGGCCCTAGAGCGGGCGTCTCCCTCGAGCGAAGGCTCCGAGCGTTCCTCGTCGGCCAGGCTCGCGGCCGAGCCCGTGGCATCGACGTCCGTGTCGCCAGCTACCATCTGCGGACTCTGGAGACGACGGGCCGGACTCTCCCCTCGAGGCGCAGGGTCTCGAGCACGGCTACTCCTCTCGGACCAGCTGGCTGGGCCAGCATCCGGAAGGCCCAGGCCTTCGTCCTTCGTCCCGTCGTGCGCTCCAACGTCAGCTGCCGTGACGGCGGTGCTGCCCCCGAGGAAGACCGAGGACAGCCGTGCCGCCCAGGACCGTGTCGTCAGGACCCGTTTGTTCGGCTCGGGCTCCGGTTCTGCGGCCGTTAACATCGCGGCTTGCGCATACGGGGTCAGGGGGGCTACTTGCGGCTTCGGGGGCGCTTCTCCGTGACCGGGCGCGGCGGCGGCATGTCCTGGAGCGGCGTGGCTGTATGTTGCTGATGTGTGACCTTGGCGTCTTCGGGGTCCTCCTGCGGCGTCGGATCTACGTCCATGGGGTCTCCGTCTTCCTCCACTGCGTCTGGTTGTTGCCGTTCTCCCTCGGGCATCTTGCCGCTCTGCAAGTGCATCGGCCAGTGTATGTCCCAGAACAGCGACGCCCGGCCCCTATTCCATGCGTGGCCAAACGTCCAGACGGGCCCCCGTTGGAGGGCACTGCTGCTCTCGCCCTCACCCGTGATGTCCAGCGGCAGCGGGGAGAGCGTTGTCTTGTTCCCGTGCATCTCGCGCAGCACGCCGTTCTGGACGAGCGTCCTGCACGCGGCCTCGACTTCCCCTGTGTCCATGGCCTGCCACCCGGGCTTCACGGCTTCTGGCTCAGCCGCTGTGACGACGTCCTGGTACATGGGCAGGCCGCGGTCCTGGCCGTTGCTGCGCGAGGCTTCGGATTGCTTCTGGATCTCGTCGGTCCAGACGTCGATCATGGCGACGAGGAAGTTGTTGTTGGCCTCGCGCAACGTGCCGCCGTTGGCGTCGAGGCGGCGCAGGTCGCGTCTGTGCTGAGCTTCGAGTTCGTCGAGGGTCTTGCCCAGGCGGTACGCAAGGCAGGAGAAGAAGATCTCGGTGCGCGGCTGGTCATCTGCGGCTTGCTCTGGGCGCCTGGTGCACTCCTTGAGGGATCGGAGGTTGGTCCGGTCTGGCAGCCCGGGGATGTCGGCGGCGTCGTCTTCCTCTGAGCTGAAGCTGCTGGAGGAGTCTGAGTCTTCCTCGCAAGACAGGAAATTATCCTGCGTCGGGCTCTCATCCAGCTCGTCGTCTTCTGCATCAACAATCTCCTCATCCCCTCGCTCGCCCCAGCGTATCCTCTGCTCAGGGTGAATCTTTGGCGGAGCCCGTCCAATCATCAACTCTCCGCCTGGATCCAGATTTGTGCTACGCCTAGTCAGCGCTTCGTCTCTCAGTATCAAACCATGGGCAGCAAACCTCAGTACACCAAGCTCATTCAGCTTGGGAGCGTCTCTTAGAACATCCTCGCGGGTGAAACGGTACAGCTTCACAGGTCCGCGGCACGCTCGATTCACCTCAGCCAGGAAGTCGTCCAGCGGCTTTAGACTCGTGCCGTCGAAAACCGACGTTGGGCTGACATCGTCGAGCATGCTCCTTACCCTGGACAGGAAGACCTTTCCACGCTGGTCAAGACGCTCGCCGAGCTCTGCCTCCGGACAGGGAACTGGCCGGCACAGAAACTCTCACCACGTTGCCTCCTTGGGTCGGATGCGAGCAAGGTGGCCGTGCTTGTCTGAGTCGTGCTCGTCAGGGCGGAAGGGGAGGCCGAGTTTCTTCCAGTCATCGCCATTCATGCCAACGTCCACAAGCGTGACGATCCTATCCACCAAGGGTCGCGGAACACGGTTGTTTGCTCGTCGAAGCGCCTGGTGCAGCCCCCGGTACTTCTTCAGCGTCGCCCACGTCCTCTTCWTCTCCTTGTCCATGCCATCCGCTACGACAACGTCGTTCAAGTTGCGAGGCAGAGCCATGACGGGGCCTGTTCTCTTGAGCCTCTTGTTGAGCTCGTACGACGCCCTGACTGCAGCCTCCCTCGCCAAGTCTGCGCAGCGCTGCCGCTCCTTGACGAACCAGTTGTACCACTTGGTGTAGGTCCGCGCGTCTCTTGACAACTCCTCGGGGGGGTCACTGAACATGGCACTGTTGACGACCCTGCCAGCATCTTGCCTCTGGCGTGTCGCTGGCGGAGGCAAGACGAGGGTTCGACAGGGCCCGCCGCACACGACGCGGTTCTCAAAGTTGTCAAACATGTTGAGGCACTGCTGGAGAGCCGCACGCTTGCCACCGCGCAAGCGGGCAAAGGACTTGAGCTGCTCGTCGGTCGTCGTCATTGTCCCGTCTTCCGCTGTCGTTATGTCGTCGGGCGAGAAGTTAAAATCGCCCTCTTGCACTAGGAACTTGGCCGTGTGGCCCATTCCGCTCCTCATGCATGCCTCATAGTGCTCGTTCTCGTGCCGCATCACGTTGAGCCGCGTCCTCTGCTGCACTTGTTGCTCAGCGCGTGACTCTGCGTCGGCCCAGAAGTCGCAGGCGTCTTCGCGATAACGCTTAAGATAGCAGTCGACGAGAATATCCCTAGGCATGCCATACTGCGAGTCATGGATGCCCTGGACGTTGCCGTAAAGCCATCGTCTCGGCTTAGGCTCCTCGCTCGCCGTACGCGGTGCAATATCCGAGCCTGGGAGGCTCGGGCGCTTCGCGCTCTCCTTGGGCCGGACGTTGGGGAAGTCCAGCACCAGCTCGCGAGGGCGGTCGTTCACTTTGCTGTCGGTACTATCGATATCCTTGGACGGTGCTTGGRATAGGGGTACTGTCGCATCGAGTGACAAGGGCTCCAGCTCCAGCTCCAGCTCTGTCCACGTCAGGGGCTCGGTCTCAAAGCCCTTTCCTTTGCTCAACCCGCGCATGTCCGCTACGAGAAGCAACTCCTCCAAGGCATCAAGCTCTTCTCGCGTCATGGGCTGTCTCGTATCGGAGCGGAGGGGCGTTCTAGCATCAGGAGCCATCTCGAAGTTGTTGAACGCGTCGAGCGCCATCTGGACCAGCCCAGACTGTGCTCCAGCGTATGCTTGCGCAGTGGCCTTGTCGTTCATGTCGGGCACCCAGGTCATTACAGATCCGTCTTCAGGTTGTGTCCTGGTTTGTTCTCCACTACATCCGAGTCCTGGTTCCTCATGCCCCATGCCAGACGGCATCTCTCCCGTCAAGGGTCCCGGATTTGACCTCCTGGACGGTTCGCCAGGCTGCGGATGAGCCCCCTCGTCGACGCTCGATCCCAAGCCCCCAAGGTACGGATACCGACAGCTAAATATGTGGGCGACCCATTTTCGACACGTTTCATGCTTCCTGAAAAAGTCATCCAGTATGCGGTCCTGCAGGTAGATGTTCAAGGCCCGAAACAGGTGCGAGCCATCGAGGAACCGATCCCGCCCTGCGTCGGCCGGCAGGTCTTGGTGGTGAGCCCGCAAGTATGCTCCTATACTCTCTGCGGAGTTGGGATGTTAGCTATTTGCCTTCTACAATGTCGACAGATGCCCGACTTACTGAGTTCTGCGTCTATCCACATGATCAATCCTTTTTTCGCCGCGAGTCTATGGCTGCACGAGGACGTCGAGCAAGAGGATACAGAGTCCAAGGACAGTTTCTCCTCCTCCTCCGAGTTCTTCTCCGATTTTATTTTCATGTTGAAGGTGTGGTTCTCCTCTGTTGGAGAATTGTATCGAAGAAGACACTGTCGACGGGAGTGTGATGGAGTGAGTCTGCTTGATCCGATCTCAGTTCTCACCGACTTCCACGACGGAGCGTTGAATCAGAATCAAAGTAGACGGTGAATACTGAGTATCCAATCACAATCTTGTCCCAGCAAGTCCTTTGTCGAAACCCCCTGGTGTTGCCGTCAGCCATTAACCAATTGAACATCCTTGGAACATGCTCCCCCGACTTATATCAACCTTCCTCCGGAGCAACCCTGACGGCATTCCAGCCAGCCCGCCATCCCCAAAGGCGCTAAAATAGAGACAAAGAAAATTTAAGCCCTACTAGATCTAGGAACAAAGGCATGTCTCGGGAGGGCACGTTGGCGGTGCTGACAGGTGCCGAATGCGGGACTGTAAGGTGATGTAGGCGATGAGGTGTAGGGTAGGTCTTTGTTAGGCAGTCGCGCGCGTGTGAAAGGAAGGAAGTGGAGTGATTTTTATAGCATCATTGACTTCATGCTGCGAATAGCACCAAGTTATGGCGTTGTGGTGGTTTACTACTGTATGAACTGCTGCTCACCATGCATGTCAATGCTGACGAGTGCACATTGCGAGCCATAGACCCGCAAGCTGTGAATATAGTCACCCAGATCATGTCAATATGGTCTCCTAGTCCGGCCATAGGATCAACGACACTGCGGCCTCCGCCATGGCAGCATTGTTCCCACAATGCCGCCCTTGAAGGACTGGCCAATGCACGACCCGCCAGTATCAAGGGAGTCTCGTCTGTGAGGACAGCATCGCCACGGTAGCTATCCAATAAGCAAAGTACTGAACCCATACTGGTCTCCGCCATCGTCAAGGGCAGCCGGCCGTTGAATATAAGTCCCCTTGGCCCCTCTCGAGTCGCCCGGCAACGAGATTCAGTGTTCCAATAACGGCACTCACTCCGGTACCAGCAACGTGTTGTCGAGCAGGGCAACACGGGCGAGATGGGGGCTTTGCACCTCAACGATCTCACCATCACCCTCGGCTACGTCGGCAGTCCTCAGCACCAACCAAGACGTCGCCCTTGCCTCCTCACCACCAACGGAGCGAAGCATCCCGACCACAGCTCACAGCCTTTCGCGAACGAGGCTCTCTCACATATACCTGCTGCCTCACAACGCCAGCGCTTTCGCCAAAGAAACCACGCCACGCAGAGCAGGGGGAGACCCGTCATTCCGCTGGCGACGCGAGTTGCTGCCCCTTTAGCGGCTGGACAGAGCGGCCGAGAGAGTACAATGGACCACGCAGCTGAAGGGAGCAAGAAGAGGAGTCGAGTCTCCCTTGCCCAAGCCCAAGAGCGCGATAAAAGGAGGGTCGGTCCCTTCGCATACCAGTCGAGCGGTGGCTGCGTCGCAAGAGACAGGCATATACCTCGCTTAGTCACCCAACCACTCCAACTCCATCTTCACATGAGTCCGGCTTCAGGGGCATCACATGGGCCGCCAATGCATGCATGACCTTGGCCACATCATCACGCTCGTGCACCAGCGCAAAGTCAATTGCCCGGCCAAATGACCGAGACTAATACCGCAGCGACCCCGGTCCTGACGTCACACTCCAAAGACGGGACAGGTCCAAGCTTGTGGGCCAATTGCATTGCTCTAAGTGCGCAATTCGCCAGCCTCTACGTGCCCGCGCCGCGTTTCCCCCATAATAAAAACACGCACTTTTCAAATGGGCATTTCCCAATTTCCTCGGCCCTGCAGCCAATTGTTACAGCGTTCCTGTCGCGTAACCTTGCGCCAGGCCCAGTGCGTCATAGCCATGGGCGCACCTTCAGGCTTCGTCCTCGTATCGTCCTCGTATCGTACTCGAATCGTAGTCACAGCCTGGAGACATGGACGTCTAATTTTCGACGAGATTTTTTTACTTCTTTTTTTGTCCCTGTTTATAGCTGCACAAGCCCAAAGGGTTTATACGGGAGCCATGTACTACCATCGATCGAGCCTCAACTCATCGTGGGTTCCCATCAGACACAACCACGGCGCAGTCGTAGTCATAGTCGTGCCCGAATGCCTCCCTACCCCTGAACCTGGATGGCGACAGTTCCATCCCTTGGCAGCCTCCGAAAGAATTGTACAGAAATCCCTGCGTGTGCAGAGAGTCCGTCTCGTCGTACCAGACTGAGACCAGACCACCAGCTTTCCTTCCACCGCGTCTTCGGGCCTTCGAGTACGCGTGCGTGTGGGGGTATCCTTTCCATATCAAACAAAGGCCGCTTTGCATTCTCGGTGTTCCTTGTCCTGTCTCAAGGTCGGCCAAGCAAGCCTCCTTCGGTGTCCTTTGAAGCCTTCGAAACCCCTTTCCTCCAATAGACGGCACTCTCTGCCTCGGGGTGCGTCCTTTTCAACCCTACCGTGACCCCACCGTGCATATGTCAACGGGCATCTATGCAAGGCCTGGTAATCCCCAACGTTGCATGCGAAATGTCGAAGATGAAATAGAAAAAAGGGGGTATGATCGGGTGTGCCAGTTTTTTTTTGGTGCCGAAAAGACTTGCTGAGAAAGATTTTGGATTCGCAAAACAAAAAGCAGTCGCTAAATGCCATAAGGTTGACGAGAAATGTGAGCATTCTGGATGACGCCAATGACGCGATACACGGAAAGCATGTGTGTCCTGTTGTCGTGGACGGCGTCGGCCAAGCTAATGTTGGGGATCTCCTCATCGATTGACTGCCATGCGTGTCTCTGAGCCCAGCCCCAGAGGGAGATTAGGCTTGAAGCAGGCACCATGTGAGGCGGCAACCAGGTGAAGGCCGACAAGTAGGGAGACTCCCACCAATTACCCTATTGCTGGTGGAGCCTCTGCTGGTTCGGCACTCCCTTGTGGCGCGCGTGTTGGGCGTATCCTGAAGCGTGGTGTTGCTGAGGCGTAGGTGTGACGGGACACCGAGGAGGCAGTGGGTACGAGTCCTTGGGCATGTTGCCGAAGCAGGCGCCGTCGGGTGTGATGGGCGGGGTGAGGTAGCCGTCAAAGACATTTGGGGCAACATGTCCTTTCTGAGGTGTGCTGTAGAKGTCTCCGTGCTTGGAGGTGATTTCGGCTGGCGGCGACGGGGGGTTGGCGTTGCGCTGTATTTGCACCATGGCAGCGGCTCGGGCAGCGGCAAACTCGGCCAGTCGATGCGAGACCCGGTACGTGTTTGGTGACGAGTATTTGCGGGCCAGTGTGGGCGAAGGCTGGTCGAGGTGCTGGGCGATGGTTTCGGCGACGGTGCCCTCCTCGTGATCCAACTCTCTGTCTGCAACCTCGGGTCGGCCCAAGACGGCTCGGGCGACGGCCAGGGAAGCGCGCGCCATCGTCGAAGGCTTGATGGAGACGAAATCCCGGTGGTAGAGGGCGATTTCGCAGAGGTACGACGCCATGCAATCCACCTCCTTGTCGTCGTGTTCGTACGCCACCAGCAGCTGGGAGAAGAAGTCGACAGTCGGGTGACCAATAGTCCACTCGAGCGTGTTGAGGACATGCATCTCCATCTGGGTGAACATGCCGGCGTCGTACAGGCCGCAGCACATATTGCTTAGCTCCGATATTTGAGGTACCCGATCCTTCTTGTCACCATACTTGGCGGCAATCAACAAGGCGGCGCAGCCGACCAGTTGGTAATGATGCTTGTACACTACTCTCTTGGAGCAGTACCGGTCCAGCAGGTTGACGGTGAGGAATAGAGTTTCGGGGAGGAGGACGAAGGCAGCGTGGGCCTCGACGAGGAAGACGACGAGATATGGTCTCATATACCATTGGATCTCTCGCTGCATGTCGATGAGGCTGGCATCTGGAAGAGTTTCATCCTGAACATGTTTGGTCAGCAGCGGACAGACGAGACGAAAACCTGGGAAAGCATGCCTCCATTGTTTGCATGTGCTTCAAAATGTCCTCTAGGTACTCATCAGCGGCGAGGCGTGAGAGCTCGCCGGCAATGACGTCTTGCCTTTGGCGGGCGACCATCTTGGCTGCGGCGCGAGGGTCGATGCACTGTTGACGAGGGTCATCGGACTCGACGTAGAAAGTCTCGTCGGCGTGCGTGAATTCCATGGTGAATTGAGCCGACGGGTCTTCTTCAGATGTCAGGCTGCCGGAACAAGGTTGAAGAGAATAGGCTTGCGTTTGATGTGTCGAGGTCAAAGAGTGAATGCTGAAGTTCTCCAGGAATCTCGAGGTCGGAGACGATTCGATAATGAATGAGCTCGGGTGCGTGTCAAGGAGTGTACTGCACCCAAGGAATTAAGGTAATTAAGATATTAATGAGCGTGATGAAAAATTAATGGGAAAGAGTGACAGTGGCTGGGAACGGAGCCAGAACCATGGACTCGAAACCGGCGGAGGCAGCGAAAGAGGGATTGGCAAGGGGCCCGTTTAAAGACGAGGTCGAGGTCGACTATGGTGCTGAGAGTCGACGGCATTAGCATGTGTCCCGTTGCAGAATTGGATCTTGGTGACGTGAAGACACAGCCATTAGCAGTGCTCCAGGTACCGTAGCATTTCCCCTGGCGAGCCGCTCCCTTGAAGAGTAGGGGTCTGGCTCTGGCACGAGGAATGTGGTGGGTTGGCACGAGAGGGGGGGGAAGGCTTACCGCCACGGGCGACGAAGGGACGGACAGAGATGAGACACGCTCTGTGATTGGACGGATCAACGAGTTAACGTCTCCGGCAGAGCAATGCACAGGATTGAAGTCCAGCGCGATGGTGGAGAGGCTGAGATGTGCAAGAGGCAGCACGGCATGCAACTGTATGAGGGACCACTCGAAGATTAGATCCACCGAAACCTAAACTCTGGGCAAGCTCCACGACAACATACCTTTGCATCTACTCAGCGTTCGCAATTGCAGTATCCACCAGTTTGCCGCGATGAAAGAATGCCAAACGCAGTCAAAAACGGGACGTATGAATCTGGGCCAGTTCCGACTACCTCTCGTGGAAGGAGAGAAGACGGAGACAGATGGTCAGGAGACAAGAGGCGGGAACCCAGCTCTACTTGTTTGGCTTATGCAGGCGACTGGGATAGAGACAGAGATCGAGTGTCCAGGCGAGCCAGTCTCGGGAAGGATCGATCAATCCTTCACCGCGTCGACGGGCAACGAAGGGAGCAGGCGAGTGGGTTGGCGGGTTAGGTCGAAATTCCTCGGTTCGGCGCCGAGGAATGGGTTCTAGGTGGGAGCGTGGAAGATGCACAGAGGGTGTTGTCGAGATGGGGAACAAGTGAAATACCAGCTAAGGTCTTTTGATTCACTTCTTCTCCCAATTTTCCTCTCTGGCGTCTCGGGGCTTCTTGTTCCTATCCTTTATAGAGCGGGCCGAGGGATGATGGGGGGTCGGGCGGGAGGAGTCGAAACGGGGCGTAGCCGGCGGGATTCTCCTCAGTCCAGTTGCCAGGCTCGGTTCCGACCTGCTGCTCACACGGGTCAGGAGGAGTTGGAATGACTGAGGGAATGGATGGATAGGAAACGAGGGAGAGGAGGGGAGGAGAAGGAGAGAGGAGGAGGAAGGTGGGATAAAAAGGTCAGAGGAGGACGGAGAAGAGGAGAAAGGACTGGAGGAGAGGCAGTTTTAACCAGCGGCGCGACCAGGTACGGGCTTGGTACGGGCTGAGAGGTACCGCCCCTGGGTGTGGCCGCTGGCTGGCCGCGGAGGAGCTGGAACTGGGGAGTGTGTCCGTGTGTGCTGTGGGCACAGGAGGAGCAGTATTTGGAGGAGCCTTGCTTGCTTGGTCTGGGCGGCCAGGCCAGTTGCCTTGCTTCGCACTGGCACCAGCCAGTGACTTGTGCAGTCGTACCGCGTCGCCTGTGGGCTGCGCTACTAGGGTCCGTCCGTCCCATCGACTGGGAGGGGGTGGGAGGTGGCGGTTGGTGGTTGGTGGTTGGTGGCTCAGACGAACGAGCGAGCGAGCCACCATCCATCCGCCATCGCGTGCCCACAGTGAAGTGTCTGGGGAGGGGGGGAAGGGGTGGCGTGCAGCGAGCGGCGAAGGCGTCCGCGTTGTGCAAGGACTGGGGTAGGTGGTGGTGATGCATTGGATGCATGCCAGGTACTTACCACATGTAATGGCGACCGCGCGCGGGTGCTCGCTCGGTGCTGAGATTGCGAGATGTGTAGATGCAGGGCAAACCGGCTCCCGATGGCGAGGGAGACAAGGAGTCGTATCGCTGCGGCGCGAGGCGGCCTGATGTGAGATGACTGTTCGAGGTGATGAATGGCTTGAGTCGCCAGTCTTGAATGTGTTGGTGATGGCTTGCAGTAGCAAGAATTGTTAGCTTTTTGCTTTGTTCCCTCGGCTGGGAAATTCGAGGTGGCAGGGATTCTTCTCGTACCGGGGAGGAATGGGTAGCCGCAGAATAGAGGACCAAAACGCGAGTGAGCCGTGGTTTGTGCCTTTTGTCTGCGTCCAGCACTTTCTCACCTGGGGTTTCGTGTTGGGGCAGAAGTCGAGCGGAGAGGCTCTCTGTACCTTGGCTGTGACGCTACTCGCGGCCTGTTCAGAGCTCCAACAGCGGCTGCCTCAGGCGCACTATTAATATACCCAGCCCTCAGGCCACCTGCGCTCAGGAGCTGGCCCGTTGTTTGCTACCGGTATCCATTCAAATGCGCTATTCGCTGTACGAGTATACTGACTGTTTATTGATTTCGCAACTGGCCGCATCCTCCCCGGCCAGGCCAGTCGCCCAATCCATCCCGGTGTCGTGTGCGTGGCTGGCTCATTTATACCAGCTTGCACATTCGTTGCATCACCGGGCGTAATAAGGTGCACTGGGCGCACCACCGTCCCCCACATCCGCTAAAAAGGGCTGTGCTTTGTGCTGGCTTTGTACATACATCGCCGCCCGCCCGAGTTGTGGCATGTCGTCGTCAACTAATCCGTACCCAGGTACGGAGTAGAATAGGCACCTCCGAACACGGCTCGGTGACTACCTTCACGAAACTGCCGCTGTGCACGAACCGCGATGGACAGGAGCAATTAATGCGCTTGAAGCTAGCTAGTTTTGCAGATGGGACTGGCGAATACTTGCACAACAGCTGCGTGTTCCAGTTTCATGGCTGACGCCAGCAGACCACGTCTTTGTCTTTGTCCAGCCCGCCGTTGGACCGGCAGGGGCCTCGTCGCTGCTTGCCAGAGCGTCGCCAATGGACTGATCGGTCGATGTCAAACCGTAGGGCAAATAGTTTCTCGCAATGGTAACGCCATGKTGGCCGTGGCCGTGGCCGTGGGCGCCGACAGGGCATTTGCGTTTCTGGAAGTGGATTTCCGCGAATGATGCGAGAGTTGTTGGCTAAACGCTCCATTCAGGAGCGGGAGCTGTGCGGTACCGCAAGCACCGCGTCGTGTCCATCGTTGCGCCATCCTGGCGCAAGCTCTGATGGACTTCTGGCCGTGCCCGGCGGCCTGGTTTGTGCTCCAACGGGCAAGGCCTGCGAGTTAACTTGTGGCTTGCACATACGAGTGCCAACTGTGCGAGCTCGCTGGTAGATGGCAGCCGGTGCAATCATCTTTGGCGGACCGCGTCGTGTGGCTGCTGTTGCTGATGCGGCTTGAAAGCTTCCTTGCTTCGTCAAATGACCATTTTCCTGCTTCACAGACCGACGGAATAATGAAGCCCTTTCCGAACATCTGTCTCGCGTCCCGAGGCACTTCGGGCTCCTCCCGGGATTGAGGTTTCTGGTCCCTCATGGCCATGGACCAGGGCCGTAACCAGCCTATAGCAGCACCTGGCCAGACCCCGGCGCTGCGACACCTAAGGCGAGCTGGCAGAAGGGCGATTTCGCTTCGGCGATTTAGTGGTTGCAGCCCCCGAGGCCCAGGAGAACCGTGGGCCGCCGGCCGCCTCGCCTCGGCGCGCAGCCAATCATGCCGCCAGGACGCGCTTCGGCACGACTCGACCAGATCCAATTTATTCATGCGTGTCAAGATGAGCCTCTCAGCACTCGACCAATCCCTCGGCGCCGCCTGTGACCAGCCTCAGCGACGCCCTGTGTCTCCAGTGTCGCGAGCTGACAGGCCTGTCCTGCAGGCAGGTTGGCTCAGGGGTCGCGAGGGGGCCAAAAGTTCAAGACCGCGGTGCCTGTGCTGCCACGAGCTCGCACAGGATTGGGATGATTGCATCTGAACTGAGAGGCATGCCGCGAGGCGCACAGAGTTCATACGTACATGGACGCAATCTGCCCGATTCATCGATATCCGTCCGACCAGCCGCCGCCAGCACACCGCACCTTGGCCGGCCGTCATGAAACGGTACGTACACCAACGCACTGCACGAGATGCGCCGCGTTTGCATCAACTAAGGTATTCGTAATTGCGCTGTGCGTCGTTCCCTGTTCCCAGCCAGGCCAGAGAGCCAGCCGAGCGTCGTGCGTCAGCAAAAAAGCAAAGCTGGCGCTCATCTGGGAAACGATCCTCGTGGGGCGCCTCAGCTGGGTCGGGTTCGCCACCGGATTAGCTGCCTTTTCTGACCAACCCGCAGGAATCGAGGATGCATATGAAATATCAGCCCTTGGTCTCTATCCGACATGGCGAATTGGGTCCTGGACGAACGTCGTCTTGGCCCCTTGGGCGGTTCATGATGCGTAGGTACAAAGTACTCGCCAATCGATATCCTTTCGACGGTCATGGGCATGTACCTGATTGGATGCCTGCCTCTACGCCCGCGGGTGCTTGACCGAGAGGAGTGGTGCTCCGTAGCTCCAGCGAACACACAAAGCGCCTTGCTGTGGCGGCGTCTGCGCGATGCAACGGCATTCGCCTACGCCCTCAGGCAATGGAGGTAACCTGTATTGCCCCGTGACGGCTTGCGGCTGCGCCGAATTGGCGGACGAACTGCACCTCAGCCTGCCGCGAGCATCGCACACATGGCAGGATTGGGGCTCGTTTGCACTGCCAATGCTGGACCGTGACCACCGCAGCAGCTGTGAGGTCGTGTCATCGTTTCAAGGGTCTCCCCGATCATGTCCCGCTTCTGGATGCCTCTCCACAGCCAACTCATCGAGACGAGCTGGGAGCATCCACTCCGGTGCCAGCTGCCAGGGTTCGTCTCTCCCACATGCATGGCTGGGAAGGCACGACATCTTGACTTTGTATCGTGCGCCACGACGCAGAAAAGAAGCATGACGTGCAGTGGGCAGCAAGATCGAGGATAGAAGATTGCGGCCTTTGCGTAGGTCTTTGCATGCTAGTGGCAAGCACATCGTTCCCAAGTCTCACTTGGACTCGTGCCGTCAAAACTCCCGTCCACACGAACCGGTGGAGTTGAACCTTGGAATATTACTGAGTGCGGTAATGACGAAGAGCCCACCCATACCTAATTGGCTGGGTAGCATTTTTCATGAAACACCATCTCAGTCTAATAATACACCCGCTGGGCCGTGCTACCACGCGCGTCTCCATTGTCCATGTTAAACCCCAGATGCCGTCATCTCCTCGACCGTCGTCTTGTGTCAACCGTCAAAGATCGTCGAACGTCTCCGCGAACCATCAACGGATCGGCTTCCTCGGGGCCCTCGCCAATGACGCTACATAATAAGATGCCGCCGAGGTCGTGTTAATGATCTGGATGAAGGCTGGGCCAGCGCATCAGCACCGCTAACACGGTGGCTGCACGAGCTAGGAGAGCTTTCAGGCCACGATCCAAGGTCCAGCAAGCTCCGGGCCTCTCTCGCTCGTGTGCCACATTCGCCGGCGCCGCCCGATGAGGGGTTATAGATGCCACGAACCAGCCCCTCCAGAGGAAGCAAAGGCCTGCTCAACCTGCTGAAATCCGAGGACGTGCTGAGATCTGGCTCGGTGACATTGTCCACAGCTTGGGGATCCGAGCCTATTGCCCAGGTCTTGCTGATTCGCTCGGTAACTAAGAAATGGCCGTGGCTGTCTTGGCAGAGAAGTAGCCTCACGGCAACTCGTCAATTCGAAGATCGTGCGGCGCAAAAAGACGACTGTCACTGAGCTCATTGTCTGTGCTGTGTCTGCCCACCCTTTGCCACAGCGCCGGTCCGCGGGTGCCATGGTGTGGTCTCACCCACTTCGCTGGCGCTGGCCTGCCCCGACTGGGCCTTGAAAGGTCAAACCTTGCGACAGCGTCTCAGCTGGTCGGGCCACCGAGGCCAAGCCAAGTAAGATACCTGACATGAACCTGTCCGATGGAATGGTTGCACTCTTTTAGGGCGACAGCCCCGGGGCGAACTGTGGTAGGTCGACAGCAGAGATATGATTTCCAAAGACCTCTGGGGGCTCGCCGCAATGCAACAAAACACCAGCCAACGGGCAGGTCTGGGCTGAGATCAGCCTCTGATGCTGGCCCATCGCATGGATGGAAAGCTCCCCGCCAACAATCGCTTGACCCCGCTGCGAATACAAAATACAACGTTGGACGACTATTGTCCTCGAGATCTCCGAGCAAGAGGTCGCGTGGCGCCCTACCGTTCACGCTGGCGCGGCAGATCCCAAGCCACGTTTCTGCCCAGGAGCAGCCCGAGCCAGAGACTGGTAGATCGACCGTCTGCAAAACAGCGGCCGCAGCCATGAGGCCTCTTCGCAGGCCGCCGGGCCTTGGCCAGGCCGCCCGTGTGCAAGACATGAACATTATGTGCATCTCGTCATTGGGCTACAGCACAAAGTCACAAGATTATTCAAGACATGGAGGCTCTGCGAGCCCCTCTCTTAATGTGCTTTGCGGATGTGATGAACAACGCTTAAACTGTGACGTACATACTTATGAAGCTCCAAGTGGAGTGGAGCAGGGGAGCCGCTCGGTCGGTGTTTTTGAGGCTTGCCCAGACTTGCCCACTATGTACTCCGAACGAGGACAGGACGGACTGTGCCTAGCCCCCACAAGGCCTTCAATATTTATGACGCCTGACTCTGACTGGCTTGTCCAGTGGCCGAGAGCACCGCGACGACTCACAGCGTGCGGCGGTTTCCGTCGAGCCGGGGACGATGGGCATTCCGAGCCGGAGCGACGCGAATCCCGCGTTGGACCCTACCGGTGGTGGCAGGGCAACAGCTTGGGGGCTGACCAAATTGGCAAATATCAGACGACATGCTCCGTGCGACGAGGCAAGGCATGGCACTGAGGTATCCGCGGGCGGGTGCAGGGGAATAATTCTGCTGGATGTCCTGCATCCAGAGATGATGCTAGCTACCTTGTGCATTGGCCATGACGGCCCGCGATATCCAAAGACATCATTTCGGGGGCCGCTTCTCCCAGTCTCGCCCGGAAGCAAAGCAAGCAAACGTTTGCCTCTCCGTACACCAAGGCAAGGGACGAGAACGTTCCGTCTCGGCGGACCTGGGCTTGTTTGGCTCGCGTTGCGTCTGCTTTCCGGCAATAGGGGATGTGGGGTGGCTGTTTCGCCCACCCGCGTACCCGAAATGACACTCAGACAAGTGGGCTGCTTCTTTTCCTTTGTTCGCCTTCAATATGCACGCACTTACTACGAACGTCACGACGCGAGCAAGCAGGAGCCCCAAGGAGCTACTCCTTGGGAAGATTTAACGCTATTCCCTTGCTTCAGAGTCCTCCGGATGGAGGCCGTGCGCGTCTTGCTCTTTGTTTCCAGCAAAACCGCCCCAGAGAGCTACCGACGGGCGTCAGTTAGCCGCTCCTTGAATGGCCTCAGCTTCAAGGTCCCCCGTCTGGCGCTGGTGCCGCAACACCAACCTACTAATCAGGAGCCTCGGATTTGGTGGGCCGTGAACCATCACCCCGGTGCCTGTGCCTGTCCACGCACCCTGAGGCGGCTTGAGACAAGTCACAAGGAAATCATGGAGTAACAACGGGGAGAGGAGAAGGGGCAAAATTTTTGGGAGCCCATCCGTTGGTTGAACAACCGAGGATTGTCTCCATTTCACCGGAATTCATCGTCTGATGATTCAAGTACGTATGTACTCCGTACCCTGTCCGGAGCCTCTGCATAAAAGTGCTTGAATGGACTAGGGCCACGTCGTGTTCTGGAAGCTTTCCCAAAGCGGCAAGCGATCTCATGCCCCGTGCTGGGTTGCACTAATTATGGTTGCACCTTCCTTGAGGCTGAAAATGCATGGAAGCACACAACTCGCGGGAGCGTTGCGCCACAAGCGCTGTGGCTGGTGCGCCCAACAGGCACACCTCCGAATTTGGGCGCTAGAGTCGTTGTTCGCTCTCACGATTTTATGCCAGCATCACGGACCTTGCCAGTGGCGTGGAGGATTGCCCTAGCAACTACCGTGTGCCTTGCTCAACGAAGGACTCCGTAGGTACTGCACTGTGTCCTCTGTTCAAGGGAGATTAATGAACTAGAACGTACGAGTACGAGTACACGGCAAGAGCGCGGCAAGCTTCTCTCGCCGCACGCCCAGTTAGTTCTCCGCCTCGCCGACTGCCGCGACTTGGCCCCATCCAACTATAGTACTTACTCCTTACGACGCAACAGCTACTGCACGTCCACTCCCTCACAAGGGGATATAATAGAAAACCCACCGCATTGTCCACCGCCAGCCTCCAAAACGTAAGCGTAACCGTTACGACCCCCTTTCTTCAAAGCGGTCTCGAACAGGAGAGGAGAGGAAGAAAAAATCTTCTTGTTCTTATCTGCAGGAACCCATCGTGGTTGGCAACGAGGGGGCAATTGGGTAAAATCAGTCGGCTTCAAGAGGCCCCGGCAGAGGGAGGAGTAAATCACACGCCCGGGGGTAGTCGTGGCTTTGACCTGCCCGCATGTTGGTTTCCGCCGTCATAGCTGCATCGCCCGGGGGCCGTAATAGTTGTGCTTCATCGTGCATCAAGAATTACGCACTGGTGCATAGTCGGATATTTTGATGTCGACAACTTACTCGTACCGTTTCGATGGGTTTGTTGAAACACATACTCCGTACGGGCCAGGTAATTGATGTTTGAGGCGTCTTACACAGCAAGACATTCGCGGCCAGGCTGGGCGACGGGAGTCTCATGTTGTAAGAAGAGCAACACGTCGCATCGCCACTCTCTGCAGGGCGTCACAGCAGCTGCTGTGCTGGTGGTGGTGACACCCGAAGGCCACACACACAGGTTCTCAGACTTCTCAGACCAAGGCTGCTCTCACACACGGTGCGAGCAATACTTTCTAGGGTCCTGGCGTGACGGCGGGAGCTTGCTGTTGCTGTGAAAATCAATTCTCGGCGACTGCTTCAACCCCTTCCAGACGACATGTCCCGCCCTGCGAATGACTTGCCCGCACTCTCATTACGCACTGCGTCCTGCGGCCCGAAGCTGGACGCGACTCGTCGCGTTGGCTGCCTCGCCCTTGTACGAGCATCGCGTGTAGCACTCCCTGACCAGGTTTTTGCTTGTTGCCGTCGTTTTGGACCCAAAGTCGAGCAGCCTGCAGCGTTGCACTGCATTCCGCTGCATGCTTGCCCCCGGCCGGGGTGGCTCGAGGCTCTCTCCTGTCCGTCCTCAACTCCTTTCGCGGGGACAGAGGCAGGGTTGGCGACGCCCCGATGGGGTGGGCGTGGACGGATGCTCCTCGGCGAGGTCCTGGCAGGGCTGGCCGGCGCTGATGAACCTGGTCTCTGGTGGGCGACGAGAGCGACTGGCTGCTGCAGCTCGCAGCAAGTTCCCGACGCCACATTTCGAGCTATTGGACGCCGACGAGACGAGCTGTTTGGAGATCTACCCTGCTGTTGCACACGAGCACGACATATGTGCGCGGGAGAGTGCCTGCGTCCTGCAAACCGGCATCGTGGGCGGACGTTGGCGTCACCGCCTTTCCTCAGGTGCAAGTGCAACGAGCTGCTGGCATGTTCTGGATCTCACGAGGCGGTTTCGCAGCATCTTGCAGAGTCCTCCCCGACCCACCTCGACATTGGGCCTGGCAGACGCCAATGACGGAGCAGCTATATAATACCGGGCCGGGAGACCCTCCTTGCGGACCCTCCAAAGAAAAAAAAAAGGAAGCCCGCTCAACTGCAATGGCAGTGGTATTTGCGGGCCCGCCCAGCGGACACGCGACAATGGCCCGCGCATCTGCGAGTACGAGTACTCGTGCTTCGTACGCATCATATGGCTAGCTGCCTGGCTGACCCGGGTCCTTGAGAAGAGGCTTGACGAGCTGCTCGCCCAACGACAACGCCAGCAGGACGGAGACGCGAACATGTCGCGCCATGGACGGCGGTGATTGGAGACCTTTTGGCTGGCGACCTGCAGCCGCAATGCAGCGATGGCTAAACCTGCACAGGTCCCGAGCACCATGCAAATGCGTGGTTGCCGCCTCTGCTCACTCCCCCCTGGTCTCGGAGGGCCAACTGTCGCGGCTTAGCAAAAGAGGCGGAGAAGAGGCTGGCTATTACTTTTGTGCATTCGGCGGCCCCGGCCGGGCCTTTGTTGCTCATCCCCAGCAACGGCCCTGTCGTGTCATCGTCGGGGAGACCACAGTGGTGGCAGACGACGCCTGTCAGACGACCGAATTGTCGAATTGGAGGGTTCGCCAGGGGTTTCGAACCGGAGATCCGTGGCTTTGGGCACGCCGCGATTTTTTCGGCCGCGACTCCCGGCGACGAACATGTACCCTTCTGGAGAGCGTCCGGCTCAGCCACATTGCTGCATGTCAGAAGCATCATGAACAGGGACGGGCCTTGCCAAGCGCCACCTCTACCATCTACACGACCCCATCCTGCGAGTCCATCGTCATCCACCAACAGCTCCGCCCCGACTCCGCTCATAGCTCGTCTTCCGAAGCTCAAGCAAAAGGAAAAAACCTCAAAGAGGTAGAAACGGAGCCAGAAGGTGTGACGGAAGCCCGCGACCGGGCCGAGGAGGAACCCATTCGAAGTGGTGTGAGCTTTCTTCTACTTGGCAAGAAATGGCCGGTCGCGGCAGACACCGCACGAGGACGTCACTAGGCTCCGCAGAGAGCGTCACAACTGGTGAGAGAGACAAAAGCTCAAGGCCGACCTGCAGTATCGGAACCCATCTCCAAAGAGCCTGCGACTCGGAGCAAGCGCGGATGGTGGCGGCGTTGAGCTCCGTGTGTCTGCAGACGGCGGGTGTCGTTCCAACTTTTGCAAGCTGAAGATGGACGAAAGGCAGCGTTGTACGCCTGAGCAAGGCCGTCTCTTCCCTTCAGCTCACTCAAGGTCAGACGAACCACGGCCAGTTCGGTCTTGCAATTCCTACCTGTAGGCGGCAGCTAATCCGAGCCTCGTCGCCACACACAGCGCGGGGGCAGAGAGGCTGGGCGGGTGGCGGGTGCGCCGTCGTTCGTTTCCTGGCCCCTTATCATACCTTGAGGCCGCGTCGAGTTGAGTGCCAGGCACCGACAATGGTGGGAATCCTCCCTCTTCGAAGCATGTGCAAATGCGTCGAGAGACTAGCGTCCTGGCAGAGGCATGGACGGAGAACAGGCTGTCTGTGGGGATCGGCAGCAATGCAGCTCCAAGTACGGACTCGTATGGGTTGTCAAGGTCAAGGCGCCAGCAGCATGCAGAACAGGTAAGCTCCTCTGCAGATGCTGCTCGCTCAATGCTTTGCGTGGTAGCAGAAGGGCGGGGCACAGGGCAGACGGCATGAGCCTGAACCTTGGAGATGGCGAAGGCTGCAGCCAACTACAGCTGCCGAGGTAAGGTTCTGCATGGTGCTAACGCATCTACAACAGGCTGGACGAGGACCGGCGTGGACAAGTCAACGCACGGGAGCGTCATGGTGCTGTGGTGTTTACTACGGAGGACTTGGTTGCGGTCTTGAGCCAGCGCGTCCACCAGGCTGGCCTTGGTGGCACCCATCCATTATCAACAGGTCCACAAACTTTGCGACTACCCGTTGGCGTCGCCCCAGGCCCGTCTAGACGCGACCACCCGAGATCGATCTGGATCGCAAGTTTGGGCCGGCTGAAGTAGCGATCGTGCTAAGCACATGTCGACATTGGATGGCTGGCGAGCCAGTGTCATCAATCGACGCACTTTACGCGTGCGAGACGCGTTTAGCTGCATGTACGGATTACCTGGAGCTGGAGTTGCCTGACAGGAGCGCTTCGTTCACTCGTCAACAACGACTGCGATCGGCACGATCTACGGATACGGACTACTACTTGGCTACAGCAGCATGGCACCTCGTTCCTGTTTTGTCCATGGCCAACGCATTGCTCATCCAAATAGCCTTTCCTGGCCACCCATCCTGCAGGTCAGCAAGCCGCTTCGCCAATATCCCAGCCACCGGCACTGACCGACCCCGCGATCCGCCGCTCGTGTCTGCACCGAAATCAGGATATCGGGAAATCAAGCTTCCGCATGCGTCTCTGCAAAGACCCTCGGTTTTATGGAACGGCTTGGCGATGCGAATTGCTGGGGCTCCCAGTTTTGCCGGTGGCGGTGCGGGAGGTTTGGGCTCGGGTTCCTTGGGCGAGTTATCCCGGGGACTGATGTTGATCATTCTCTTTGGGATCGCGTGCTCTGACTCCAGGAGAACACCATTGCATCCTCTGCCCATGCGTGCTGCTGACGTTCCGTTATTGCCTTCGTCTGCTAAATGTGACGGGCAGTTCCCTGTCTTGTACCTTGCACACATGGCTGACTTTCCCTCAAACGCCCAGTTGTTGCGATTGGGGTTCGTGATGATATAGTTGGCTGCTGCGGTATTCCCATTGTTTTAGGCCCGGGTATAATGCGGGTTCCTCACGAGAACCGGCCTTGACTTCCTTGATATATCTTCCTCGGGCAGCCGACCAATGTTGTCCTTCTCCAGATTGGATACTATGATTCCAATGCCATTGAACGCTGTCGGGCGAGCTGCCCATGACTTGCAGTTCTCTGAGTTGTCAGATGATCCTCTATGTCCCGTCCTATCTAGTCAAGGGACGACTCCCAGGATGCTGAAGGAGGGGACAAGCTGACATATGCCGTGATCTGGAGATATTAGTCTACGCTTAGAAGCTCCACCGAGCGCAAATACGGAGCAAACCAAGTGTTCTTGTCAACGACGTGCCAGTGATGGTGTCCGAGTGTCGTTGTCATCAGTGCCCACCGGGATGACGTGTTGGGAGCTCGCGAGGCCTTGGGTCACCCGCGGCGAGTAGTGCTTTGAGAGCCTGAAGCACATACTGTCTGTGGCTGGCTGTGATGCGTTCTGCGAGGCTTCACGATGCAACGACATAGGTTGCCGATGAGCTCGTGATATCTAGATAGCCATGCGTCGGCAACTTGAACAGCTGAATCTACGTATCTCTTTGTACATTTGCCCACATATGTATTCCCACCGCTAGTATCTGCGTGTATGGTACACCCGTGTGGCCATACTGCTAGTGGCATACCGACATATCCGAAGAGTACGGACTTGTGCTTCAGGGCAAGGCCATGCGATGCTTCTGCGACTGTGTGCTTCAGCTTATGGCCACGGTGGCGAACTCACTCGACAAACAGGGATAGTTCTGGAGGAGAAAGCGTAACTGACGAGTTTGGAGAGTACGGAGCCAGCCATGAGGATATTGCCAGACAGTGAGCAAGCTTTTCCAGGGGGCAGATGGGGCTATACCGAGCCTCGCATCAACCAGAGTATTTCGATAGAGTGCAGAATAGGCAGTGAGCATCGTGCGAAGGTGGCTTGTTGTAATGAGTCGTATTAAATGTGCCAAAAGTCTTGAATAGGCAGACGCCCATACTGGACAGACGTCACCGTTGCCGTCCTCATCGTCCAGCGGCCGCTCGACAGCTTCGCTCCTCAACCAAGACGACCGTATTGACAACTCCAGGTCACCCCTTCGCCGTCCCCATCTCCCTCCGAAACCATGGGCAGCGCCATGATTGACCTTGACCTGCTCAAACCGCGTGCCGGGGACGGACGGCACTGGCAAATGGCGCTGGCCAAAGCACAGCGAGGACGAAGATTGCGATATCGGGGTCGTTGACGAATACAGCCCATGCCAAATGACGGGATCGAAGCGGAAGTTGCGCCGTCGAGGAGGATTCAACGGTATAGTTAACTGATAGGGAGCGGGCCGGGCGAGTCTCCCGCGTGGTTGAGGAGGTGCCAAATGCCACCTGAGTCAGTGACGTTAGATGGGAGCTGAGGTTACGCGTGCAAGAGGTGCAATAATCATAGTGCTATGCCGATGGCCCAAGGTTTGCGAGGAGTTCTCTGGCCTAAGATTGGCGGTTCCATCTCGCGGGAAGAGTCCAGGGATAGCCCTTCGCGCACTCCCCTCGCATTCGCTAGCAAGATGTACAACACGCCTTCGCCAGTGACAAAGAGAGTATTCGATTCCGAGACGTAGCTGTGTATTCTCGTGTACCCATACCCAAGTCTTTTAGCCCACAACGTCCCGTGAAAGCGCCCTTGACTCACGGTAACACAGCCGGACAGTTCAATTTGGCAGCAGAAGCAAACCCATCGCACGCACAACGCCAGGCTCGCGCATAATCAGGGGAAATTATTTAGTGTACTGTAGTCGAGCCCCAGAAATCCCATCACSGGCTGAGCTCTTTTTTTAAGTCTATGCCGCGAAGCAAAGAGGAGCACCGATGTAGTTCACACGGCGAGCAGCTTCCCCCCGCTCGCTTCGTCTATTCCGATGAGGAGCTCACCTGGTCAACAGAAGTGTCGTCGTCCTAAGACTGCTGACGAGGAGCACTGGTGCCGCCATGCGAGGAGTCGCTGCCGCGGCGAGTCGAGGAAGCCTTGGACGACGTATCCTGACCAGTGCAGCACCCCTGCGCCTTGCAATCATCTACACATTCCAGGAGGCAGGCGTTGTCGCTGGGGCCATTAGTCGCTCCGTCCAACGTGAGGGCGGCGGCGTCTCCGCCGTGCTGGTGGTCCTGGTCGAGGCAGAACTCGGGCTGGATAGTGGCGCTGTGGATACCGTACCCGTGGAGGCACTTTCTGGCACGCTTGGCCAGCTGCATGTACTTCTCGCCGCTGTGGGTGTTGATGGGGAAGGACACCTGGAGATGCAGGCTGGCGACGATCTTGGTATCGGAAAGCTGCCAGACGTGAATGTGGTGGCAGCTGACGACGCCAGGCAGTCTCTCGATGTCCTGGCGGATCTCTTGGATGCTGATGTTCTCGGGCGTAGCCTGAAGGAGAACTCTGGCGGTGGCGAGCGTGAGAGGGACCGAGGTCTTGAGGATGATGGCCGTAATCAAGAGGGAGACGGTGGGATCGGCGTAGCTCTTGCCCAGCCAGTCGGTGAGCCAGATGATGAGGGCGGTGATGATAACGCCAACGTTGCCCAAGGCATCGCCGAGGACGTGGAGCATCATGGCGTTCATGCCCATGTCGGCGTGATTGTGGCCGCTGGCCTTGGAACCGGGCTTCCGGGGCAGCGTATGATTGTGGCCATCGTGAATGCTAGAGTCCCGGCGAGACCTGTGCTTCCTGGAAGCCGAAATCGGGTGAGACCCATGCGACTTGTTGTCGATGGTGCCGTTGTTACCCTTGGCCCCCTTGAGGAGAGGCGACGCTTCATTCACCTCGGTCTCCGAGTCAGCGAACGGCGACTCCTCGCTAGTGTCGCTCTCGGCGGTCTGACCCGGGGTGTTGGAGGAGGCGGCAAGGCTGGCGGCAATGGTGTCCTGGCGGAAACTGGCGGGATGGATGCTCATATCTTCGATGCTGGCGAAGCGCGAATGGCCGCTCTTACTAGACTGCCGTCGGCCTCGTCCCCGCGCTTGGCCAGGCGCACGGCTGCCCCTCGTGTTGGACTCGTCTCGGCTCGCAGTCTCGGCTCCGAATCGGATGCGGCGAGCAGTCTCGGGGCTGTCGGTGACAGATCGATCCGCAGCGCCGCTTGCCCTCCTGACCACGACCTCGGGGAGGATGTCGTTGACAGCTCCATCCTCGTCTACATACTCGGTGTGGATATCCCTGACGGGCCTGCCCTCCTCGATGTCGTGGGCGTGATCGTGGTCGTGAGCGTGATCTTGGCCGTGGGCGTGGGCGTGGTCGTGTCCGTCTTCGCCTTCGTCGTCGTGAGAGTGGCCGTGGCCACCCAGGACGAAGAAGCCCAGCAGGTTAGAGAACAGACCAGCGCAGCCGACAATGAGGATGAGCTTGGGGTTGTTGATGTCGGGCGGTTCGACGAATCGAGTGAGAGCTTCGAGGATGATGGAGACGCAGAGGGCGATGAGGAAGACAGCGTTGAAGAAGGCACCGAGGATCTCGGCGCGCACCCACTGCGAATGTGATTAGCCTGCGTTGCCTGCAAGAAGTGGGCGGGGAGCGTACCCCAAAGGTGAACTCGTCGGTCGTTTCCTTTTGCGCCGCCACGACAGCCCAAAGGCCGATAACCAGGGAGATGATGTCGTTGAGCATGTGAAAGGCATCGGCAGTCAGGGCCAGGGAGTGGGCGAGGAAGCCGGCAATCAGCTCGAGCAGGAAGAAGGCCGTGTCGATGACGAGCATGACCTTGATGCCGGTGCTCTTGGACCACGCCCACTTGGAGGAGCCTGCCATGGCGAGTAGTGGGAGCGCTGAAGAGCGCTGAAGAGCGCGATCGCGGTGGAGGAGCGGCGGCGTGAGGCTGCGCGACGATGCTCGGCCGGGTGCTCTGCGGTTGTTCGTGCGAGGTTTGCTATGCAACAAGAGCAGACGGTTTCGACTCTCGAAGTTTCTGGTGGGGGCCTTTCAATTACAACACGCGAGGTGGACGAGGTACTTGGTAGGCTATGACGGAATGTCGCCACTGCGCCTCGGGGCCAAGGCAGCTAGTAGTGGCTTCTAGCCCGCAGACGACGCGTCCAGGAGCGGTTGAGCGCAGTCGAGGGTCGCGGCGATTGACAAGCCTGCCCAATTCTCGCCAGTGAAGAGGAAGAGGAGAGCGAGAAAGGAAGAGAGACGAGGGAGACGGCCTCGGGAAGAAAACCCTGTCGAGGGAGAGCAAAAGCTGGTAAGCGCCACAGTTGGACGAGGTGGAAAGAACAGAGTTTCACGCAAGCAACGCAGAAGATGAATGGCCTGATAAAGGCGGCTGGCTGCCGGCGCTGCTTCGGCCACGAGTTATTATAATTGGCATAATTCCTCCGTGCGTGCGTACGAGTACGAAGTATGTACGTGCATCGGACGGCTCCGTGCTCTGCTGTTGGCAGTTGTGGCAAAGTCAGGAAGCAATCTTGCATGCCGCATGGCTTGTCAGCGGCATGCAGGCAAGGCGTCAAGTATGGATGTAAGGTGTGCTGAGAGGCGATAGCAAGGTACCTTGGACGTGGCCTGAGCTGCACCCCGCAACGGCCACTGTCGAGTACCTCCTTCGCCTCTGCGCGACCCCACGTCGCCTGCAGCGGGACTGCCGAAGCAGCGGTTCCTCGCGATCCATCATCCATCATCCATCATCTATCTGCATCATCCATCCATCAGCCGTCCATCCGCCGCCGTCCATCCGCCGTCCATCCGCCACCCAATCATCCATCCATCATCCATCCATCCATCCTCCATCCATCCAGCAGCCTCAGCTGCCAGCCAGCAGCCCTCCCCGTGCCAGAGTCTGCAACTCTCGCGGCACGTTTAGTCGGAGGCCGAAGGAGAAGATGGCTTGAGCCGATGCACACGCCCGCCCTGGCACTTTTGGCAGACAGGAGTCGTCCAGAACTGCGGATCCCTGCTGCCGCTGCAGCCAGGTTCGACAAGACCCTTGCCGCAGCTCCGGCTTGGTGGGCCTCCATTTCGGGACAGGAGGGAAACCCTGGACAGGTCTCGGTCCCCAGTCGCAAGCTACAATGTGATTTGCCTAAACGAAGCGTTGATTTCCGAGTAATCCAGTGAATCGAGAGGGCCCAAGGCGCCGCCACAGCGGCAGAGGCTTTCTCATCGAAACAAATCGACCCTCTCTCCCCTTCTGCGCCCGTCACAATCATCCTCAGCTCTCCCTGTCGTGATGATGCCATTACATGGCAATATCGGATTCTTGCCCTCTTTTCGGCCTGTTTGCTGTGCCGCTGGCCCCGCTTCCTCCTCTGCTACTGTATCTGCAGATACCCACCGCGAGCCGAGCGAGTGGACTCTCGATGTCCCGCTTCGCCCTCCGACTTTACTCAGAAATCCGCCCCGCCCAGATGCAAAGGATCCCTGTCTTGTTGCTTGCAGTTTTCCCCTCGGGCATGGCTTGTTTGATGTCGATACGTCCGAAGGCTGGGGCCAAAAGAAAGTAAAACTCCGGATGTACCAGGACTAGGGTTATACAGACGCGATATTGCACTTCGCGCTATATTTCCGGGTGAGCTAGCGCTCACCCGATCACGAGAGCTTACTGTAACTGACAGCAGCCAGCTTCAAGCTCGCACGATAACAGGACCCTATGGCAGAGCGGGCTGTGAAGCCGACTGCATAGATCCAGAAGGAGTTGACGACTTCTATGACTTCGTACTTGGTGCTTCGTACGAAGTAGCCCTTCTCGGTGAATGCCACAGTCAAAGAGTTCGTGGAAACATTGGCTTGTGCCCCAGAGGCGGATAGTAAACAAGGGCATACGAGCTTACTCATAGAGAAGACTACTCACATCAGTCGCTTGAGGCCTCATCCTCGATTCCTCACCCCTGATATCCCTTACCAGCAATCCTCGAGACCCGATGGCGTCTTAATGTGGTTCCATCTCACGATACGAAGCTTAAAGAGAGGCTTATAAAATAGAGACCCGGCACAGGAGCTCTGCTTGCGCGTGAACCTGATGATATCCGAGCTCGAGATCCTGAACATGGGGTGAGGCTCAACGAGGACGAGGCGATACATCGCCAAGAAGCCGTTCGGTACTTAAACCTAGTGATCAAGGCCTAGGCTTGCGCGAACTATACAAGGTCATCCGGTCTTTCCTGCGGACAATCCCTTCTTCCTACGTACACATCTTGTCGCCTTTCCAAGTCGTGGTCGAGAGAAAGTCCAGAGTACAGGAAGCTCTTCTAGACGGTCAAAACGCAGTATCCGGCTCGGGGTTGAAGAAGTGTGCTCAAGTATGGGACAGGATTCGCATCAGAAACGCTGGTCTTCTAGAAATTCTACCCACGAACATTCGCCTCGACGAGCCAAGGGCAGAGTACAAGGAGATGTGGCATCACGTGAACGCGAATGTGCAGTTAATCCACCGTATGGCGCATGATTTTCTAGTGGATGCAGAAGAGGGCAAACATGATCGGTATACACCCGACGACATGAGCATACAACTCGCCAAGAGCCTTCTGTGCCAACCCCTCGCCAGTAACTGCATTCGACTGGTTCACTGCGGAATATTTTACAGGAGGAGGTCCTTCTTTTGCTACTGATCTTCTCCAAGTATCTGGGAGGTGCACGCGATATACGAACCCTAATGAGAAAGGCGCAGATGGCCCCGGAGGACATGTACCGGGACTTGTGGACCGAGCTCGACGCCAAACGCGGCCTCAAGCAAAAGCCTGCCGTGTTAAAGGTATCATGAAGAAGGCGGAGCTCGAGAAGCTCGAGAAGAGACTGTCACAGTCGTTGGGCTTATTACAGCTCGCGCTTCAAATGTACCAATTGTAAGTATGAGCCTCTGAATGGCGTTGGGCCTGTTACTAAACGTCGAACCCAGAGCTCTACGACACATGGCCAACAGCGTCCTTCAAAACATCAACTCCGACCTGCTCGCCAGTAGCGTTGCGTCCATTGTGGTCAAACGACTGAACGAGCCTGATAGACATGCAAACGAGACGCAGAGGGAGCACGGCCAAAGCGGCACTACACAGAAGGCGGCAAACCCCAGTGCTATTTCCAGACCAGAAGAATACTCGACAGTTTGCACATCATCGAAATTTGGGCGTTTTGTGAGGACTTGCAACAGAGTAACGGGCGCCTGGAAGGCTCTCATACAGCCTCCCGAGTCCCCGGTGGCTTTCAGAATCACCAGTACATTCCCGGCACATCGGGCTGCTCGATTGGTCACGGAGAACAGAATCGCCAGTTAAAGCAGATCACAGATGCCCTTGGGAGCTTCCAGCGTCACCCCGATGCAGTTCCTGCTGAACGGCTGCTGGACCTGGTACAATCTCGGGTGGCTGGTTGAGACCAGCGCCTCGTTACAGTCGTCAACCTCAAATCGCAGCAACCCCGCATGCAGCGGCGGGGCATGACACGCATCTTCAACCTGGCATCATTAGGGACTGCCTACCAGTGGTCGCCGGATATTTCAGACACTGCTTCTTCGATAACCGTCCAGCACCTCTGCAGCAATGGCTACCCGACCCGCTGGGAAGGCAGGCTCGTGGTACACCGGGCATGTGGCCGCCCTCGAGCGCCAGCTCAACGGGTTCCTGGCCCTGGTTCCAGAGACCATCAACGACTCTCCGTTACCCATTCCTGGAGCTAGAGTGATCATTGCGCCGTGAGTATTTGGCCAAGTTATGGCGTTGGGGCCCAGATCTGACCATGTTGTTGGGCGATAGCCACGCGGGATACGACTACTCTGGGGAATGCGCCGCGTGGGCCTACAGCTGCCTCGACCTCAGCGAGGCGAAGCGTGTGTTCATTCTTGGGCCGTCCCATACATACTACCTCGAAGGATGCGCCGTCACGACGTTTGCCAAGTATGCTACACCGTACGGGGATCTGACGGTGGACCAAGACACCATCCAGAGGGTGAAGGAGGCGGGTGAGATGGAGGACATTCCGCGAGCCAAGGACTCAGACGAACACTCACTCGAGATGCACTTGCCGTACCTCTACAAACGGTGCAAAAATGCCTTTGCCTCTCCAGAGGACTTCCCGACCATCGTCCCCATTCTCATCGGCGACAACAACAAGGGCGAGGAGAAGAGCGTGGGCAGGATCCTTTTATCCTATCTCAAGGATCCGGAGAATGCATTCATCATCAGCTCGGACTTCTGCCACTGGGGACATCACTTCCGATACATGGTCTATTCCGCCGAGAACGACCCCACGAAGTTGACTACGTTGGGCAGGTTTGATGCGGCCCCCGCCGGACCGCCGATTCACGAGACTATTCGTTTGCTCGACGAGGCTGCCACGGATGCCGTTAAGAGCGGCAAGCATGACGCCTTTGTCGACAACCTGAAGCAAACGAGGAACACTGTCTGCGGCAGGCATCCCATCGGGGTCGCCATGGCGGCTTTGGAGTTGCTCGCCGAAGAGGCTAATGATGAGACGAAATACCGCTTCAACATCATAAGCTACAAGCGGAGCAACCTGGTGCAGAAGCCCATTGAGTCTAGCGTCAGCTACGTGTCTGCGTATGCCGTATTGTAAGCTGCAGAGGCGGCACGGTGACGAGGACAGGGCCCCAGGTGAGTTGGGAGCTCTAATTAGGCATGATATGCGTGAGCTGGCTAGAGCAGACGGGACGGCGAAGAGATGGCACCTTGTGTTAATACTTCTCATGATGAATGCAAACGTTCTGCTTCTCAACTCGGACGACAGCAAGAGGAGTCCAAGGACAAGGCATACAGCCCCCAGATGCCACTGAGGAAATGAGCCCAGCGTCTAACAGGAGAACGTTCCGTAACTATCTTCTTCGCAATGCCTACTGGCCAACTTCTTTAGGGAGTCCCCGAGCTAGAGGAGCCACACAAGTATATTTAGCTTCGCGACGCATGTTTCAACAGATATCACTAGAGCAATATTTACACGCCGATTTGCTTGGTAGGCTCGTTTAGTAGAGTCCCCACTCAACCTGCTGACCCTTCACAGTCCCGCTGCACGACATCTCGCCGTTGGCACCAACTTTACCGGACCCGCCAAACTGCTTGACCGAGTCGTTGATGATGTCGATGATATCCTGTGCGCCAACGTTGAAGTCGATATTGCCGTTCTTGCCGTTGCCCTGGACGCCGAACTTACACGAGCCGAACTGCACAATCTGGTGCTGCTTGCCGACGGCGTTCTCGACCTCCCATTCGCCGTCGGTGCCCTGTATGTTTTTGATGATCTGCAGGCAGTCGGACACCTGCGGGGACGCATCGCTTGTCTGGTCTACAAGCGTCAAGGCGCCATAGTCATTCTTGCCCTTCGGGACAACGCACGGGTAGTTGTCCACGCTGGTGTTGGTCCCATGGACACCAACCTATGCCCGGAAGGCCATGTCCGGGCTGCAAACAGGCATCCGGATGAAGCCCGGCGTCGTGACGTCCTGGTTGAAGAGATTGTCGAAGGTAGATTTGTCGGTAGGGTCTGGCACTTTGCCGCCGTTTTTGTTACCGTTCGCTATGTACGTGCGGACGGATCTGGGCCCAGGTTAGTTGCTTGTATTAAGCTATGCTTGATTGATGTCCGGATCATCAATCCACAGGAGCTGTGTATCTCACCCCTTGATCAGATCAGCCACCGTAACACCGCCAAACGACTTCCCATCCAGCGAGTCTATTCCCGGCGGCGCCGAGAAAGAGTTAGCATCGCATGTTTGCCCACATTCTAAGCAGGATTTCGAGCAGTGCTGTGCGTCGCCTTCCGGGGTAGCCAGATAGTACAGCTTGCCGTCAACGCAACCGAACGTCTTGTGCATCGTGTCCTTGAAGAGATATTCGGTGAGCGGGTCGACTTTGCCACATTCGTAGCCCGAGTCGATGATGAAGGGGAAAGTGCCCGAGACGGACCAGATGGCAGGGATGGCGAACGCAAAGAAGGCTTTGCCGACGCTCGCCTCCAGGTCAGCTTCGCTATAAGCCTTATTGCGGTCACGTGGTGGTTTATGGCCGCTGCCTTCAATGAGCTTGCCGTCCGAGATGATGGACGTCAGCGTGTCGAACGAGTTGTCTGAGCCGTCGAACAAACTTGACAGGGAGGCGCTGGTGATGTTGACCCAGGCGGTGATAGTTTAGCCCATGTAGTTGGAGAACTCATCTTGCTTCTCTGCCGACCAATGATTACTATGTGTTCGCACGGCCGAGGGTCAGCGAAGTTTGAGAGCGGTTGCTGCAGGGTACAAGTTGGGGACACGGGGACACCACGCTCAAGGGAGGACTTACAGTGTGTTGACATTGAGCAAGTCCTTAGCAATGGTTGTGCTTTGCCCGATGACGGTCACACTAGTATCCTTTAAGTTGGCCAATGCAGCCTCATTCGCTATGAAATACGGCAACCTCGCCAAGACTTTCCAATTTTGCATATAAGAATTTGTAGCCAAGAGAACACGGGAGCCAGCACTTACATGAATTGAAGAATGGCCCGGCAACCATAGTAGCCCCGAGGGTGATCAGATCGATCAGCAATACAGCCCACTTATCATCGGGTGGCTCTGGTACCGGCGCAAACTTATTCTCAAAGTCCTTGAGCGCGTTGTCAATGGAAGTGGCGGCGGCGGCGATCAAGGCCTCGTGATAACTCTGGTACATCTGCATTAGTGGTTCATCCCCGGGTTAGCTGGACTATCGGACGATACGAATATTCGCCGAGGCGACAACACCGGATGGATACGTACCTCGTGAACCATAACCAAGGAATTCCAGATTTCGTAGGCCGCTGGACCTGAGCCTGATCCGATGAACGGGGAGCACTGTATGGTCTGAACACAGTAGTTGGTCGGCAGTAGGTCCCCGCAGCCTGCTAGTTCGGGGCCATGGAGCGTGGCCGATATGGACCGTATGAATGTTAGGTTGTCAGGACGGTCGTACGTCTTCCACACGTCAATCACGTCCTTCCACGCATYAGGACAGTCCATCATGTTCCATCGCTCTGATGGCGACAGGTGACGGATACCCTCGACGGATCGGTCGGTGCATGTTAGGCTAGTCCAGTTCCCACTCCGCTCTCCGACCTGGTATGGGTCCAGCCCGGTCTTGAGGCTCACTGCGAAGTCAGACCAGCTGTGCGAACGAGCGGGGGGGTCGTTATAGGATTCCAAGTCGATGGCCCAATTAGTAGTACCGCCCATGTTAAGCGACTTGTAGAGAGCTGTCCGCGAGTCTCTGACTTCGGGGCTCATGTAGCCAACCCATTGGAGATCGTCGTAGACGAGGATATTGCTATTGCTGGTTCTATCAACATAGTGCTCGTTGACTCGGCTCGAGTTCTTGAGGATGGCTTGGATCTCGGCGTTGGCGATGTAGCCGGCCGTGCCCGTGCATGGGCCCTTTTCCGCGTTGGAGTGCAGGGGAGTTCCGGTATAGAAACAGTTCGGGGTGTGGCAATCCGCTTCAGCCATTGCAAAAGATCGTCCGTAACTGGTCACGCCAACGACAAGTTGGTTAGAAGGTACGCCCGCCTTCGTAATCATGACCAGAGAATTAATCGTTTCGGTAAGGTTGACGCCGCTGCGGAGACACATTCCCGACGGACATCCGATCTGTGAGTTCTGGTTCTGTGCGTCCCATTGGCCGTGTAGATCGTAGGTCATGAAAACGATATAATCCACAACCTCGCTGATCTGCTTGATGGGGAAGCCCTTCAAGTACCAGTACGAAGCGGGAGCCGCAATCGAGACTGACTTGCCGGGAAGCAAGTTTTTGAGGATGGCAAGGAAAGCTAGGTAGTTTGTACCTTCGTCTGCAGAACCGGCGGGGATGTTCGGAATGTCAGGGGCCTGGGTAGAGCAGGTTAGGAGCAATTCTTGTCTCTCACTGTGGCTCGACTCACGGAAGGATACTCCCAGTCAATATCGACGCCATCGAGGCCATTATCCTTGATGAAGTCGGCAATGTTGGTTGCCAATGTCAGCCGGTTAGCGGGCGTGACGCCCTGGCGGAAGATGGTATAAGTGCTCGGCGAGGTCGAGAAATCCCAGCCGCCGAATGACAAGATCCTGTTCGGGCCTCGGATGCGCTTGAAGTTCTCGAACTCATACGTGGTCGCGACATCGCCGGTATGGACCCGGTAGTCGGGGGTGATTGTGCCAAAAGCAAAGTGCAAGTGTGTGTACTGCTCGGGGCCGATCAGCAGGGCGTCCTGGTAGAGACAATCGCGACTGGTAAAGCTGTAGCCCTCGAAGTAGCCGAGCCTTCGAAAGACGGGAGGCGCATCACCACGGACGATTGCGGTGCCGCAGTTTGAAATACAGCCATTGGTGCCCGGTTTAGCAGTTCCCGGCGCACCGGTGCTAGTATCGGTGCAGAACTCCTCCGTGGTGCCGCACTGGTGTTATTCGTTAGCATAAGTGCTTCTCGCTCCATCTCCTTCTGCGAGGCAACCGGATGGAACTCACCTGGCCCCAGACATCACAGCATGCATTTAGCGGGCAGGGATTGAGCTTGGCAATGTCGGTCCGGCATTTGCGGACCGCATAGGGCATTGGCCATGGGAGCCGGCATGGGCGGCGTTCCCGTGCTCAAACAGGCAATGGTGCCGGACCAAAGGTTAGAGCATCCGTTCCAGCCCCAAGTTTTCTTGTTGAACTCGTCCAGGTCGTCGATTGAAAGACTGTTGGCAGCGGCGACGCTTGAGCAGCTGTCGCCGCTCTGAATCTTGTACGTGTGACACGATCCATCCGAGTTGGGCTTTGGTCTGAAGTCCGGGAGCGTGCCAGACGAGCAGCAGACATGTTGAAGCAGCTTGAGAGACGAACAGAAGCTCGAACCGGGATTGTACTTGGCGAAGTCGGCGCCGGAGATGCCGCAGCTCTGGGCCAGAGCGGCGCAACCGTCGCCCGATTGGACCTGGATAGTCCTGCAATCGCCCCGAGCTGAGAGCCGCGTTCCCTTAGAGCCGGCAATTGACGTGGAGTTGGTACCGCCCACGGTTGAATTTGTGCCGTTTGTCGCAGTCACAAGAGGAGTTGTGAAATGGACCGGACCGGTGAAGTTCATGGACCCAAGGAAGGAGAGACATTCCGCGTTGGCCCAAGACTTGAGCGCATCTTGCACAGGGGCAAAGGTACCGTTGCTGGTGGCCATGAAGCCGAAGACGTGGTCGCTATCATAGCCCGGCTCACATAGCTACATGGCCATACTTGAAGTATCGAGGTTAAGAGATGGCATGTTGTCCTCCAAAGTCTTGAGAGCGAACGAGCTGAGGCCTTCGTTCTGCAGACCCTGGCCAATATAGAGGCCGGCGGCGGCCTGGCCCGATTGGGCGAACAATAGCACTGCTTTGTTTGTAGGCCCGTAACCATTGGCCAGGTACTGGCGCAATTGCTGAGACAAGGTGTGGATGCCATCAGCCGCAAGCTTACCGCCTTCGGACCACCACCCAATCTTATAAGTGGTGTTTTGACGGACTCAATAGTAGCAACATTTGTTGTCGAGTTTGGCAGGTTGGTCCAATCGGGGCCATAAGAAGTACAGGTATGAATGCGATGAAAGGTGTTTGCGTCGTCGACTTTATCGTGGAGGTTGAAATCGTAGAACAAGGTCTGCTGGCAGGACTGGAACTGGTCGAAGTTGTGATAGGCAGACCAGTTAGAGGGATTCGGTCCTGAGACACTGCAACGCTCTGGACACGCGTCTCTACTGGCGTAGCCTGGGCTGGCGGGCTGTCTGAAGCCTGCCTGCCCAGAGACTACGTTGGCGGACAGCAAGAGGCCTATGGCCCCAAGAGCCACGCTGAGCCAGGGAGTGGTCATCAACAGTGACTGTGTACCTCAACGATAATAACCATAAAAGTGTGTGGTATACAGGACAAGGACATGCTTTCCAATGTCTCATCAGGAGACGTAAGGAAACAGCTTTTGTTGTCGGATAGGGAGTAGAACGGTTGCCTTAGGCAGCCCTTGGGCAGAGGAAAAGCGGAAGCCTCAGCTAGCCACGGAGGTCAGTGACATGCTGACCAGATAGCGATGATTGGATAGTTGATGTGCTGATCTGTTGGTCGGGCTACTGATCTCTATGTCGGTCTGAGAAAAAGCAAGAAGAAAGCTTGGCACGGCAACGGGAAGCTCAAGAGGGAAAGGATTTCACTTTCACGGAGGACAAGGAAGTGGAGGCACGTATCAACTCATCAAATGGGACTCCAATGCTTATTTGACCCTGAATCGGACCGCACAACGCGGGATTTGTCCTCGTATTCCTGCCCCTACTTGCTCCACCGGTCGACGCTGGACGTTCTCACATCCATCACGAACACACAGTGCGCAGTTCCCGCATATCCCCGAGGAGAGTTGTCCGAACAAGGCTGCCAGTCCATCATCACGCCATCCATTGATGACTGCAAACTCTGGCTGCCTGAAGCTTGGACGGATAAGCGCTGCTGCATCCGCCTGCCCGTCCATCGACAGGTACAAAGCACATGCAACTCGTTGGTGTTGTTGATCAAGCACCTGACGTACGCAGCAGGGGCATGCCTCACCGCCGGTCCTGGCGCTGCCCGTACGTGCGTCATGCAATGCCACGCTCGGCCGGTTGCTGATGACGAGAAGAACGTACTCCGTACCTGTTCGGCAAACCTCCCCTCTCAATTATGCTGGTATAGAGCTAGTATTATGGTATCTCACAAAACGGGAAACCATCGAGTACAGTAACTTGATTGAGAGGTAATAACTACGTAGTAGAAGAAATCATCATGCCATGTTTGCGAGCCAGCCGAGAGTAACAGCCAACCATGCCGTACCAGCCAACCATGCCGCTCCGCCGACCGCAGATTGCACTGCTCGCCGCGCTGCACTCTTGTCATAACCGGGTGGACAGGTAAAGGCTGGCATCAAGCCGCCCCAACATGCGGAGGATTGAATAGCGTATGAGATGCTCGACGCTGATGCAGAGTCTACCTTGACTCGACAAGGGTCCGGAGTCGGCGCTGCGGGCGAAAGGGTCGGACATGAGGCTTGATTATTGTAATGGCTCCCAAGGGGGACATCCAACATCCCTGTGATGTTGAAAGCAAAGCTCTCTGTCTTGGAGCAGGTGCCATCTTGCGTAGCAGCAACGAGGTCCGGCTGCTGGGCCCCGTTCTTGGTGGTGAAGTAGATATAGTTTCTCTGGACGAGGCCAGCGACCTTTAAGGGCGCATATTCGTCGGACATGGAGCAGTTCCCTGAGCGTAATTCCCAGGAAAGCATCCATCTACCCTCGGTATTGTTGAGCTGGCTAGTGTAGTGGAATACCAAGTAAGGGTCGGGGCCGCTAGAGTAGTTGGCCCACTGCAAGGACTCTATACTACCCCATGCTTGGGTTGAATTAGACCATTGTACTTGTAAGGGGGCCCGATGATGTAGTAATGGAAGTCTAGGAAGAGCGGCTGGGAGACGTGGAGGTTCTGGATAGCAAAGACGGGCATGAGAGGGACGGGCGCGTACGTGTCGTCGTTGCGCGGGAAGACCAAGTCCACTTCCACGGTCTGTGGAAATGTGAGGTTTGTAGCGTCCACGGCCCTGCTGCAGGCCAACAGGAGATACCACCAACCGAGGCAATATAGTCGACGGGAGAAGACATCCATTTTGGTTGATGACCATGGGGGAAGCTAAAGGGAGAATGGAGAGCGAAGCGTACGGACTGCTTCGTGGGCTACTTATCTTGCCGGTTCCGGTTGGTTGGTCTGCTGCGCACGCCCTCGACTGGGGTTCTCGTCGCTGTTGGCTGGGCCGTCTTCGGGCGGCGGATTCACCGCCAAAGGAGAGTTGGTGATTGATCACCTGTTGTTCAACATTGCTGCTCCGTGCTCTGCAGACCGCATTTGATTGCTAGAGAGCGCGCACAGTGCAGCTCGCACAGTACATTGCACAGTGCAGCTCGCACGATCTGGGTACCTGGAAAAGTCTTGCGCATGACTGAGGATCATCACGCTGTTAGCGCACCGCAGGCCGCTCCCGCCATAGTGCGCGTGCCGTGCTCGTACTGCTCAGCAGTGCCCCTTTTGATTGCCGCCCGTATTATTACTTCGCGCTTCGTCCTCGGTACGCCAATCAATCTCCCCGTCTCAGCTTCCAACAACACCAGCCACCACCCGGGCCCGCTGCTTCTTCGACCTCTTCCCCATCATCACCCATCCGCCAAGCCCTCTTGTCGATTGAGTGCCGCATCGCCGAACCCTCGCGCGCCGACCCCTCAGCCTCTGCACGACCCTTTTTGGGCAAGAAACTCACGAGGGCCACAGCGCTCCTCGATTTTCACCATGAGTGTCAGTGTTTCACCCGTGCTTTCCCTACTGTTGTCGTTTCAATCAGGCCATGTGGCGGGTCCGAGTGCCTCGATAGAACTCTCATCGCCGCAGCCTGGCACTGGAATGCAATCTCTCTCCTTCTCTCCATCGTCTTACTCTCTACAGTAGCTTCGCGGGACGACGTTTGCTGACAATGGCGCAACAGTACGGGTTAGTACCACACGTCGAGCATGAATCCTCCCGTGCTCGAGGCACGCGAATGACGGCCGCCTCTCGGAACCCTTGGCCGACCTTGATGCTGATGATGAGGATGCATTAGATACGGCGGAAGACCGAACCCCTACAGCCAACAGGATAACGCTCCCGGTTATGGCGCGCCGCCCCCGAGGCAGCCTCAGGGCGCTTACGGCCAAGGCTCCCCGTATGGTGGCGGCCATGGCTACGGCCAGAACTCGTCCATAGACGCCGGCTACGCAGGTAAGCTGCCGCAACGCTCATAATGTCGCCGCAATCAAAACTAACCACTGCCAGGCGGCAACGTCGAGATGGCGCCCCTGGCCCAGAATGCCAGCTCCATGGCTGGTGGTGATCCCAACAGCATCCTCAACGAGTGCAGGGACATCGACCGCGGCATCGACGACATTGAGCGCAACCTCGAACAGCTCCGCATGCTCCAGAAGAGAACCCTTGATGACGCCGATAGCTCCTCGTCTAGCGCCGCCAACCGCCAGCTCGACTCCCTCTCCTCGGACACCATGGCCCTGTACCGCAGCCTCACGGAGCGCGTCCGAACTGTCAAGTCCAGCCCCGAGTCTCGCACTCCCAAGAACAACCCCCAGGTCGGCCGTGTCGACCGTCGCCTGAAGGCGGCCATCCAGCAGTACCAGCAGGTCGAGTCCCAGTTACGCAAGCGCACGCAGGAGCAGATGGCCCGCCAGTACCGAATTGTGCGCCCCAATGCGACCGAGGACGAAGTCCATGCCGCAGTCGAGGACACCACCGGCGGCCAAGTCTTCAGCCAGGCGTTGATGCAGAGCGACCGACAGGGACGGGCGCGCGCTGCGCTGACGGCGGTGCAGGATCGCCACGCGGCTCTGGTCAAGATTGAGCAGCAGATGGTGGAGTTGGCGCAGCTCTTCCAGGACATGGATACCCTGGTCGTGCAACAGGAGGCTGCTGTCATGCAGATTGAGCAGAAGGGAGAGGAAGTCGTCGACAACCTGGACAAGGGCAACGAGGAGATTGGCGTCGCCGTCAACACGGCTCGTAAGACGAGGAAGAAGAAGTGGATCTGCTTGGGCATCTGCGGTAAGTTCATCCTCGTGACAAGCGCCGGAATCGTCCCTAACATGAACAACAGTGACCATCATCATCATTGTCGTCATCATCGTGCTCGTCTACATCTTTGTCATCCGCCAGACGACTGGGGGCGGCAACAACAACAAGAACAGCAGCAAGCGAGACCTCATCGAGGAACTTGGCGCCCTTCCCATCGTCAACACCCTTCCCGTAACCCTGCGACGCGAGTCCCACCTCGGAGCCCGCATGCCCATCGACCAGGACGTTGCGAGGGAGATGGCCCGAATTGGTCGCCAGCGCATCCATCTGCCCCAAATACCACAATAAGCTCTCGAGCCACAACCAGAGCTTGAGCGTGTCGCGGCATGGATATGCACATGCACGCACCTTACACCACAGCGGGACAATTTTCCTTGAGAGTATTGTATAAAAGAGACCATCGACATATAGCAGTCGTGCGCGCACCCTGATTTTCCTTTTTTTTTTTCCAGTTTTTTTTTTGCTCGAACATTGGATCATCACGAAAGGGGCAAGAGCTACCGACTTTGGCAGTTGAGAGAATAGACAAGCACACAGGGGGCATCACGCAATGCTCTGCGAGTGTTTGCTCTTTGCCGCTTGTGTTTTTGCGTTGCGTTGGATCGGTCCCCCCTTTATCCCTGTTTGCACTCCTGCTTTGTTTTGGCCATTGTGTTGGAGGGACTTTGTGATTCTGAATCCCGGAGTTTAGCATAAGGGGCGTTGAGTACCAACGTTTTAATCACACTTTTGTTCTCTCATTTGCTGGTCACGAAGTGTTTTGAGGGAAAGTACATCTCCAGTTTTATGACGTGCCCTGAGCAAAGTCGTGTGAGATGCGTGTAGGTTGGACGCATACAAGAAAGCCATCGTATCTGAAACCACCAAGTTGCAAGGGAGCCCGTGGCCGACCGGTACGCCAAACAAGATGCATGTTGAGGTGTGTAGGGTGCCTGGTTCACCCCGTGCCAAAAAAGCCAACAGAACCAAACAGCCAAATAGGGCTCGTCGGACAAGATTGGGAGAAATGAAAATGGAGGCGCCTGCTGGTGGGGGTCGTAAATCGTTGCCTGTGGAAACCCATTCGGTATGATGGACCCTCCCTTTGTTGGAGAGTAGAGAACGACGAACGGTAGAAAGGTCGTCAAGATCGGGGCTGTGGGTGACTGCGGCTCTCGAATCCAACCATCGTCCACGACGGAAGAGACACGAATGTGCAGCCAGAAGAGGTCGGCTGCGTCGTTAATCACTCTCCCTTGCGCCCTCGCTGTCGTCTACGCCTCCTCTTCTCACTTCGTCCTGGCTCTTGCTTGGGTCAGCGAGTTCTTCGTGCGGAGACTGCAGTTGCTGTTGCTGCAGCTGCTTGCGCCGCTCGCCCTCGCCGACAACCTTCTTCAGCACGCCCATCCTGCGGCGGAACTCAACTGCCAGGGCCTCCACGTCGTCGCTGCCCATGGCGGCGCTGCCGGAGCCCGAGGCGGGGAGGCTGTCTCCGCGCACGTCGTCGACGGGCTCGCGCTCCACGCCCTCGATGCGCAGCATGGCGGCGCCGGAATCGGAAGCCTCCCCGTCGGCCTGCTGCGCGGCGAGGCGCGAGCCCGTGACGGCAAAGTCGGCGCTGAGGCTCGACGCCCAGGACACGGCCCAGTGGGTGTTGTCGGCCGAGGGCGCGAGGTCCACGATGACGGCGCGGTCGGGCGGGTTGGACAGCACGGAGGTGTCGTCGTCGGCGAAGAGGTACTGCACGCGTGGGTGGACCGTCGTGTTGGTGGTTTCGTTGGTGAGGAGTGTGAAGAGCGGCTCAAACGACGGGGGCGCCGTGTTCGAGTCGCCGGGCAGCTGGTGCTCATCGAGCTGCGCCGTTGCTGCTGCTTCTCCAGGGTGCTCGATCGGAGGCGACACCGCCTCGGACATGGTGATGGCCGAACGATGATTGTGAGGGGTGGCGGGACGTCGTGCAGGGTTAACGGAGTTGTGAAGAGAGCAAAGGCAACCCAGCCCGCGCGGTGAGCATTTTCAGCCCAGGCTGCGTCCGCCTGGTCGGTCTGCTGAACCTACGTCGACTCGTTCTGCGCTTATGAGCACGCGTTGAGGCGACTGTGCAACGAGCGACGTGGTGTTGTGGCCGAGGTGGTGCTACTCTGATGCATTCATGACAGGTCCTTATCTTATCGACACGTGAGCGCCGCGACGCGTGACGCACCGCATCGTGATCTGACATGTGATGCCAAGGCAAGGCAACTCCACCACCTTCTCACACATTTCTGCCTCCTTTTGTCATTCGCCAACGGCGCCTCACGTACGTCCGGATGCCTGTAATCGGCCTCCATCGGTCCCCATTCCGTGGTCCGCAGCGTCGTCATTGCAGCTGCGCCCGACACGGACAGGCCCTGACTGGCTCCACGTCTCGTTGTCGACAGGCACAACTCGCCATGCAATGTACACACGTCTGACCCCCTCCACACTCAGGGCATTGCGGGCGTCCAGGCCCAACAAGGTGGCGGCGTGGAGGCAGAGCAGGTGATGTGAAACGCAAGTAGGCTCATTGCATCTGCATGTGACCAAGTATTTGGCCCTCTGGCATGCAGGCTCAATGCCTGGCGTCGTGCATCCCCAGCCGGTGCAGTGTCGACTATTAAGGTGTGGCCGCATGGGCAAACAAAGCCACCAAGTCGTCTATTCAGATCTACCAAGTAGGATACCATGACGTTGTTGTCTTTGTCCTGCGATTGGCGCAGGCAGTAATACCACCTGCCGTTTTGATATGCTGAAGCGGATGCTAGTACTGAGGTGCATGAAAAGAACCATGGCTGTAATACCGATGACAAGCGTCTCCTGAGAGGACCCTTAGAACGTTGCGACGCCCATTCGCAGGTGCCATTTATCACGCCTCTCTGCATCGTCATGTTCAGTACCGTCCCATGCCAAGATGCCGTATCATGATKTATGCAATGCGCGGAACCCAGCCGCGACCAAACTTCGTGATTTGTCTTTGGAGTCAGCCGGTGCATTCCAATAGAAGAGCCCCTGCGTAGTCGTCAGCAACCATTGCACCTCTAGTGTGCATGGGAGTAAGAAGAGTCGTCAACATCAAGCCATCTTCACTTACGCCCAATCCCTTTTGCTTGCAGAAGCCGGCCTTGGCCTTGACAGTGTCCGGGTTGTCGTATGTGACGAAGCCCCCGTCTGCACCTAGACATTGGGCAGCGACATGACGCTTGTCCACAGTTTCCTTGCACCCCTTCCGAGGAAGCTGGCTGTACTCGAATGTTCCTTCATCGCCACCCCCGCCCCGGAACTTTTGTCCAGGGCCCGTGGCATGTAGAAAGCTCCTGCCGTACATTGGAATACCAAGTAGGATTCCTTCGGCCGGAAAGCCTTGGGACATGACATGGGCAACTCCTGATGCCGCCGAGGTTTCGTCTTTACTCATTGCGTACAGCTGCGCATGATGGCCGCTCTTGGACGACCAGGTACCGAAGAAGTCGTAGGCCATCAAGTTTATAAAGTCGAGATAGTCAGCCGCCACCTTCAGGTCTATAAACTGCAATATGGCCTTGCTCGCGGGCAGAGCTGCCGTGAGGATGAAACGATCATCGGGCAGGTGGATGCGGATGGTCGCCAGCAAGGCGAGAAAGTCGTAGCCTTGCTTCCCATCAGAAGGATACTCCCAGGCAACTAGTGTTTGCCACAAAGCACGAGTCAGCCTCAAACTCGCTCGTCGTGTTCAAGGGCAAGAAACGCACTGTCGATGCCATCGAGCCCTGACGCCTCCACCAGGCCTAATGCTGAGCGTGCAAAGTTGTCCCTAAACAAGGTGTTGGCCGCTACGGCGGGATATATCTGAGACGAGTTGCCTCCGCCGACGGACAAGACTACCTGGAGATGAGGATGCTTCTGCTTGAGGTGCATCAAGGAGCCCAAGCCTCCTTGCACGCCGTCCACTGGGGCCCTGGCATCAGCCCACTCGTCGCTAAGCTAGATTGCGCAGGTCGCGAGTCAGCAAGAGGCGCTCAGACCCAATCAGGAAATTCCATGTGTTGGCATTTCACTCACAAGCACACCGCCATCTGGAGCAACGCTGGCATACGCATAGTAGACATGATTGATGCAGCTGTAGTTGAGCATGCCCGGGGTGTCGCCTTGGTATATGCGGCTGTTGGGGAAGTAGACAGCGTTGGTATACATGACCCGGGCAACGCTGGCGGCATGCCGTGACTTCCGTGACGGGCGAGACGAGGAGCTCATGTTGGCAGGGATGACGAGAGCTGTCTCGGGTAACACCTTGGAAGAGAGCGGAGGCTTCAAGGGAGGATGTTGGTGAGGCACAGGGCAAGAACAATGAATGATCAGGCCTGGAAGAGAGCGGGTGGCGCTTGTTTTGTAAACGGCATGCTGAAGGCGCGGGCAGCCTGGGGCGAGATGTTTCTGGGACGAAGGGCTAGGGAAGAGGAGGAACAAGACCGAGCACAGGTCAAGCAGCAAGATCAGGCATCAAGAGGGCCCCGGCAGAGGAAAGGGCCTCTGCCGGCGTGGTGGCCAAGCAGGATTGTCCAGATACATATACAAACCCGGACTGCACCGAGGGCTGACTGACGGGATTCTGGGCCTCGAAAGGCCAGACAGGGGCCATGAAACGGGTACGGCAAAGGCCAAATTGCGAAAGAGGGTCCAGGGAAAACGAAGAATAGTACGAGCACGTACTTCGTACGAAGTAGTAATACGTACTAGTTGAATGCCACGATGCATGACTTAATTGCGGGGAGGTCGTCGAGCGTCACTGGGTGACATGGGGGTCCTGCAAGGCATCTAAAGCAATGCGATATCAGAAAGAGGGCCAGGAGTTCCAGGACCACGCCCGATTAGGCCAGACATGCGACTTTCCGTAACAGCGACCGCCCACGCCTGGCGCACCGCTGGCGATCGGGGTTCAGGGGGTGGCAGAGTGAGAGCGGCGTTTGCGACAGAAAGTACGGACCGTACTGTACGGAATACAGAGGGAGTACGTACTTGGCAGAGAACGGCTGGTGGCAAAAGATCCTTGACCCTTTCCGTCGTTGGACTCCCAACTTGGGATAATGCGTGAGGGCGCTGCTACGCCGCGAGCACGAGGCACTGCCGTATTGGSTCGGMCCGATGTGCGCGTGTCACGTCCATATGCTTATATCACCGCTGCAGGGCTGGCTGTCGCGGTGAGTCGACATTAGCCGTGGTCGCACAAAGCAGGCAAGGGGATAATAAAAAGGCGCCTTCACGGCAGCGAGCGGACCGTGAATGAGCGCCGCGATCCGGTCCGCTAATGGSAACCAACAACATGCTGTGGTGCGACACCAAGGACACATTGGCGGGCCTCCAATGACGCGCCCGGCGCAATGGGATTGGCAACCTAGGCGGGATATTGCGGCGGCGAACGGGCCTTGGCCTTCGGCATCCCGCGCGTGCGATTGCGGCGCTGCCAGACAGCACAGGCAAGACGGTGGCCACTGTGAATGGAGGCTGAAACGAAGGCAGCAGAGGCCAGAACAGCCCGGTCCTGGCTGAGCCGGCTGGAGAACCGAGAGCCGCCGCGTTCGCAGCTCCTCAGTTGGGTTCCCGGTTGGCTGGCGATGTGCCAGCAAGCAGCCAGCAAGCAGCCAGCAAGTGAGACAGACGCAGTGAGGGAAACCGGCGGCGGCGACTCGGAACGCTGATACCTTGCGCAGCCGACGGTTCAATGCTGCACGGTACAGACGTGCTCGCTGCTCTGCCCGTTACCTCGCTCCAAGCGCCGTCTGCCTGCCGTTGGAGGCCGTCAGCCATGTCGACTCTGGAATGGCGGTCGGCATTGTCGGTCGAGCAGCCCAGAACACATGGCCTCAATTTTGTCTCGTATCTTCTGCTCCTGCAAGCAAGAGAGAGGAGTGGGCCGCAAGGGCGCCGGGTCTGATAGGGCGCCTGTAGGTGCAGCTCGGAGGCATTGACGTGGATGAAGCTGATGGGTTGTCTGAGGCGTTGAGGTCCAAACTCCAAAGCGATTGTATTGGACCTGCCTGCATCACGGCAGATTGGATACCCCCTGCCCGGCCCCAGACCGCCGATACAGGGGAAGTTGCAGCGGCAGTCAGGACAGGGAGAACGTCGCTGGTAGTACCTAGCCTCGCGGAAGAGACACTCCTGAGGCGTCAATTCCACTGAACAAACTCCGGGCCCGTGATAATAGTGCAACGTGGCCGAGTCCCTGCCCTCTGGAGTTCATTGCAACATCATCGCCGACCCGCAGCGTTGGCAGCTGCGGGCTGTTCCCGTTGGCTGGCCCATCGCAATGCAGAGCGAGCTTTCAAGCAGAGGCCACGATGACGCACTAGATCGCCGCGATGCTCGAATCGCAAATCTGTACCGATGCAGCCGAGCTATATTACAGTGTCATTTGTTCCTTGCTGGGCCAATGGCACCACGAATTGACTTGCCGGAAACTCTCGACATATAATTCGCACCTGGGCGTCCAACTCCGAACGCAACCTCCTGTCGTAGGCACCCGAGGTGGACAGGGCTCGGGCCAAGTGCAAGGACAGCATATATCCTCAGCTTTGCGAATAGCAGCAACGGTGAACCTGCATGTCACAATGGCTGCTTTTGCCGCCGGAAATTTACCTGATGATCTTGCATCAATTGTGCCTCGAGAGATTTGGCAGCTTTGCGCGCCGACTTGGACGACATATAGAGCACATCTGGCTTCGGAATGAACTCAACTGCTATAAATGCTCAGTCTGTGACTATCCAGAGCTCGGCCCGGCACGAGAAAATAACTGCACAGCCGTCAGGAGGGCCATTCTGAAATTTTCCACATTCTGGGAGGGTGGGATACTGCACGCGATACCGCACCATGCGGATTGTCGCTCAAAATTAGCGTTCACTCGCCATCTGACTCGACGCATTTCTTGAAAAGGCTTCCATGTGAAGAGTGCTAGGTCAACTTCGATCGACATACCAAAAAAGCCAAATTACAATGATCCCTTGCACGGTGGCTCGACGGCCTAACGGGGGTGCAATCAACCTAGTGTCCCGAGGGGACATGGGCCGCCAGCCGTTCACGTTGTGACGAAGATCAATATACCCGCCGTCAGTTCTCCTAGAACACGCTCAATCGGATTCTTCAGAGCCTCCCTGGGCTGGAGACACTGGAGTACGGGCCGTGGCAGTGATATCCAAGTAAGCCACAGTCGGAACGTGACGAACAAGGAAGGCAGCAGGTGCAGTGTACATCATTCTGTTATAGAGGTCGGTATCCGGGACGCTGAAATGCCTCATCCTGTTTGAAGATTGGAGCAACGTGTTTGGCTCTTTCGGCTCACGCGTGAAAGTACTCTCGAGACCTGCGAGAACACCGAATCCGTCTGTCGCTTCCACCTTGGCTGAGGCTAGCCTTGAGTTGAGAAGGCTTTCTGATTCCTATCTTGTCGACGCAAATTACTACTTCCAAGCGTACCGGCCGGGCCGGGCTTGGAACGACCTGGAGTACTTGACTCTGACATCTCAGTTCTTGGATCCCGAAGAGAGTCAGCCCAGAGTCAACGAGACGCTTCGACTGGCTGGTGTGTCTGTCGTGAATATGCCGAAACTTGACGCGTCGGAAATTTGGAACGGCAAGCATGGCATGGCTGGTGTGTTCCACTTCGACACGACAGGCGACAGTGCTGTCTTATCTTGGCGGGGCACCTGGGATCTGGTCTTAAACTAGGGTGTGATCGACACCTGGGAAAGGATAAACCGGACACTCACCAACAAGAAGTTTCATTTTGAGAGACAATGAATAGAGCAGGAGGGCACATCTCACGGAAATGCCATTACGGAGCTGCAACTCAACAGCAAGTCATCAACCCAGTTTCATTGTACCAAATACGGAGAACGGGAATACTACTATTTCCCCTACAATCTTGTCTTCTATTAGGTATGTGTTATTGTGTGCATTAAATCAACGTTCATGCTGAGATGGCCTTGTGTCGAAGCTGCCCGTTGCCTCTGCTAATTAAGTTGCAGAAGCAACCAGACTTTGGCTTGTAACCTTGGCATCTGCAGCACCCATTACCCGAGGGAAGACTTGATTGGGTTCTGGCAATGAACATGGTTGCTCTTGCTGACCACCTGTGGCCAAAGCAACGAGCCATTCAGGGCCACACCGGTGCATTGCCGACGTGGGCCAATGGGCAGTCCGTCCTGTGCGCCTGCTCATCGACTGTTGCATCGTCCCTGATCGGCCATGTTGCCTGGGTAGGCGTCGCCAGCAGTGGTTCCCAAAAACAGTTGGATCGGCAAATGCGGCGAGTTCCTTCAATAGACTGTGCTTGGTTCTCACCAGGGTCTACTTGTGCGATAGCTGGACTGCGGGCAGGGCGACACTGCAGCGATAGATCAAATGACAGTTTGGCCAAGATCCTGGGCGACTCGCAGCTGAGCGACGTGCATGATGCATGGGAATGGGCGCAAACTCATTGGTGGTGGTGTTGCGCTTGTTGGTCATCTGTTGGAAAGCGAGGAAGAGAGGGGAAGCCTTGACAACGTACGGGATATGTTCCAGACTGACATCGAGTGGAAACGAAACCAGCCACGGCGTTGACGGACCCTTGGCTATATACCTCTGGTTTCAGAGAACCTGCGGCAAGCAGACCATGGTCCGCAGATTTATCGCAGGCCCCTCCGCGTGGCGATCGACTGCAGCATCAGCATCTCATGCAAACGCCTGCAAGCCTGAGAGGACAGAATCCTCGCGGAGATGGCACAACCGCCGTCAGCACCACCGGCCTATACTACACGGTGCACTGTTGGGAGTACAGAGTATGCATGATTCGGTGCAACCAGCATGTGCAAGTCGGGCAGCTAGCTGCAACCAATCGAGATGGAATGGATGGCAATCTTGAATTCATGCGGGGGCCTGCACGGTACGATCCGCTCGACCTGGCCCGCCGACCCCTGGAGACCCCCTTTGGGCTCATGTTACGTGAGTCGAGAACCTTGGAGCCTGTGAGACGGTTGGCGGGCTGTGCAACGGCACGGATGTGATGATGCCCTCTGCCGTAAGCCATCGGGCGACAGGTTAGTTGCGGCTTGCACGTACTACATGAACGATGAAAGGCCTGGCTGACGACTGTCATCTAGCAAAGGAGTGCGCCGTAAAAGCCTAAAAATCGGGGGCAAGGATGGACGACTCGAACGAACTCGACAAGGGATTTGCGGGCTGGATGAAGCGAAGCGCCCAGACGGGCCAATCCTCGTCTCCAACGGCTGCTCGTCACATGGATGACTCGGTGCTCGCTGCTGGAGAATGGATTCGTACAACCCCTGCGATGTGATTGATTGATGCTCAACCTGGCCAGGCAGTCGTTGAGGGAGCCTTGGCGGCACGATTCAATTCACTCATGCAGCCCATTCGTTCCCATTTACGCATCCGCGCACACATCCCGCGCGGCGGCATTATGCGAAGCAAACTCCTGTTCCGTATTGTTGCATCTGTCCCCTGGAGCAAGTGCCGTTGGTTGGCCTACTGCCCCGAACCCGGCGTTGCACAGATCCCATCGCATGTGGCGTGGCCAGGTTCCACTCCTCGCCAACCAGGTCTCGTGCGAACGTACTTGTATGAAAACAACGCCCCTAGCATCTGCACACCTGTCGCCGAGGTCGTCTGCCTTTCTCGTCATTCAAGCTAGAAACTTGGGCACCGTCTGCAACATGTCTCACGATCCGCGCGTGTGCGAGGCGATGGCAGACCATGGTCTCGAGTCTCTCGACCACGGCTGGGACGGACACTGGGACGCCAACTGGGACGACGATGACGGGTCCCTCTCGCGTGGGTCAACGGCGCCGGACATCGAGACGGTCTTTACCGCGAGCGAGCACGGATATGAGACAGACGAGTTTGAGCTGTATCCCCTGGAGGAGGGCGACGGCAACGACGACCAGAGATCCGAGATTTCTTGGCAGCTCTCTTGCGCTGAGTCGACCTCGGTATCTCCCAGCGTCTTCGAGGACGAGCTAGCACACGGGCGACGATATCATGGCTATCGGAAAGGCCGGTATCCTTTCCCCAACGACAAGCGAGAGCAGCAACGGGAGGAAGCGAACCATGCCATGATGCTGGAACTTACTGTAGGTGTCTGGTCGCCGGGTTGCTTGGGACGAGGCCGAATGCTAACCGTTTGCCAGGGGGGACATCTCTTCTACTCTGATATCGGCGAGTACCCGCAAAATATTATCGACATTGGCACTGGAACCGGTACGTCGCCAGATCCCCTGCACAAGTCGTCAGTGACGAGGCTAACGAGAGAACACAGGCAACTGGGCCATAGATGGTAGCTGCCTTCCTCTCCCACACCACGGCTGCGAGGCTAACATGTCCAGTGGCCGATCTGTATCCCAGCGCCAGTGTTGTCGGCACCGACCTCTCTGCCATACAGCCGAAATGGGTGCCCGTAAACGTGCGGATGTTTGTCGACGACTGCGAGGAGCCCGACTGGCCTCACGGCTCGGGCTACGACCTGGTGCACTTTCGAGGGATGGCGGGTGTGCTGCGGGACTTGGATGGGGTGCTCGCGAAGGCCTACCCGTAGGTTCCATGGTGCCATACGCACGGACCACTTGGCCGACTGACGATGATGTAGGCGCATCAAGAACGGAGGCTGGGTCGAGTTCCAGGAAGTCATCCCGCAGATACTCTGCGACGACGGCACAATGGGCCCTGAAGATCCTCTGCGCATCTTCTATGATGCTGTGGTCCAGGGCCTACGCACGTTCGGATACGATCCCATGCGGACGGCCAACCTCGAAGAGATACTCGACCGCGCGGGCTTCACCAACATCCGCTGCGTCACCAAGAAGATCCCCATATCCACGTGGGCGCGCGACAGACATCTGAAGACACTCGGCCTGTTCATGAAGGCCGTCATGCTCGACTCGCTGGACGGGCTGGCTGCGAAGCCGCTAGCGGCCCTGGATGTCTCGTCCCAGGACCGGGCCAAGCTGGTGAAGCACGTGAAGAAGAGCCTTCAGGATAGGGGTGTACATCGCTATGTCAATTGCTGTTTCTGTTTTGGGCAGAAGAAGGAGCAGTACGCGTCGGGGATGGAGTTGTAAGCTGGATACAAGGTGTCTCTCGGGGGCGACTGTAGCCTATGGATACTTTGGAAAAGGCTAGAATGGGCAAACAGGATCCCGGGAAAGGGGAACTGGGGCATCGGGTGCCTGGATATCAGCACCAAATCGGTTCCGCGGGACTGATATCGCGGTGCCTTGGGCTTGGAGACCTGGTTGATGCGCTTACTGGCGCCAGGCTGGCAGACCAGAGCAAGGCAAATGTGCTGGGAGCCTGTGCGAGGGAAACGGCGGGAGCCACGGTCGTTTGAGTAAAAGGTACGGATACTACTACTCCGTGGTCCCCAGACCAACCGTATCATGTGCACCGCGACTTGCGACTTGCTCTTCCAGTGACTAAGTCAACTGCCCCCACGATCTTGGCTGACAAAGCCSCGTGCGGGAGCTCCATCCAGCGCGGGAAGCATCTGAGCTACAGTACCTTCTTCAACCTCAGCCTCAATACGCCCCCACAACCCATCGCCCATACACTGCGAACACGACATTCGAATCGACGGCTACATCACACAGCAGAGCACGTCTCGCAGCGGCCTACGGACTCGACCCATCCGCCGCAATGGCGACCTCAACCACCACCGCCGCCACGAGAGACGCCCCCGCGTCCACCATCCTCAACCACGCTGCGCCGCAGCCCTACAACTTCCGCTTCTCGCCCTTCCTCCGGCAAACATACCAGGTTGGCCTGCCCCCCGACCGTCCCGCCTGCAAGGCCTTCCAGTCGGGGACCTGCCCCAACGGCACGCGCTGCCCGGAGCGCCATGTGTCGGACGGCCGCACTGCGCAGCCCACGGGCGGGCTCAACTCGCTCGTCTGCAAGCACAGGCTGCGCGGGCTCTGCAAAAAGGGCGAGCACTGCGAATTCCTGCACGAGTACAACCTGCGCAAGATGCCCGAGTGCAACTTCTACATGCGCAACGGCTACTGCTCCAACGGCGAAGAATGCCTCTACCTACATGTCGACCCTATGTCTCGCCTGCCGCCCTGCCCGCACTACGACATGGGCTTCTGCCCGCTTGGCCCGCTGTGCTCCAAGAAGCACGTCCGCCGCAAGCTGTGCGCCTTTTATCTCGCGGGCTTCTGCCCCGAGGGGCCCGAGTGCAGGCAGGGCGCGCACCCCAAGTGGTCCAAGGACCTGGAGAAGCCGACGCTCAAGTCGGACGAGAAGAAGGAGGAGGAGGCCCGCATGGAGATGATGATGGCTGCGCGGGGCGACGATGACGGCGGCGATCGCGGCATGAGGGATCGCGACGAGGGCAGGTTTGGGCGGCACGGAAGGGGAGGCGGTGGCGGCAAGTGGAGGGGCGGCAGGGACAGGCGATTCCGGGGAAGAGGGCACTGAGACGAGCAAACGGAGGAGACGGAGGGAACTAACTAGCCGACAGGCGTTGTACGTTATTGGGGCTCTCTATTATATGATACCCAACGACCTTGAGAAAGGGACATCTATGCCATACTACGCAGATGTAAACGGCCCCAAGACACCATCTAATGACAGATTCGTAACTGAGTCGTGAAAACCTCTATTGTGAAGAAGAGTAGATCCCTTGCCGTACATGAATGCCCATCATTAGATACAATTATATTTGTAGCATGCCCCCGGTACATGCCCACCCTCACGGCGCCACCCAGGACTCGGCCATGGAAGGCACCCAGAGGTTGCTATCCGAGTTCCACACGTTGCGCTCTGACGGCACGGCGACAAACTCGTGCGACGACGTCGTCGTGGCCTCGCCGTCCTCGCTCTCCTCGCGCGACGAGCCCTCGTACGAGCTCGTCTTCCACGTCGACAGCTCGTCCACCCTGCGGATGCCCATCATCCACGAGACGAGGCCGCGCGGGGCCCAGCGCCCGACGAAGCAGTACACGCTGGCGCCGAGGCCGACGCGGACTGAGTCGCTCGTGATGGAGCCGTCGATGACGTCGAAGACGGTGTTGTGCAGGCGCCGCAGCGAGCTGCCTTTTAGGCCGCGGATGCGGCCGCCGGAGATGGCGGAGCTGGTCTGGGCGACAAAGTTGCGGCCGTAGACATGGCGCGCGCCGTCGGGCCAGACGAGCGTCTCCCGAGGGTTTCCGGCCGCCGCGACGGCCACCCGCGTAGGGACGAAGCCGGAAAAGTCAAAGGTGCCCAGCTGCATGTGCGTGACTGGGATATCCAGAGGCCGGAGCTCCGCGGTCAGGACCTCTGTAAAGGCTGACAGGGCAGAGCAGACGGTGGCCTCGGGCGCATCGAATGGCGGGTTGATGGAGGAGATTATGGATGGCGTGAAGACGAGGACCTTTGGGGGGATCCACTTCTCGCCTATCGGGTTAAGGCGGGATGTGAGTAGTGGTAGGAAAGCCTGTATGGTGAGTATTGGCTGCAGGAGGTGCGTGTTGAAGAGGTCGGCAAAGCTGGACGGGGGGATGGTGGCGATGGGCGACGTTTGATAGTGCAGGCTGGGTATGAGGATAACCGACTTGAGCGTCAGCTGGTTTGGCTTGATATGCGGGCCGGGCGTCTGTGGTGATTGCAGGTAGCCGGCGAAACGCTCGATAGCGGCACCGGCGCTTGGGGGCTGGATTCGTTGTCAGCAACAACACGACTCCTGAAAGAGGACAAGGTCCGTACATCAGTGGTATCGATGGTCAGCGGGCGAATATCCGGGCGAGAAAAGGCATGGACCATGGCCTCATCCTCGGCCGCATTGCAGACGACGTAGACGATGAAGCCGCGCCGCTCCATGTCCAGAGACAGGGACTTGGTCAGCGGCAGCGTCGGCGACCCGGCAATCACGACGACCTCTGTGCGTCCGCCGTTGCGCGCCTTCTTCGCCCTGCGCGTCTTCCTCAGCGACCGGCTCTTCTGGTAGCCCTTGAACACGGCCGTGCCGCAGACGACGATGACGACGCCCGTCAGGATCTTGTGCCTCGCCACCCAGGCCTGCATCTGCTCGAGCCGCGACGCAGCCACGACGACGACCGGCGGCTGGACCGGCGGGCTCGGCCGCACGGAGTCGGGGATCCATTTTGAAGCTGCGAGCGTGTCGCGGACGACCTGCGCGGCACGGTCGACGTTGTGGTCGATGAAGTCGGCGACGACGTCGGAGTACTGGCGCAGGTATACGGGGATGCTCGAGAGCTGCAGACGGAGCTCCGGTCAGCCGAGGCAAACGGCAACGCAACGGGGGCCCCTGGGCATACATACCGCGTCTAGGAACTGCTGGTCGTCGGCGGACATGATGGTGACGCTGGTGTTTGTGGCATGGAACGGGGAATCAGAGGGGTTGGGCTGGGTTCACATGACGATGTTATTAGCTTGGGACGCAGACTTCGCGATGGGTGGAGAAGGGTGGTTTGCTTCCGTCAGCCACGGAGGGATTGCGGGGGGAGGGCGCCGAGGCTCCGTGATTGGCGCCAACGACTTGTAGTGGAGCCTTTCTTGATGCCGTCAGGAGTTGAAGAAACCGTTTGCCTCGCCTCTGTTAGTCTTTCTCTATTATGCTTGATATTGGAAGATTAAAAAGAAGCCTTTTGTGCACGGCTGCCCCGTTTTCGAGTGTCAGCCCAGTCGTGTTGGCATGGAGTTGCGAAATGCAAGTTGCGGGTACGGAGCGCTGACACCTCTTCGACAGCATCGTTAATGCTGTACTTAGACTCGGACAACCGACGATTTTCGCTATAAAATCTCATACACTATGTAAGGTGCTACAATTTCAGGACAAAGGCCATCAGGGCCTGCTGTAAACCGCATGCACAGACCAGCGCAGCATATCCATCTGAAGCCCATACGGGGCAGATGCCGACCATATCAGCCACCAACACGAAGTCTCATAGACACAYGGCGCGTATAACACAGCTTAGAAAAGAAAGAAACAACTTGCTGCGAGGTTGGCACTATGGTTGTGTCATTTAAGCTGATGAGGCCATCTTAAAGGCCAAGTCTGCTCGGTGCGGCGGTGCAACCCACGGCGCGGCTCCGACTTCACGACAACTCGATAAGGAAAAGACGATCTCTCTCACCGCAAGAAAAAACAACACCGAGGTTACGGCATCTTTTGGAGTCCACACCTTGAGGCCGGCCAAACGCCGGGAATGGACCTAGCCCAACTAGGTAGCTCCAGTGAGAAAATGCGGCTGCAAGTTACTGCAGATGTACCTGTTGGGATTCTTGGTCGTAAATTAKTATTATTAATAATAGTTCGTCCTTTGCGGTTACTTTTGCGGAGAACGTGCAGCAGTGCTCGGTAAGGTGCTGTGTATCGGCCTTCAACCCAAGTAATGTTGTACGAAGTACAGATACTCGTAGCCGAAAACAGCCACCTCAGTTCTCAGCCGTCAGCGTCGTTGCGCAAGAAGAGAGGAATGCAGTTGCACAACTACGGGTAGAACTTCATGCCGCGCTCCTGCACACATCTCCAACCAACCACCTCGAACCCCGAAGGCACGCTCATTGACCATTCTGACTCGGCAGCCCGCGGACATCGGAGAGCAAGATGGAGCCCGCCCCGATACAGGAGTGCCTGGCACTGCGAAGCCCCAACTAGCAGCTACCCCAGGCCCCCTGGACTTCCCCTCGCCCGGCAGCGGTTCTGCCGCCTGTGGGGAAGCTTCAGGCGTCTCCAGTGGCCGGTTATCTACGGTCCCACCACTAACCCCCTGCAAAATAGCTGGCTCGGCCAGTAGCAGTTGCCCTTGGCGCCAGTAGCTCCCAATCTCGTGACCTGCACGCCATCACTTGCACCTCTCTCACTTACGTTCAATCTCAACCCGACTTGTCCCTTCCCATACCACATCTCCATCCCATCCTCACCTCCCTTCTCCTGCTGAGTAAGGCAGACCTCGACTCCACCATGTTCCTGTTGGACTACTTGCACCACCGCCGAGACTGGTATGAAGGAACCTGCTTGTCCTTGATAGCAGCATCTGTATGGAGCAGAAAGCTGACGCCCACTCCCCGCTAGCCGGTTTAAGCAGGATGAGCGCACTAGCCGTATCAGGGCCCTGACTGCCTACCACGCTCCCTTCAGCGTCCTTGACCGGGAGACCATCAACCGGCCCATCGAAGAGCTTGTCCAGGACGTGCAAAAGGACTCCAGCAAAGCTGCCGACCTTCTCCTCACGTACGGCAAGGTCGCCTTCAAAGCTCATGCGAAGACCAATTGCGTCACCGAGATCCTTATCAAGGATGCGGAGAAGTGGATCAAGGATGGGTCCATCAACTTCAAGGGTCCTCTGGCCGGCATCCCCATCAGCTTGAAGGACACCATCGACGTCAAAGGCTACGACAGCACCGTCGGCATGACCTGCAAGGCCCGCCACCCGCGGCCTGAGGATGGTGCCACGGTGAGATTGCTCAAGGATCTCGGCGCCGTCCCCTACGTCAAGACCAACATCCCCATCACCCTGCTCAGCTTCGAGTCTGCCAACGACATCTGGGGCCGATCCACCAACCCGTACAACAGCAAGTACGCGCCCGGCGGCTCTACCGGCGGTGAGGGTGCTCTGCTGGCGCTGGGAGGTCGAATCGGTATCGGCAGCGACGTTGCCGGCAGCGTCCGCTGCCCTGCCCACTTCTCCGGAATTTACGCGCTCAAGTGCTCGACTGGTCGCTGGCCTAAGCTAGGCATGAACACCAGCATGCCTGGTCAGGATGGAGTCCCTGCCGTCTACAGCCCCATGGCCCGAACCCTGAACGACCTCTTGTATTTTACTCGCGCAGTCATCCAGAAGGGCACGTGGAACTACGACCACTCTTGCCACCCCATGCCCTGGCGATCCGACGTTGTCAAGGAGTACAAGGAGAAGAAGACGATGCGCGTTGGTGTTTTCCGTACAGATGGCATCATCGACCCCAGCCCTGCCTGTAAGCGGGCTTTGGAGATAACTGAGGCTGCTCTGCGAAGGGCCGGTCACCAGATTGTCGAGATTGACCCCCCTTCGCCGTACGAGGGCCTCTATCTCGCGTCTCGGCTTCTATGCGCTGACGGCTTGGGGACGATCGAGGGATTCCTCCGCACGGGCGAGTGGAACGACCGCGGTGCTGCGCAGATGAGCTACTATGCCAAACTCCCAAGGTTCATCAAGTACGTTCACTACCTCTGGGTCCGATACGTTCGCCGCGATCCTCTTTGGGCTGGTCTTCTACGAGACTGGCACCCGACAAGCACTCAGGAGTATTGGTCGCTCATTGCACGGAGAGAGGCGTACAAGCGCGGCTGGTATGAGATGTGGGACGACGCCAAGCTGGACTTTATCATTGCGCCGCCCAACGCGACCCCGGCCGTGCCACACAATGGCATGCACGACGCTGTGAGCAGCTGTGCTTATACCTTTCTCTTCAACCTGGTATGTTGATTTGACCCTGAGTATGAGCGTACGTGTCTGGGCACTAACGGGGAGCAGATTGACTACAGTGCAGGCGTCATACCCGTCACACACGTGGATAGGATCAAGGACAGGCTGCCAAGCAACTTTAACGTCCGGAAACTGAACGGCATCGCCCGTGGTGCCTACAAGCTCTACGACGCCGAGGCCATGCACGGCCTGCCCGTGGGTGTTCAGGTCATTGGACGACGGCTGGAAGAGGAGAAGGTCTTGACGCTGATGGGGAGGGTCGAGGATGCTCTCGGAGACGACAAGTTCAAGCTTCTGGAAGTTGACTAAGTGGTTCCTATGGTAGACTTGTGTGCGGTAGTTTGACATAGTTTCCTAGTATGTAGGGCGGGGTGTTATGCATAATGATTACATGTGCCTATGCGTGCATAAGCGGAGGCATGTGTATCGCTGGTCAGAGAGATCGCGGCTCGACTCTTGACCACCCTACCTGTTCTGTCGTAGCTGCTGACAACCTCACCGGAAATAACTGCATGCGGACAGGCTGCCTAGCATGCAATATGTGATCCTGGCGGCGCCCGAGATCGGACCTACAAACTTGTACGCTAAAGCGAAGACACGAGATATAAAAAGGCCTTTGACCGCTGGAATACCCCTAGCTTCGGTTACAAAACTAGATCCAAGTAGTCATTTACTTCTCACTCACATTTTTGTCTAGTCCCCGCACCTATCTATTTCTTGTCAAAATGGCGGGTGAAAAAGACCACTGGGACGCCGCTGTAAGCCAGCCCATTGATGTCAAGTCAGCAGCAACACCATGGATTGTGACAGAAACTGACATGTCTGGATGATGGGCTAAATGTGAAACGATGTAGGACTACCAGCACTCTGCTTCGTTTGTGCCCCAGCTGGCGGGCAAGATTGTGCAGTGGCTCGACTTGCAAAAGGACGACGTCGTGCTGGACATTGGATGTGGAGGTTGGTTCGCCCGGCAATGTTCGTGCCGTTCGAACTCGTGGCTAACAGACAGGGCGTAGATGGCATCTTGGACGCAGAGTTTTCCAAGGTCCTGGCCCAGGGCAGCGGCAGCGTGCACGGGGTTGATAGCTCGGCCAAGATGATTGCGTCGGCCAAGGAGCTGTGCAAGGAGGCCCCCAACTGCACGTTTGAAGGTATATCGCCCTGACTCWCTCACCTCGGCCCACCTCCCGGTGTAGACGTTGACGTATACGCACCCAGTCCTCGACGCAACACAAATGTCCTCCAGCGCAGCCCTCCAAGGCGGCACCTTCACCAAGGCCTTCTCGAACGCCGCCCTGCACTGGATCCTGCGCCCGCCGTCCTCGCACGCCAGCTTCTTCCCGAGCGTGCACGCGGCGCTGTGCCCCGGCGGCGTCTTCGTCTTTGAGATGGGCGGGCTGGGCAACGTGTCCGAAATGCGCACCGCGCTGCTCATGGCGGCGGCGCGGCGGATCGGGATGCCGACCGCTACGGACGCACACCCATGGTTCTTCCCGGACGAGGAGTGGGTGCGCGAGCGGATGCAGGCGGCGGGTTTCTGCGTGGAGCGCGTGGAGCGCGAGTGGCGGCCGACGAGGGCGGACAGGGGCGGCGTCGAGGGCTGGGTGAGGCTGTTTGGGGGGAGCATCTTGGAGAGGGTGCCTGAGGGGGAGAGGGAGGCAGCGGTGAGGGAGGCGGCCGAGGCGTTGGGCGAGGTGTGTAGGCAGCCGGATGGGGGGCACATGATTTCGTATGTGAGGCTGCGATGCGTTGGGACCAAGATCTGAGGGGGCGTGAGAAGAACATGGGACGTTCGGCGGCATCTTGTTTCCAATGCAGCAAACGAAACACATCTGACGTGAATAGCTATCCAGAGTTGTCAGTGGCTCACAAATCGTGTTGGCTCGGCTAAGATGCCACTATTGATCACTTCACATCGGAGCTTGAGATGACAGCCGCACCGTTGATCCGATTCCGACAAGTTGTCCCCAGTTGGCGGGCGTGGCAGAAGATCGGTTGACGACATCCTGGACGAATATAGCTTCGGAAAACGCCCTGTCGCGGTTCGCGAGGTTAATCGGATCAACGGCACGTTGAAAGCGACCGAGTCCAAGAGTGGAGGCAGCGTGGTGTAATGGCGAGTCTTGAGAGTTGAAGTTACATTCGTACCTGGACCTGGCCACGCGTTAGCTTAGTCATCGGCGCTGGGCAGCAAGCGAACGCCCCTCCTTCAGAGACCATCTCTCGCTTCGTCACTCGTCCGTCCAGCAGCTCAACGGTGAAGGGCGGTTGAAATCACGCCAGGGGCGAAGTGGCCGCAAGGCACCCCCTGTGACGTGTTCAGCCTGTGGCTCACTGCTGTCTGAAGATTGAACACTGGCCGGCTACTTATTTCCGCAGACTTCCCTTGGAGTCGAGTCTTCCGTTGCCGCCTGGTAGTCACTAGGGTCCTTGCATGGGTGTTGTCGTTGACGCTTTTGCACCATGCCGGAACGAAACCGCCTCATTCGCTGCTACGTCCACTTGGACAAGGAGTCTCGCGCAGGCGATGCTCTGCACACGCTGAAGAAGGTGGCTTCGCTGGTGAAACCCATCATGCGGAATCGTGGGTGGACGGTCGGCCTGCTTGCGGAGTTTTACCCGCCCGAAGGCAATTTACTCGGTATATGTCCCACTTACCCCGGACTCACTTCGTGGTTCACCGGCTGAACCTTCCAGGCCTGAACGTGAACGCAGGGAGCAAGATATTCCTGCGGCTGCGGCACAACCACGATCGCACGCAGTTCTTGCCCTTTGAGGAGGTGGTTGATACGATGCTGCATGAGCTGTGCCACATTGTCCACTCGCATCACCATAGACGCTTCAATGCACTATGGGATCAACTGCGTGACGAGCTGCAGGGTCTCATGATGAAGGGGTATACGGGCGAAGGTTTCTTGTCCGAGGGTCGTCGGCTGGGAGGCACAATGCTGCCGGCCCACGAAGTGCGTCGCCTCGCTCGTGCAGCGTCACATAAGCCTCAGGACCAATCTTCTGCGGTGGTACCGGGTCGTCGTCTAGGCGGAGCGGCTCCGCGTCCGGGCCAGGATGTCCGCAAAGTCATTGCGGACGCCGTTGACCAGCGCAACGAGGTACTCCGCGGATGCGCTGCGGAGAGGCTCAGCGACAGGGAGGCCGAGGAGCTGGCAGACGTGGCGACGAGGAACGGCTTCCGGACGCAAGCTGAGGAGGACGAGGCAAACGAAGTCGCTATAGCACAGGCCCTGTGGGAGTTGGTCCAGGAGGAAGAGAAGCAAAGGCTCAAGGACGCATACATTGAACCATCGGTGGAGAACCCAGAGGGCTACAGAGGCGGTTCCGTCGTTTCTGGCCAACGTTGGAACCACGCACCAGGAGCCCTTGAGGCTGCACCAAGGTCCAGAGGCTCATCATCGGACGTGATTGCCAGCAGCTGGCCCACGAGCGAGCCCAGCTTTTGGGTGTGCGAGGCTTGCACCCTGCACAACCCTCTCCAATATCTCTGTTGCGATGCCTGTGGTGCGGAGCGTCAAGATCCAACGAGGAAGGGGAAGCAAGCCGGTGAAGTGCCAGGCTCGGCTTGGCCAGAGCCAACGATGATTGACCTAACGCAAAGCCCGCCGAGAGACCGAGGGCGCCGTGCATAACCAACCCTCATGCAGGGGTACAGCCGACGTGGACCTGCAAGTCGTGCGGTTAAATGGCGATCGATGGAGTGAATGTCCATGGTGGAGATACGGGAGCTGCGGGCGAGGGACAACTCGCTGTGGTAGGCTGCGAATAGAGGCGTCCCGCAGGACGTGTCAGTTGGAAGAATCCAATAGTTGCAATCTAGACTCTAGACCATGTCTGTATCCCTCTGTCTGTGCGCATTGTGAGCATGGCCAATGGCCCGGGTCGCTGTTGCCAGCACGGTTTGTTGGCGAGCTTGAGCTCGGCGAACTTCGGAACAGGACTGCTGCGATTTAGCTGCGTATGAGCCCAGTCTTAACCCAGCATCACGGTGCCCGCGGCGCAGGTTCAGGAAAGGCGTCGGTTGGAACTAGAGAAGATCGACTGGGCGGGACCCGCGGCTGCAACCTCGTCGTGCAAGTTTGCAACCAGGCAGGGATCCAGGGCCGCCGGGACGACTGAGAGCGGAGTCGACGTCTTGAATTGGAAGAGAGGCGGTGATCCGAACAGACAGCAGAGCACCAACGCGCAAAGGGATGAAGCAAGCTTCCAATGCAAATGCAGGTCTTTCTTCGCGAATTGCCAGTGGCCCGTGCCCGCAACCGGCGTCCTTGCCAACGTCGAGTCTGGAATCGATCCGCGCTCGACAGCCGTGGTCTAGACGCCGGTGGATCACTGGCGGCGGCGGCGGCGGTGGCGGCGGGCCTGGCGCCAGGGATCGGGGGCTCGCATGGCGCGGGCCTGAGGTACCTTTCCAGGGTTGCTCAGTGGTGGACAGAGCACTGCGCTGCGCTGCACGACACGCCAGCGCAGGAGGCTTTTTCGGCTTGGCAATCGGCTGGTGCAGCGCCGCGGCGCAGACCCTTGGTGGTGGCGCGTGATTGGGCCGTGGCTCGAACATCGCCCGGCGGGCGAGGAGCTTCCAAGGTGGCTTGCGTGTTGGAGGAGACTTGGAGCCCAGAGGACCCTGGACGGGCTGAGGTACTCGGACTCGTAACAGCCTTGGCTCGAACTCTCGTACGGGTAGCTGCTGAGGCCCGCCTCCGAGGCGTTTTGAGACGGCGGGAGCCCATCCGCCTGGTGGAGTCTGACTGAAGCCACTGGAGTTAGCTGCAACAGCCAACCGCTGACACTTGTATTAGGTAGTCAAAGCGGACCGCGCCCGCTCTGTGTCGCCGGTCTAGGCCAGGCCTGGACCGAGCGTGTTTCTATTTTCTTTCTTCTGTCCTCGTGCGTAACGCGAAAAACGGGGCTGCAGCTGACCGGGGGGGGGAGGGTTGTGACAGGTTTCCTGTCGTGGTCGTGTATCCCTGAGATGGATGGGCCTCTCTCGTGACAGCTTGTCCGTCTGGCAAAGGCCATGGGGAGACACGATAGGTACGAGTAAAGGAATCAAGCGGCGGCGGCGACAAGGGAGAGACCAGTCATCTGCAGTCCGTACGGAGGACTCCCGAGGTCCCGTCCGAGCCGCGCAGAGCGCCGGCGTCGCTGTCGGCTGCTTTCACGGCGGGTGGTGTGGAATCAGATGGCATCTTAGCAGCGCCCGCAAGCAACTTGCGTTTGCTCGGAATGGAACTCTCATCAGTCCCCTTTCCGGCTCCTCTGCCCCCGACACCCATTAAGGTACGGAGTTCCGAGTCCCGACCCCAGCACGAAGGGGGAAAAAAGATTTGCCCGCAGCGCCAGGATCGGATTGTTGTGCATGCAGTCCCCTGCCCTGCCTCCAACCCCCGCTCTGGTGAAGGTCGCCGCCACTGGTCTCAGCTTCGCCCACTGGTTCATTCATCCATGGACCATTCATTCGGCAGCGGCGAAGCTCTGGTTTCTATTGGGGCGTCGAGGTTCCATTTTCAGTTCCAGGCTGTCGAGGCTGCCTCAGCCGGACTCCCGCGGTGTGGGACGCGTACTTCGTGCGCCCTGCCAGCCCCGGCAGAATTCRGGGTCCCCATCCACCTGCCACCCACCTGCAGCCTTTGACCTGGTTCCCTCTCACACATCCAGACCTGCCTCCCCTCCCCCCCCCCCCCCCCCC
>LFRF01000009.1:599292-611501 GCA_001189435.1 Tolypocladium ophioglossoides CBS 100239 | reverse complement strand
CTGGTGGCGGGTGTACTTGTTGGTGTCATCGAGGTGGTGCTACGCGACGGCGCTCGGGCTACGCATGGCGCAGCGGTGCAGCAAAAGGCCGTCCAGGGGCGGAAGAAGGTCGAGAAAAGAGCAGAAGCGCTCGAGTCTCCGAGTGCCAAGTGCGTGTGTCCTGACGTCGCGCCAGCGCCAGTTGCTAAGCCGGGGCGCCTGGGAGTCTCGACAACCGCCGACAACCACTGACTGGCCAGGCCCAAACGGCACATGGGCGGGCGGCCAACCGCCAAACCGCTTCGGGCCAGGCACCGCGTCCCGGCGCTTAGAGCAGCGCGCCGTATGGCCAACCGGGCGCCCAGGGACGGCGGGTTGGTGATGGGGGGCGCTGCGGGTGGGTGGGTGGTTGCGGATAATACGGGGCCGCCAGGCAGGGGTGCGAGTAGTATGTACGAGGTCTGCGCTCCAGCGTCTCCGCCCTGGCTGGGCTGGGCTGGGCTGGGCTGCCGTCTCGAAACCTCGGGTGAAACCGAAACGTTGGTGTCGTCGGGGGCCGACGCTGTGCTGCGCTGCGCGGGCGGCCGCGAGACCCCGTGGTGGCACTCCGTGACGTTTGTCCCCTGGGCGACGACACCCACCGCGGACAGAAACTCGCCGTGCCGCTTTCTGGAAAGAACCAGCAACCCCATGGGCGGCGCCTTGCAGGACGACACGCCGAGTCGACCACCGACATCCTTCACCGAGCACGCACGAAGTACGGAGGACGGACTACGGATGCAGAGCCGACCAACCAATTAGCTGGCTGTCATCGGCCCCGTGATGGAATGGGCTGACCGTGCGGGCCCGGCACGGCTTCCGGCGGCGCCCCACATCGGAGCCGTACCGCCATCACAGCGCTTGAATGTGGTATATATTTGGCCAGAGCATAGGTCGCCGACCGCCAGCGACAGAAGACAGGGCTACAATGAAGGGGGAGAATCAAAAGGGGTATCCGAATACGACACAACGCTCATCCCAGGCCCTTGCGTCTCTCAACACCAGCATCACCCACGCTTCGCCCACCCACGCTTCGCCCACCCACGCTTCGCCCACCCACGCTTCGCCAACACCACCCCAGCCGCCTCATCGCCCGGCGATATAGCAATCACACAGACGCCCAGGTGACGGCGCGACTACGCACTCCAAGGCGTCCCCTCATCAGACGCAGCCGCAGCGCCCTTGCCCCTGCGGTCCTTGCTCCGCACCTCGACCGCCTCGGGCTGCTCCGCCCGGATCGGCTCCCCGGCCGCGTCCGCGGGCTCATCCCGGTACCGCTCCGCGTCGTCTACAAGCACGGGCGCATACTCCACGTCGCCGCGGCGGCGGAAGCGCCGGAGCCACGGGAACTCGGGCAGCGAGGGGCGCAGGCGCGTGTTGCAGTTGGGGCAGTCCGGCGGGACGGCGCGCCAGGCCGCCCACTGGATCAGGCCGTGGACAGCGAGGCCGTCGTAGAGGGCGTGCAGGGCGAGGAAGAGGTGGGTGAAGCTGCGAGGCTGCGGTTAGTTCAAGGGGGGTCTCGGGGCGGCCACGCGTGTCGGGCGGTGAGACTTGCAAGCTTGTGAGCAGGGGGATCGTGGCATACGCGGCCAGCATGCTCAGCGAGGCGGAGCCGGCGTGAGTCGTCCAGGTGAAGACGAGCACGACCATGAGCGAAGCGGCGAGGACGGCGTCGGCGACGAATACCGTGACGGGGTGCGTGAGCCCCTCACGAATGGCGTTGCGCTCATCATCCTCCTCCTCGGCCTCGGCCGCCTCCTCATCAGCGTCTCCAGTCCGCCGCACACGCAGCAGTAGAGCGGCAGCAACCGCAGACACAGCCTGCGGCACGAGCCCTACCGCCGGCACCGGGTGGTGCGAGAGGATGCCGTGCACGAGACACAGCGGGAAGGCGGGGATGAAGGCGCCGATGAGCAGCAGGCGGGCGGCATGGTCTGCCATGATGGCAATTGGATGTTGTGGCGAGGCTGATGAGTATTGGTTGATGAGTATTGGTTGATGAGTATATGATTGATGAGTGAAGAGGGGAGGATTGTGAGATGAGACAAGCCGCAGATGGCGCCCCTCTGAGTGGTGGTGATGGACCAATGGGGGGGCATGGCGGGAGCATGACGCGACAGGGGCGTCGCAGTCTGGGAGCAGGTCGCAGTGACGAATCACGATAAGCATGTACTTTGTACTTTGTATTGAGTAGTATTATTGCAGCCGTTAACACCTGCTGCTGTCCATGGCCAGGCCAATTGCAGCATTGGTATGCAAGAGCGCCATCCAGTTGCACCATCAGATGATGGATGACGACCAGGCCTGCTTCCATTCAAATCACTGCATCAAGTCCATGTTCGACTCACTGAATCGTCACGACAGTCTATCAAGTCAAGGTTCGACGCCATCTCGGACCTCGTCACGATCGTGTGTCCAGAGTAGTGACGGGTTGGCGCTTGAGAATGGCTGAATTGAGGAACAACTCACCGTGATACGACGGTGAAGGGAAAAGMAGAAGAAGAGGACGGCCTCAGCAGCTCCTGCCCAGGTAAGCGACATGGTTCGGTGAATGCCTCAACGTGCAGTCCCGGTGAATATGGCCTCCAGCAACTCGTCCATATCCGCGCAACTGCGCGGCGCCTCAGCAACGAGCTCTTCCCCAGCCACGAGCAACGCCTCGGAAACCCAGCCGTCTGAATCACCTCCAGGCGGTTTATTGAGCCTCTGACACGTGGTGATGCGAGTTCTGCTCTCCCATTGTCTGCATCGCGCGCAACAGCACGCCGCCCGACGTATAAAGCCCTTCTCTGCTCCAGAGACACACTCGGCAACTCCATCCAGGGCTGCAAGAGGTTGGTTGGGGTGCGAGCCCGCGTCTCTCATCATAGAGCTCTCACTCGCCCTCCCCTTGCTGCATCTATACAGGCCGGCAACCCTCAACCCGCCATGACCGCGCCGAGTTGTCGATTCGTCGCGCCGAGCTGTTACACCCGCATAGAGGAGGACGACTGCTGGATCCACGAGGGCTTGAACCGCGTCATGAGAGCCCTCGGCCAGTCCTTCCACAAGGAAACGCCCCTGGACAACCTCCACGCCGAGTCGGAACGGCTGCTCACGCACATCCATCCGCGGCACCCCGACTGGCATCTGTTCATCCCGCGGTGGCCGGCCTTCCGCGAGACCAACATATACCACTACCCCGCGCAGACAGTGCCGTGCGCCCGCCACAACGTGCGGTGCTTCAAGCGCTTCTACGTCATGATGTTCTTCCACATGCAGCAGCCCCCCGCGGCGGACAGGGAGCGCTGGATGCAGCGGCTGCAGGGCTTCCTCGCGCCGCTCTTCTGCAGCAGCCCGGCGTGGTCGTTCGAGGAGCCCAACTGCTACTGGCCGGTCCCGCGCGACGTCAGCCAGCTGCAGGCTCAGGGGCTCTTCTACCTCGTCAACCTGGCCACGGCCGTCGTCATAGCCGGCCTGGTGAGGAACGACGCCGCGCGGCACACGCTTCTGTGCAAGTTTGCGGACGTTTCGCCGCGGGTCTTCATGCTGCTGGACACGGGCGACGATCCTGTCCTACCGCCCCCGGCGTACTCGGCACGTGGCCCGCCTCCTCCGACGTATAGCTTGGTTGACGAGGGCAGTGGATGAGTACTTGGGCTGAGTACTTGGGAGCTTGGTCTGGCCATGGCCTCGCAACTGCACTGACCTGGAGGTATGCTGCAGTACAGGCTTGCATTGTAGGGTGCTGCAGATCAGACGACACTGGCAGTGTCGAGCTGATGCCTAATAGACTTGAAGCAAGATAAGATGGGTCTTGACCACATGAAGCAGCCTGTGCGAGCCCTGATGCTCATTGATCGTGATCCGCAATGATAGGGGCGTCGACGGCGTGGGCTGTGACGGCCGCTCTATTAGGCAGCTTCACGAGAGAGTTCCAGGAAGCCATGTATGCATGGCATGCGTCGCAAACAAGATCAAGCGACCGCGTCCTGAGGATCCATGTTGCAGGTGAGGTCGGTGATGCCGACTGGCGGGAATTGTGGTGGGCGCCGATCGCCAGGCGGTTTTAGCGAGATTTACCCCCAGAACATCCCCAGATAAAGCCTTTGCAGCATGGACGGACCCCTTGGCGGCTCGACTTCCGCTGAGCGCCACTACTTCTTATTGCCTCTTTCTCGCTGTTGGTTTCTTCTCCGTCAACATACTAATTAGAGTCTGGGTTTTCACTGCATCTTGGTCTCTTTTGTTCACTGCCGGGTGCTTTGTGGTTGTCGCTCGCTACCCCTTTTGGCGTCCTTTCAATTGCCATCTCAGGCGCCAAATTTGAGTTCAAAGGCGCCCACAGAGCCCCTGGTTGGAAGGTTAGCATCGCATCCAGACGCCGCCATCATGGTCATTGGTCTGTTCCGCTGGTATGTCGGTCCAGAAGAGGTACAATAATGAGAGAGGAAGCTCCTAACGCTCCGGCTAGGTACAACGGCAGGCTGGCCGCCCGCCCGCTGCTCACGCAGAGCATCACGACGGCGGTGCTGTTTGCGACTGGCGACATCACCGCCCAGCAGCTCGTCGAGAAGCGCGGCCTCAAGGACCATGACCTCACCCGGACCGGGCGCATGGCGCTGTACGGTGGATGTGCGTCCCCGCCCTTGCGCGTCCTCGAGAATGAGGCCCCGAGATCCAAGTGCTGACCCTCCCCAGGCGTGTTCGGACCCGTGGCAACGACCTGGTTCGGCTTCCTCGCCCGCCGCGTCAACCTGAAGAACCCGCGCCTCGAGACGCTCGCCCGCGTCGCCTGCGACCAGACGCTCTTCGCCCCCGTCATGATCGGCGTCTTCCTCGGCAGCATGGCCACCATGGAGGGCAACAGCGCCAAGGAGCGCCTGGAGAAGACGTGGTGGCCCGCGCTCAAGACCAACTGGATGGTCTGGCCCTTTGTCCAGATCGTCAACTTCACCTTCCTGCCGCTGCAGCACCGCGTCCTGTTTGCCAACATCATCTCCATCGGCTGGAACAGCTACCTGAGCTGGGTCAACAGCCAGTCCAAGTAAGGACGCCGAGTCTTGGCCTTTTCGTTGGGGCCCTGCGCGCTTATAGACTGCTTGAGCGGTGCCTCGGGCGCACTGTTCTGGCCACCTTTGCTTTGTTTGGCTACACACCATTGTTCCGCATCAGGGGATAGATAAATAGACGGTTGGACGTTGGCGTCACCGGGACCTAGTTTGACGCAAGATTACTAGAATACTATGGCCTTGTAATTCCGCACACACGGTGCTGTACTGTACTGTACTGGCTTTACTTGTATGCGCGCAATCAGGTTTGGTGATGAGAGTTGTCACGTAGGCGCCGGGAGCCGCCGCAGGTCGTGTCCAATGTGAGTCGAGAGGCGCTACAAAGTCTGAAACTGTGCATCCAATCACTTGTGAAACGCCGTGCCGTTTTGGCCAATCTCGAGCAAGGACGCTATTTGCCTCGATAATTAATCAAGAGCTCTGCGCGATAGCGAGTCAGGTGGTCTCCTCCGTTGTCGCTGCCTTAGGCCACCCTCCAGCCGCGCAGCGTTTTACCGACGTGTGGCCATAACCGGGTTTGGCCGTTTGACCAGACACGACGACACTGGATCACCAGGATCCGTCCTGACGCCCAGATACCGCCTCTCCTCCTCCTCTGCCACATCGCAGCTTGCGCCAGGCGACACCATGTTGCCCTCATCGGTGCGGCGCGTGGCTGCCTCCGCACCCCAGGCCGGCCTGGTCTGCTCCCTCGCCTCCAAGGCCTCCAAGGCCGCTGCGGCGACTGTTCCTGTCTTTGCCCGCGGCCACCAGCGGCGCTTCTCCTCCTCCAAGCCCTCGCGGTCGGACAACGGCTCCAGCGACATCGCCGCAGGCCAGTCCGTCCCGGCCTCGTCGGCCTCGGCGCGCGGCGATGGCAAGGCCGGCGGCGAGAAGCGGAAGCGCAAGAGCAAGGAAGCCGCCGATAGGGGCGCTTCGTTTAGGAAACTCCCCAGCGTTCCCAGCACCCATCACATGTCTCAAGAAGGTGAGTGCGATTCACCCTCGCCGCAAGTCGCCCCATCTGACACCGATCTCAAGCTCTCGGCCTGTCGAGTTTCTTCTCCCTGCATCGACCCATCTCCATCACGCAGACGATGCCGAGAACCGTCTCAGACGAGCACTTCGCCTCCATCTTCGCCCCTCGAACGAAGCCCAACAAGCTGTCCGACACCATGTCCACGCTTTCCAGCACCATCGACCAGCTAGAGGGCCCCATGGCCCAAATGACGATAGGCGGCCATCACGAGGACCACGGAATGGGCGAGGGCATGCACAAGGTCGAGGTCAGGAACCCGGACGGGAGCGAGTCGAGCCTCTACCTGCAAGTCGACGCCATGTCCGGTGATTTCTTGCCTTTCCAGCCGCCTCCCCTGCCGCAGTCTCAATCAGCCGCCGAGGCAGACGGCCTTGGCTCCGAGGCCGAAGCCGTGGAGGAGACGCCACACCACCGCGTCTACAAGGCCATGTTCACGATTGAGGAATCCACCGAGTCGGATGGCCAGGTCCGAATCGTCGCCCACAGCCCCCGAATTGTCAACGACGAGCGGCCACGCAGCTTCCTGGAGCGGATGGCGCGCCGACAAGTCCGATTCGACGAATCCCAGGGCCGACGGGACATGCACGCCATCAGCGTCAAGCGGCAACGGAAGCTCAGGGTGAAGAAGAAGAAGTATAAGAAGCTGATGAAGCGGACACGAAACCTGCGCCGGAAGCTGGACCGGACGTAAGATGCACACTGGAGATCTCGTCCGATTTCCTTTGTCGGGCTGCATTCGACGGGTTTGCTGATTGGTAGTGTCGGGCATGGTGGTTGATGGCTTGTTGGCTTGTTGGCTTGATTTGGGCATTACGCATGAAGGCTTTCTCGCACTAGACTTGCGCAGGTACAAATACTCATCATTGCATTGGAACCCGAAGGAGTCTGATGCAGCTGTGAACCAGCTCGCCTGATGGACTCATTGACAGTCCCAGCCGGAATGCGCTCTCCTGTACTAATAGGATCTTTGTTCTCATAGAGATGCAAAATGTAAACTATATCTCGGAAGAAAACCTTGTTTTGTCTGGGCATAGGAGTAGGTATTAATAAGTCTTGATCCTACTAGAGTTGATCCAAGTTGATGCATGTGGGGTGCTCACCTTGATAGAAGAGCCACACCACACCGCCTGGCAGAAATCATGCTACCGCCCAAAATTTTGGAATTTCGACGGGCTTGTCCCGTTTGCGGATCCGACGAGCAAGTCTTTACTGCGGCGACGTTTTCCACCACAATTGACTGCTTGAGCACGCTCGCAAAATGTCGCGCAAACAAGTGTATGTTTGCTCTGCTTCCTACTATACCACTGTTGTGGCTGACACTCGTACAGGGATCAGCGCATCCAGACGCTCATTCGCAATGGCTTGCAAGAGAAGAAGAGAAGCTTCTTCGTCGTGGTGGGCGACCGGTCCAAGGATGTGATTGTGCACTTGCACTACATCATGTCCAGCATGGACATTAAGCAGAACAAGTCGGTCCTGTGGGCGTACAAAAACAAGCTGTTGGGCTTCACGAGGTAGCTCTCCTCGGCCCCATGCTCTTGGAGGATTGATGCTAATCGCAGAGTACAATAGCCACCGGAAGAAGCGCGAGCAGAAAATAAAGAAGGAAATCAAGCGAGGCATCCGAGAAGCCAACACCGAGGACCCGTTCGAGCTCTTCGTCTCCCTGCACAACATCCGCTACACGTACTACAAGGAGACGGACAAGATCCTGGGCAACACGTTCGGCATGTGCGTCCTGCAAGACTTCGAGGCCCTCACGCCGAACATCCTGGCGCGGACGATCGAGACGGTAGAAGGCGGCGGTCTGGTGGTCATGTTACTCAAGGGCATGAACAGCTTGAGGCAGCTATACAACTTGTCTATGGATGTCCACTCCAGATACAGAACAGAGACACACCATGATGTGGTGGCGAGATTCAACGAGCGATTCCTGTTGTCGCTGGGCCGCTGCGATTCGTGTTTGGTCATCGACGACGAGCTGAATGTCCTGCCGATCTCTGGCGGCAAGGACGTTAAGGCTCTGCCACCTCCCGACCTGGACCAGCCAAAGACGACGCAACAGATCGAGTTGGACGGCATTAAAGACGAAAATCAGGAGCGGGAGCCTGTGGGGTCGCTCATCTCCATTGCAAAGACTGTGGATCAAGCCAAGGCGCTCCTGACATTCACCGAGGCAATCGCGGAAAAGACGCTGAGGAGCACCGTCGCCCTGACGGCTGCCAGAGGTCGAGGCAAGTCGGCAGCGATGGGTGTCGCAGTCGCAGCGGCAGTCGCGTACGGATACAGCAACATCTTCATTACCTCGCCGTCGCCGGAAAACTTGAAGACGCTCTTCGAGTTCATCTTCAAGGGCTTCGACGCGCTCGGCTACGCGGATCACGCCGACTACTCGATTATCCAGAGCACAAACCCCGACTTCAACAAGGCGATTGTCCGAGTCAACATCCACAGACAACACCGACAGACGATCCAATACATCCGACCGCAGGACGCTCACGTGCTGGGACAGGCAGAGCTGGTGGTGATTGACGAAGCTGCGGCTATCCCCCTGCCTCTGGTTCGGAAGCTGATGGGCCCGTACCTGGTTTTCATGGCATCCACCATCAACGGCTACGAAGGCACCGGCCGGTCTCTGTCGCTGAAGCTGATCAAGCAGCTACGAGAGCAGTCGCGTTCTGCCTCGGCCGCGAATGGCGACACGGAGCTTGCCGATCGGTCAACGGGCCGGGCGGCGAAAAGCGAGGAGTTGCAGGCGGCGAGAAAATTGCGGGAAATCACACTGGCGGAGCCCATCAGATATGGCCGAGGCGATTCTGTCGAGAGGTGGCTGAACAAGCTGCTTTGCCTCGATGCCACGTTACCCAAGGCCAAGTCCAACATCAACGGATGCCCGGATCCGTCGCAGTGCGAGCTTCTCGTTGTCAACCGCGATACTCTCTTCTCCTTCCACCCCGTGTCCGAAGCGTTCCTGCAGCAAATGGTGGCCCTGTACGTTGCCAGCCATTACAAGAACTCGCCGGACGACCTGCAGCTCATGAGCGACGCGCCGGCACACGAACTGTTTGTTTTGGTGGCGCCTAATGTGGAGGGCAGCGGCAAGTTGCCGGAGCCGCTCTGCGTTATCCAAGTCTCCCTGGAGGGCAAGATTAGCCGGCAGAGTGTGCTCAACAGCTTGAGTCGGGGCCAACGGCCGCACGGTGATTTGATTCCCTGGCTCGTCAGCCAGCAATTCCAAGACGAAGACTTTGCTTCTCTGTCGGGCGCTCGAGTCGTCAGGATAGCAACGAACCCCGAGTACGTCTCCATGGGCTATGGCACAAAGGCACTGGAACTCCTCATGGACTACTACGAGGGCCGCTTCGCCAGTCTATCCGAAGACGGCGACGACGACGACCAGGCGATGGAGGATAGGATGCATCGTGCCACAGATTCGGAACTCGCCAAGGCCTCGCTGTTGAACGAGGAGATTGCGGTCAGAGATCAGGCTCACATGCCGMCTCTGTTCGCCAAGCTCAGAGAGAAGAAACCAGAGGCACTCGACTACCTGGGCGTCAACTACGGCTTGACGCCCGCCCTGCACAAGTTCTGGAAGCGGTCGGCCTTTTCGCCGGTGTACCTGCGCCAAACGGCCAACGACCTGACGGGCGAGCACACCTGCGTCATGCTCCGACCGCTTGAGAACAGCCAAGACAGGACCTGGCTCGGAGCATTCTCTCGAGATTTCCATAAGCGCTTCCTTTCGCTGCTCTCGTACCAGTTCCGGGAATTCCCCGCGATCACAGCCTTGAGCATCGACGAGTCGGCCAACGCTGGGGCGAAGCTCGACTCTCTCGAGATTGCGCCCTTGGCCAAGGTGGAGCTAGACAGACAGCTGTCGCCGTTTGACCTGAAGCGCCTGGAATCGTACGCAAACAACATGCTGGATTACCACGCCATCCTCGACATGATTCCTACAATTGCGACCATGTTCTTCACCGGGAAGCTGAGGGCGGATATCAAGCTGACGGGCGTCCAACAATGCATTTTGCTGGCCATTGGGCTGCAGCGCAAGGACATGGATTCCGTCTCGCAGGAGCTGTCCCTGCCTTCGACGCAGCTGCTGGCAATGTTCATCAAGATCCTGCGCAAGGTGACGACGCACTTTGGCTCGCTGGTCTCGGCTGCTGTGGACGCGGAGCTGCCACAAGCCGAGAGGCTCGGCGTGGCGAGGGAGAATGCCAGCGGTGCTCATGACGACGAGGTGGTAGACGACCGCTTCGCCCCCCTCGACACCTCTCTGGAGGACGAGCTGGAGGAGGGTGGCGACGAGGCACTCAGGACGCTGAGGCAGAAGCAGAGGGAGCTCATCGACTCTCTGCCCCTCGACCAGTGAGTTTCGATTCTGATTGCACCAAGGTGTCGTCGCTAACAGCCATTCCAGATTCGAGATTGAGGGAGACGCGCCCGCGTGGGAAGAGGCCGAGAAGCAGGTCAAGAGCGCGGCCAAGAGCGGCAAATCCAACCCCGTCGTCAGCGTCAAGTCGGGCAAGCAAAAGAGGAAAGCAGGACCGACAGCGGCCGAGATTTACGAAGAGGAGATGGGCGAGAAGTCTCGCAAGAAGGTGAAGAAGGGGAAGAAGGCGGGCTGAGGTTTGAACCATGGTCTGCATGACATGGCGCTGGGGAACGGGGGCTTTTGTAATCCCACTGTCTGGAGCTGCCGTACCGGCTTTCACTTTACTGGGTTTCGCTCGCTTCAGAGTTCTGGCCCACAGCCTTTAGGTGCACGTCTGTCTATAGGTGATGTCGTCTCCAGCATGTACCCGTGTCAGGACAGTCGCGTTTCCTGTTGACTTGCCGCCGGTTCACAAGCCGTTCACGAGTCTTGGCGGCCAGCACCGCACGACGTGTTCACGGGTAGCGACCAGACAGCTCTGTTCAGAACAGGCAGGGCAGGACAATGACCAGCACGTGCTCGCAACGTGGCAACGGGGCTCTGGGCGTCTGCTCGCTGGCGGAATTCACAGCACCAGCCCCCCCGGGCGTCGTGGTTTTGAAAAGTCGTTCCCGCAACGTCTTGCTCGGGCATGCGTCGCGGCGACTTCATCTGAACTGGGTACGAACGAAGGCTCCGGTGCACGGCCATGCGTGATAAGATGTTGGCTTCGGTTCGCAAGCTGACAGTCACGGCTCTCGCGAGCCACAGGCAGCTGTTCCCTCTTCCGCTCTCGAAGGCCAGAAGCCGCGGGCACCAACCTCGGGCCCAACCAACATGTGCGGCTCAATCACGACCGTCTGCGGCGACTGCGGCGCCGAGCGGTTCCTCTTCTGGGACGAGTGCAAGCACTACTGGACGCTCTACGCGGCGGCGCTCGACAAAGGCGCGGGCGCAGCAAGGCCACGGCCGGAGGACTGCAGCGGCCGCGAGTCCATTGAGAGGCTCGCCAACCTGGGCACGTGCCCGAAGCTCGCGAGCTGCATCTCCAGCGTCAAGCTGCAGATGGAGCAGATCAAGGCGGAGCGGCGCAGCATGGCCGGGGCGCGGGCGCAGCGGGAGAGGGAACAGCGCGAGGGGCGCTACAGGGCGGCGTTTGCGGAGCAGTACTTTTGCAAGCGGGCAGTGCCTGCGCGCGAGGTGGTCGAGGTGGTCGTGGACGGCGAGGGGCTGCGGCAGGGTGAAGAGGAGCAGCGGCCGATGGCGAGGCCGGCGCTCGAGCACCAGCGGGCGAAGGAGGAGATGCGGCGACGGAAGCGAAAGCGAAAGATGCAGCGCGGCGCGCGTGCGTGTGGTGGACGCGAGAGCGAGAGCGAGAGCGAGCGCCAGCGCCAGGACTCGCCCTCGAGCAGCCAAGAGTCGCCTTCCAGCACCCAGCTCCAGCTCCAGCTCCAGCTCCCGCTCCAGCTCCAGCTCCCGCTCCCGCTCGGAGAGGCGTTCGACGCGCCAGACTCGGGCATATCGCTCACCGCGTCCGAGCCCGCGCCAGCAGGCGACGCAGCAGACTCGGGCGTCGCGCTCACCGCACCCGAGGCCGAGGCCGCGCACCTCCAGGCGCGGCCGGCAAAGCCCGGCCAGGCACCCCCTGAGACGACAGCGCGCCGCTGCCCTCGTGTCAGGAACGCGGCGGCGGCGGCGGCGGCGG
>LFRF01000009.1:561311-589024 GCA_001189435.1 Tolypocladium ophioglossoides CBS 100239 | reverse complement strand
CCCGGCTCGTCCAGAGGCACGCTGACGCCCCCCAAACAGTCACCTGGGACCCCGACTTCTACAACCACACCGCCGCCGCCGCCGCCGCCGCCGACAACACCACGCTCGAAATCGCCGTCCGCCTCGACTACCTCAACCAGTCCAGCCACGAGATGGTCAAGCTCGACACCTACGACCGCGTCCCCGCCAAATGGGGCTTCTGGCCCTTGAAGCTCGACGACTCCTACCTCAAGGGCTACCGCCTCAACAACGTCACCATCACCCTGCTCTCCTCCCCCCAGGGCTCCGGCGACAAGACCCCGAGCGTCGCCCTGCCCGTCGCCCTCACCCGCCCGGACCTCGACCACATCACCCCGAGCGGCGGCCCCACCCGCCAGACCCTCCTCATCGCCCTCCCCGTCTCCCTCGGCGGCTGCGCCCTCATCGTCATCGGCCTCTTCCTCTGGAACCGCAAGACGCGCCGCATCCAGCTCGGCAACGTCATGAGCCGTTCGCGCCACGGCTACACCGGCCACCAACACCGCCGCCTGTTCCGCAAGCCCGCCGCCGCCAAGGACACGGGCATCCAGCTCGACGCTGCGCCCCTGTCCCCCGACTCGCCGCCCCCCGCCGACTCCTACCGCGACGAGTACGATGCGCCCGAGCGGCCCCGCCGCGACAGCCACGCCCTCGGCAGCCTTGCCGGCAGCCCCGTCGACGCCTCGTTTGAGCAGCAGGGCACCACCGGCCGGAACGCCTTTCGGGACGAGATGAGGCGGCAAGAGGACGAGAGGCGGGGCCAGCGGCATTAGGAGACTGGACGCGAAGCAGACAACGCCTTCAGAGGTGGCAGCGGCACTGCACTCTCCCCAATCTTGGATAGACCCGTCTTCGTGTCACATGTAGGATGCGGGACGTAGACTGCAAAAACCGTCGCATAATGTACCACCACGACGATATAAATGCATGTACAGTACGCACAAGGACGCCCAGTAGGGCGTTGGCGAGCATCATGACTTGGGCAGCCTCTAATGCATTACGACAACAAACAAACAAACAAACAAACAAACAAATAAATAAATAAATACAATACAATGACACCTAAATCTCATGCCCTCCAGCCCAGACATGTATGTGCGTCAGCCGAGCTCAGACGCCAGGCCCGTCCCTCTCCGCACATTGGGTATATCGCAGCAACAAGCAATCACGTAGTCCCGTCCAGTGTCAATCACCCATGCCGCCCCGTCATGTCAAATCCCCACCGTGATAGCACATAGAACGCCGGCCCGTCTCAACATACCCAGCCCAAATGATTCATACCTTGATTCGTTTCACATCTCGTTCGTCCATAGGTCCCGCCTCTTCCTGCCGCGGCACGTCCACTTCTCCATCCCCTCCCGCCTCGCCGTGGGCTCGTTTCTTCAACGACTCCAGCTGCTTGAGCAGCCCGTCATCGCCATACGCCGAACACAGGTCCAGCCGCTCCTCTCCTTCGGTTAGCGGCCTCATGAACGCCGCCGGGATCGCCGTCGCCAGCTTGCAGCTCTCCTGGCACGGCTGGTACGAGTCGGTATTCCACCTCGGGTCGGCATAGTTCTTTGCCTCGGCGATGGTGTACCCTGTGCTGAATCCCTCGTGGTACGCATCCGGCAAGATGACAATCGTCTCGCCGGGCCGCTGGTCGACGAGGCGGTACGGAATGCCCAGCTTGTCGAGCTTGTCCGGGAAGAAAAACTCGGCGCGGTGGCGCATGAACTGCGAGCAGCCCTCACCTCGCCCGAGAGCCTTCTCGGCGACGTCGACGGCCGTGGCAGGCACCACGATCCAGATCTTGCGGCCCATGTATAGGTGGTTGAGGGAAGCGAGTCGGAAGTCCTCGGCGTGCATCTGGAACGTCGCGCCAAAGTGCGGGCCACTCTCGTACACGTAGGGTGTGTGGATTCCCGGAATGATGGCCTTTGTGTCATTCAGCTTGTCGCCCTCGAGGGGATATATGGGACTCCGTTCCGGCACGCCGGCCAGGCGCCTCTGCGCCGCCGTCCAGGCCGGGACGTCCACCCTGTACCGGACACTCCGCATCTGCCTGTCCTTGTTGCTGCGGAAGAGCTTCTTGAGATGCTTCAACGCCGCGTCCACGCTCTCGGAGAATTCGGGACCGGGGTTGGAGAAAGTGAACTCGCCCTCGGACGGCACGGTGCTAACCTGCCAGAAGGTCGACTTCCGGATCTGCTTGATCTTGTAGGCGTTGGCGGGGACCTTCTTGGCCGCCTTTTCCGGCAGCGGGACGTTCAAGACGTCCGGGATGGAGACCTTGAAGCAACCGTCTCCGTCGGCGCCGAGTTTCTTGGCATAGGTCAACACTGCGGGGAAGTCTTGCCATTGGGAGTGTGTAGGTTTGAGGCGCAGAATGCGATGGCCGTCGACGTCGTCGTAATCGTGCTCAATATGAAGGTCTTCAGCGTTCCCACAGTGGGATTTTGGCACGTCGCAATTTGTCCCGCTGGACAGAAAACCGCTGGTTTGTTGAGGCTCGCGTGCCACGATCACGTCGTCGGCGCTGGCATGAGAGCCGGCGGGACGTGGTGGAGCAATTGAGCCTGCGGGCTGAGTATTCTCCGCAACGGGTTTCGAGCCGCCGTGACCCATTGGAGGTGCGCTCTGGCCAAGTTGCGACGCTTCGAGAACAGGTGGCAGATCAGGACTCACGGATGGAGAGCCGGCGTTTGAGCTGCTTGAAGCAAAGACGGTGACGGGTTGGTGAGGCGGGATAGATTCAACGGCCTGGGCAGCGTGGGTAGCCGGAGTCTGCAGGCCGGCGACGCAGGGCGGCTGGACGCCTTGTTGGTCCAGGGGCACGGTCTCCAGGCCGGCCATCAGGCGGTCCTCGGGACCAACCGCGGCAGCCTCATGGCGGACGGCCGTAGGGGGTCCTGGTCTCTCAGCCGGACCATCCCCGGCAGCCTCGTGCACAAGCGTGCTGTTGTTGGTCATAGGTGTCATGCTGGATGCGGCCGTAGCCGGGGCCGTGTCACCTTGGCCCTGCGACGAGGCCATGTTGCAAATTGGTGGCCTGACCGTCAGCCCGTCGGCTGCGGTGATGCCGTGCTTGCGATGCTCAATAGGCAGTCGGCACAAGGTGCTGGCCGTTCGTTCGCTCGCTGGTCGCAACGCCCAGCAGTCTTGGAATGAATGTTTGGCTGGTCCGCTGCCGGCCGCTGGCGCAGATTCACGAATATATCGCCTCCCGGGACAAAGAGCGACGCGATGCGATGCGACAAAGGCGGCTCTCGGGCTGCAACCACGCCACGGCAGGGATGAGCGACGGAACCGGCGGTGGGCAGAGCGCGCAGGCGTCGGCTGGGATTGGCAACGCTCACGGCGTCTGCGCTTGCGCTGCTGTCGCGGTCGCGGTCGCGGTCGCGGTCGCTGTCGCTGTCGCGCTTCCCGTGCAACCGCCGCGGCGCAAACGTGGCGAGGGCGGCAGCGGGAGTGAGTGAATGGGGCTCCGAACGAGGTCTGCGGCCCCTGTCGTCGATGCAGCGTCTACGAAGTACTTGTACGGGGCAGGACGGTCCGCCCTTGTCGTCGTTGACGTCGGCGACGCAGAAGCAACGTGGGGGGGAGGGCGGGTCTCTGCGCTCGTTCGCTCGCTAAAATTTCTTTCCTTCTGATACTGATTCTGGGGGCAACAGGAGTTCCTTCCCCAGTGCGAAGCCGGATTGTGGCTGCGCCTCACGAGTCAGTCAGGCGTGCCACGGCAGCCGGCGTCTTGCCATTGTCCAGCGAATTCTTCACGACGCTTGGTAGGTATTTTTAGCACGGCGCCATGGGCTTGATGGCGTCCGCCGAGAAGAGTGGGGAGATCGAGCATCGCGTCGTACAGATACGAGTCGTCACTTCGTCGCCTACCCCGGAACCCTGGACACCTCTCCGTCGATCCGAGCCCCGACAAGGAGGTAATCTTCAATGTCGACCACGTGGACGACAAGGACATTCCGGGGATCGTCTCCCCGGTTTTAATGCCCAAGGTTCCGAGGCGGCCGGCTCACGTCGGCAGCTCATCCGGCCCAACCTGCCGTTGCGCCGCAAGTCTGCGGCGGTGCTGACATGCATCCTCAGCCGCTGGCGGCGAGGACAACCTTGGCATAGAAACAAGGCACAGAAGCAATGCACAGAAGCAAGGCACAGAAACAACAAGGTACAGAAGCAAGGCACAGAAGCAAGGCATAGAAACAAGGCACAGAAGCAAGGCACAGAAGCAAGGCATAGAAACAAGGCATAGAAACAAGGCATAGAAACAAGGCACAGGAACAAGGCACAGAAGCAAGGCACAGAAGCAAGGCACAGAAACAAGGCACAGAAACAAGGCACAGGCGTGCCATGGAGTGAATGTTGCCGTGCTGCAAGCGACATGCGCCGGCCACCGACAGAGCCCCATCATGCAAATGTCCGTTCCCTGCCACCGACGTCCAGCCACTCGGCTTACACCACCAGCCGCATCCCACTCTCATAAAAGCCTACCGAGTACTGCGTACCCAGACTCAATTCACTCCACGGCTCATCAACACCGATCCTCAGTCTTCTCTTCCACGCTCGGCGAAAACTGGTGGCAAACAATGGCCGACGGTTGCGCCCCGACGAGGATCCTCCTCCTCGTCACCGCCAGTGGCTTCACCCACGCTGCTACCCTCACCTCCCTCTTCCTTCACCCTCAAGCACTAACACGCCTCACCCGACTACCTGGTGTCTGTCAACTCCTTCTTCGGCCTCGAGGCCCCGAGGCACTTGCTGCCGTTGATGGCCGCCGTAGGGCCGATCCTGGCTGATGATTGCCCTTCTCTCGACGCCGTCCTCTTAAACTTTCTCCAAACTCACAACCGCATCGTCCACGTCTCCCTCGGCACACACATCGCCTCCCCACGTCCAAACGTCCGCAAAGTCCTTCGCGCCATGCTCCAATGCCTCGAGGCCAAACACATCAACGGCGTCATATGGTCGCTCTCGAACCTCTGCGCCCTCGCACCTCAACCCTCCCCTCAAACGCATGAGACCACGGCTCGCATCTTTGCCAATCAGCACCCAACTTCCACCTCTCACCCTTTGTCCCGCAGCGCGCCATCCTCGACCACTCTTCGACCGGTCTCTTCCTCACCCATGGCGGCGGGTCTGGCGCCAACGAGGCCCTCTTCACGGCCGTCCCGTCCTCACGATGGGCTTCTTCGACCAGCTCTGCAACAGCGCCCGCCTCCTTCACGCCGACGTTGGCCTCTCACTCGACAAGTCCGCCTTCACCCTGAATCCATCACTCGGAGCGTAGCCCGCATCCTAGAGGATGAAGACGGCTCCTTCGGCCGCAACGTCCGCCGCATGCAGGCCATCGCCCGTATCGCCTCGCGTCGAAAGCACCACGCAGCCGACTTCATCGAGGAGGTCATATACGACCAGGAGCTGCGTTTCTGCGACGGCGTCGAGCTGCGCCTCATGCACCGCCAGACCGCCCATGGTAGGTTGCCCTGGAGGGCCCGAAACTGGGACACGTGGTTCGCCGGCCTCACGCGCCTAACAGCGAGCGCTGTGGCCTGTTGGTGGGCGGCGGCCGCCCAGGCTGTTGGTCAACTGGGACTGCCGCATATCAGCGACTGCAAGGGATTGTCTGACAGGCTCCAAAATGAGAGCTGTGAATGCGAACATTCGGAGCAATCTAGTTGTTCCAGCGTAGGCATGCGACCCTATAACGCTTTGCAGCAAGGTACTCATCTTGGGAAACAAAATTGTATTTGACTCGTACAGAGCCAGCCCCCCTATGCTACACCAAGCAATGCCCTACCCCAATGTCAACGCCAGCGCGTGCATTTATACCCAACCAAAGCGTGCCTCCTGCGTCCCTGAGCCCTGTCTAGGCCATGCTTCATCTCGCTTCCTCCGTGACTTCGGTCAACCATAACAAAATATAAAGACGAGAACGAGAGACGTTCCGTAACAGGGCATGCACACACGGGGTATCAAAGAGACGTTCCCAGTCGGATAACATAGAAGAGGAGCCGCAACGGTTATGTGTTACAAGCCATTATGAAAATGCCACAGAGGCTGCCTGCTTGATAGCCTCTCGTGGCGTGTGGGTTCGATCGTTGAAGCGGGCGTCTTTCAATAACCTCATGAAAAGTCGTCGGCGCCGCTGCCCGTGACCAGGCTGCCTATACGTTGAACGAGCTCCTTGGTCTCGCGGGCAATCTCGAACGCAATGGGCGGTAGAGTCTGTGCCCACATGCGCCAGTCGCGATCCCCCTGGCCAACGCCAGAGTTGGCGAGCTCCTGCCCGCGCTGGCTGGCTTCGAGGAGTCGCTCTCGGCATTCGCCAAGCCGAGACGCCTGATTCGCATACCCGCTGGCTTTGGTTTGCGAGTTGATCTTGCCCACGATTGCACTGATGGATTCCACCTCATTCGTGATTTGCCGGATATCAGCATCGCCGCGGATGCAGCTCACAAGGTTCTGGATGTCCGACACCAGGAGCGCAGTCTGGTCGTCAAGGTAGATCTAAACCACCGTCAGCTGCGTCGACGGGATCAGGAGCCACCATAGGTGCCGTAGGTATGTACCTTGAGGTCCTCGGCTCGACTATCGCGCTGCTGCATGCCGTATCCACCAGCGCTGGCCGAGAGGTTCTGGTTGAGTCCCATGTAGCCACCTCCATTCGTCATGCCGTTCGTTCCGCTTCTAGGATACGGATCCACGGATTCCCTGGGAGAGCTGATGGGGCTGTACGCAGACGATTCAGCGCTTGCTCGGGCGCCGCCGAGTCCCTGGAAGGGAGGAGGTGGAGGGAGGCTGTCCTGCGCCGACGCCTGGGTTGTGCTACGGGGCGAGAAGAAGCCCGTCGAGTCAATTGGAGTTATAGTCCCGTCGTCGTCATCCTCCAGCTCGCCCGTAGGGGTGGACCGGATTTTCACAACTCGAAGGAGGTCGACGATGGCCGCGGTGAGGTGCGAGGCAGCGGCGTCGACAAGAGACACGGGGGAGAGCCCAGCCCCAGCCGCAAAGTTTTTTGACGCCGTGATGAGACCGTTGGCGCTGGAGGAAACCTTGGCCTTCAACTTGCCCTGCTGTTGCACCAGCTCGTCGTCGTGTGGTGTGGACTCGTCGAGATCTCTCGTAATGCGGCGGACGCTGACCACGACCAGCTTCATAGCATAAATCACCTTGTCTGGCGTCTCCTTCCGAGCGGTCTGGAGTAGCTCGTCAATGGCAATCTGGAACTTTGTGACGTGCACGTCCTTGACGAGTCCGTTTTCTTCCACGAATCCCTTGTCCCGGACATATTTTGCCGCGTCCTGGTCCATCGTCAGGCCGAGGGAGGAGGCTCGCATGTTTCTGAGTTGGGTCTTTGTGCGTGCGTAGCGATTTCTCCAGTCGCGGACCTCGCGATCCAGCTGCTCGATGGTCTTCTCCATCTCGGCATGCTTCTCGTATGTCGAGCCGCTCTGCTGCGACAGCATTCTCATCTCTTGCAGGAATTCCTGAGCTTCTCGCCGAACCTCCTCGGTGACTTGCTGCTGTTGTCGTAGAGATTCGCGAAGCCTGTCGTTTTCTCTCTGAAGCTCTGTATCCCCAGTTCCCGAACGCGCACCTCTCGAATTCTGCTCCACATCGGACAGCTCGTCCCGAAGCTGCCGGGTTTCCTGGTCGTGATCGTCTCGCATGCGGTCCAACTCCTGCTTCATCGACTTGTTGAGATTTTGAGCCTCGGCCAGCTTGTTCTCAAGATCCAGCCGAAGATCGGCCAATTCCTTCTTCTCCAGGTTCACGGCTGTAGCCCGTGATCTCTCGCCATCTAGAACGCTGCTCATCTCCTCCGCCTTTTTCTTCATGGCGTCTTCCATGCCATCCAGCTTCTCCCGCAGTTCCCGGACTTGCGTTTGGTAGTCTTCGATTAGCTTCTTATCGACCTGTGAGCTCGTTAGTCCTCGGCGCTCGTCTGAAAGGGATGACGAGTAGCCCACCTCTGAAGTCGCACCATTCTCGCCGCCGCGCTTACTCTCTCCCTTGTTGGTGACTGGTTCCAGGCCGAAAACATCTGCTCCATCCTCGTCTGCGCCGTTTTCGTCATCCTCCTCCAGCATCGTGCTTTTATTCGGGACAATCGTGTTGTTTTGGTTCAGCTGTTTCGGCATCGGTCGGCCATAGTCGCCGTTGGGGAGGCTAGGAGACGGCGGTATCCCGTAGGCATCTGCGGGTGGCGGGCCGCGGACAGAGCTGGCGTCCGATGGCCGCCTCATACGGCTCTGGCCTCTTGGCGGGAACATGTTGCCATTCACAGGAGTTCCCGTCCGACTCATGGGGCCGCCGCGCATCGACATGGCGCTGCCGACCCTCGGAATGTCTCCGCCAACGAACCCCGGAAATCTCCTTTCCAGCTCGTGGAAAACATCGGCCGCGAGGTCTCGAAATCGTGGAGGCCCCAGGGACGACAGCCTCTGGCGGGCCTGGTTTCGCTTGGGATGGAACGACTTCTCGGGAAGCAGAAAGGCCGGGGGCCCGCTGGGGGGATTCGGGGGTGCCCTGGCCGTGGCCTGGCGGCGCATCAACTCGTCGTAGACATCGGTGCTGAGCTCATAGAACTGCACCGAAGAGAGTCGCAAGAGCTTATCGCGCGCCTTGTTGGGCTGCTGTCGGCTGTTCCCGTCGCGGGCGTTGAGGAAGGCCCTGAGGGCAATGTAGTGTTCGCTGAGGACGGAGTCGTCAAGCTCGGTGCGGATGCTGTTGCGGTTGCCCTCGCTCCTGCTGGAATACATGTTGGTGCCGTTGCTGGAGCGGCCGATCGAGGGCGGCGGCGAAGGCCCTCCATTGCTCCTAGGCCCCGGGAGGAAGCCATTCATGCTCATGGCCCCGTTGGAGCCGCCCGAGTTTGGGGGCGAGGCAAGGTGGCCGCGATTGCTGGGGTAGGGGCCGCCTTCTTCCGTGGACAGGACCTTTGAGGAAAAAGACCACTCGCTTCCGCCTATAGAGACAGGAGACAGCGGCGCATTGCGGCCACCGACGCTCATGGTCGGGGAGAGGTGGGTAGGTAGGGAGGGATGTCGCACGAAAGATTTCAGCCGTCGTGAAAGTGTCTTACAAGGAGAAGTCGTGAGGGACCTGTTCCAAGGCCGGTGCGTCTTGGTGCCCGTTCCCCACAGTGCTGCACTGCCCCCTGTGGCTCACAGCTGCAGGTTGTTGTGTCTTGGGGAAGCGCTGAGAAGAGGAACGGTGTCGCACCGTAGCGTACGGTACCTGGCCCTTTGTGACGGCCGACTCGAAGGTGGTCTCAATGCGACGCGGGTGGCTTGCTCGTGGGGACCAGCAGGCGTGCAAGGTGGAGGGAGAGGGCGATATGAGAGGAAGCGTCGTTGTTGGCTTTGTCTGCCTGGCCCACGCCTCGCTGTTCTCGGGCTGCCTCTGTGCCGTGCGCGCTGTTGGCTTGCACATGCAAGGCACTCCGTACAGCACTTGGAACGCGCAACGCGAAGGCCGCAGGCGACAAAGAACTCGCAACGCCGTGACGAGGCGTATGAAACGGCAGTGCGGGAAGCAGGGATCGGGGCTACTCGTAAAGCGACCAAAAGGGGGTGCGTGATGGAGGTGCCGCTGGCCAGGCGTCGGGTACGCGGCGGGAAATGAGCTATTCTTCCCGCTGGCAAATAATATCAACGGGCAATTTCTGCCCGCCCACACCGAACGGACGGACGAAGGAACAGGAGGCGAGGCGCGCCGTCGCTAGAGTGGTTGGGTTGCAGCAAGACGCGGGACGGGAGAATGGATGGACGGCTCGAAGAGATAACTGTTTGTGGCGGATGAGGAAAACAAAGGGAGGGCAGACGTGAGCAGCGAGGACGTCGTCGGCAGCTACTTCGTCCAGCGGCGAGTACAACAAGTACCTCCGTACCTGTACAAATTACTCGTACGGACGACTTGCAGAGAAAGGCGCAAGCAAGCGAGGTGCTTGCCCTATCTGCGCTGCGACTGGCCAGCGACGGCGCCGGCAAGATCTTCCCCTTCTTTCTCCCCATTTGCTCCTCCGCCAACTTTTGAGCTTGCTGGGATCAGTGGACATTTGCGACCTTCCCGCTGGAGTGTTGCCCTCCTCCCCCACTGCGGCGCTCGCTGCCCCTGAACGGGCGCCATCGTGTCGCCACTGATTTGTCCATTGGAGGGCGGTGGCCGTGCGCTAGCGCCTACTCTCTAATTCATGTGCTGGGGCGGGTGTCCTCCTAGTGGCGCGTTGAGCCTGCCAAAGGTCAAGCAAGGTACGAAGTAGCCGACAACGACATTCAGGTACGGAGTACGGACTACAAGTCATCTCTTCATCCCTTTGGCCCCGAATCGCCATAGATGCAAATTAATCTATGCCAGCGGCAACTCGACGCTGGCCATTGGCGGCACTGCCGGTATCGAAAAGGTCAAAATCTGCGGTGGCCGCAGACTCGGCAGAAGCGAGGCGTTCGTAGGTAACGACATCGGGCACCTTGACGGGAACCGGAGTTTTGCCAAAGGAGGAATAAATGCAGGGAACCTGGATCTGACGGGCTCCATCGCGCCTGAACACTCTCGGCTGGTGTTCATATGGGTCGGAGACTTCGCGAGCCGTCTAACTTTCGTCTCCATTCCGCGGTTCTTACTCCGTTGTCGTTGCACAGTAATTTGCCGGGCTTCCTCCACCCAACCACGACAATAATCCCCCTGCTTTACTAAGTTGGATCCGTTCGGGTCCAGACCGCCGAGCCTCCCGCCCATTAGCGAATCTCGAGGTCGCAGATACGTACTCCGTACGGACTCCTCCGTACTCGTAGACGTCGGTCCTTTGTTGTAGCATCGATGGCGTGCATAGGTACGGACTACTCTGCGACGAACTCTGAATTGCCTTGCGGCAAGCATCTTATCTACGTGGGTTATCGCTTCCGTTCCCATCGTGAGACACGGAATCGCACCAGTGTCCCCGGATCGGGCTTTGACCTCGGCAAAAAGGCTTGGCGGCGCCATGTGATTCGTGAACAGGTTCCCTATCCCCCCGTTCATGGACAAATTGCGCCTGTGCTTCATGCGATGCCACTGCCAGCCCACGCCAACGGTTTTTAGAAAACGCTCAATGCTTCCCATGATGTTATTGCACATTTTCTAACCAAAGAGTGCATTACGTATGCAAAAAACAAGCTACTATGCCAAGCTTTACGGGAGGACGGGTCTCGCGACCTTGGCGTGTCGAGGCTGGCGCTCAATATGCATCCGGCTAATGGCAGCTAAGGCTGATGGTAGCTGGGGCTGATACGTAGATGCTAGAGCTACTCGCTCGACATTCAACTGCCGTCGATAGTTCAACTACCTTGGTGGCGACGAGGCGAAATCTGTCGAGAACATATGACATTTAGCAGCGCACACCACGACTGACCGTGTCCCGCATTTCGCTCTCGCCACTGGACCCGGTCTGTTTTGTAGTATTGAATGAAGCTGCTTGTATTCGATGTCTCAAGGCGTATTCTTCCGCCCTCTGGGGCTTCAGCCTCAACTCCCCAATGTAGATCCACGTTCACTTCAACTAAAGGCTTCTCAAACCAAAACGCCGGCTCTAAAACAAAATCCGCGACAAGTCCGTCGGCTCCCAGGGTGGTCATTATCAAAAATATCATCTGACCTGATCAGAACCAGGCCAGTGTCCACGTCGATGGTAGGTTTGGCCATCGTTCCTGCCAGGCCGCCAGAATCTCCGGCACTCTCTCGTCGAAGCTGGCTCGGCTGGCAGCGCTGCCACTGTCAAACGCGGCCGAGCCAATGGTCTCCCGCGCCTCTGCCGCGGCAGCATTGAGCGAATTGGCCAGGTCGAGAATGCCCTGCCCGCCGATGTGGGCCTCCTCGTGGTTGTCCTTGATGTCGACGTTGATCACGTGTACCGGGCGGTTAAGCGGCGACCCTCTGTTGAGCAGGTCGTCAATTACGGCATCCCAGCAGCGCTCTTCGCATGTGAATACTACATCCACCATGCCGCCTTCGGTACCCTCGTGGCCGCGGTCCTTTTCATGCTGCAGACGGGGAATACCGACGGCCCAGTCCTGCCACCTTTCTGGACCCCATTTTACCTCTCTGTTCCTGTCCAACATGTTGAGAATGCCGTTATTCTTATATAATCGCGCGTCTTTGGCCTCGAGCTCTTTGTACATGCTGTCGTATGAGGTCTTATTGAACTGGTAGACATTTGGCTGTGTGATGGTCGGCCCGGGCAGCCGCACGAGAGACCCTGTGCCGAACGATATGACGGGGTAGTCGGCCTGCGACAGCCGGAGATGGGCTTCCATGGATCTGAGCCTGGGTTAATGCTGGTGGCGAACACCGGGGACGATTGCGTGGGCACGTACCGGTTCTGATTACTGGCGCAAACAGTGCAAAATTTAAGCTTGAACGAGCTCTGCCCCTCTCCCGTGTCATTCGGCGCCGAGGGTGCCACTGATCCGTTTACCACTTCCATTCTTGAGTATTTATCCAGGAGAGAAGGCCAAGCAAGAGCTCCGTAGCGCACTCGTGCGCATATTATAAGGCGACGGGGACGGTCTGCATTTGACTGCGTTAGCGGATGATTCGAGCTGCGCGAAAAGCAGTAAACAGCGAGGGGGAAGTCTTCTATCAGAATAATGTTTAGCGTATAATATATCTTTCAACATGGGAGTTCAGACAGCTCCAATAAGTAGGTTCATCACGGAAGAGTGCAGGGGGATGGCACGCCGTTGCATACCCTATCTGACTCGTGGGCCAGCCCAGAGAAATTTCTTCGAAGACGTCACCGAGGTGTTTCTCGGGTACTCAGCAGTGGCTGGCTGGGCATCCTCCACCGTCGAGCTCGGCTGTCTTTGGGGATGTTTTGCTGTGACTTGGATTGGAGTTGGAGAAAAAGCTCGAGGTGGGCTGACACGTTGTGGAGGGTTTGCATCCTGTCGGCTAAATCCCGGGGCATTGTAGCCGAGGTGAGCTTGCAGATGAGAACAACAGATTTGCGTAGTCCGTACGAGAAGTTGCAGTTGCCTGAAAGAGAGGCTTTGCAGAAACCTCCGATATTTCGCTTCTCTTCTATTCGCGTCTCTTCTATTCACTTCTCTTCTATTCACTTCTCTTCTTCATGGGCAAAAGGCAATGGCACTGATTGTTTGAATTTTGCCCAAGGCAGGACGTAGGCTGGCAAAGACTGTGGGACCTAGCACACACATTCCGTGCTGCATAAATGTATTTGAACCGGGAACCGTTTCGTCCCAACGTGACCGGTCAAGGCCGCCAATGCTTGTTGGATCCATGGATGCCTCTGCAGCTCGATATCAACATGCGGTGAACTGTGATCGAGGGCGCTGCCACTGAAGAGACGCTTCGGTGATTGGCTGGTAGACGCACACATAACCTGAAACAACCGACCGCATGCCCCGGCCCAATCACCATCAAAGCTCCATCTCGATTCCGCGCCAGCACCCAAAAATAGCGTTGCCTGCAGGTTGCCGTTTGTGGTCACTGCGGTCACTGCGGTCACAACTGCGCCCATCCTGTGGTGTGAGAGGCAACAGAGATGAGAAGAAGTTGCTTCTGCGCTACTTGGCCGTGATAGAAGGCAATGCAGGCCGCTTGCTGTCATGGGCTGGTCGACGTGAGCCCCACGGTCCATGGCGATGCCTGTCAGTGCGTCGCGAGATCGATCAGCGTGTCTGCAGAAGAGCGCCACAAAACGACGCTCGCGTCCCAGGTTGCGGCACGAGGTTAATGACTCGGTCGCCTCGGTCGCCTCGGTCGCCTAGGTCGCCTGCACAGCAGTCAGATCGACAGGGCACCCAGGCCCTCCCGCAGCCCGGAGGCTCGTGACGTGTCTTCGTTTTTGACAGCGCCAGCCGTCGATGAACCATGGATTCACGTGGCTGGGGGGCGCGGACGTTCCCATCCTGGACCCTGCCCGCCGAGCACCGCACGCGTGTAAGACAGACAAAACAATCGTGGGGATGACCTGGTTGCAGAGGCGCCATGATGCACCGGGAGATGAGCAGACAGGAATCGAAATCCGGACAGAACAATCAGGCACAATCAGGCCAGATTGCCAAACCGCCGGCGCCAGCGTTGGAACTGTTGCCATMCCTGGGGCGGCTCATCTGCCCGCATCAGGTGGGGCTTAAACATGGACATGACGATCCCTTGTGACTTGCACCTCAAAGCGTCCCGCTTGGCGCCTCAACGGCTCGGCGGAGATTCGGCGGAAACGGAGATTTTGCCATAAAGTCTCGTACATGCTCTCTGCAGCCCAGATGCGGTGTCAAGTTCGTGAAACTCCGAGGGCTCGCCGCCTGACTGACCAACCGTCCCGCAAATCGAGGCAGCCGCCAACCGCCTCGCGTTGTAGGTTTCATCGTATGTATGTACACCCCAGCGCCGGGCTATTTACCAACAACAATAAAACCCGGAAAGACGGGGCTCCCTTGCCTGGCCGTCCAACAACCCATCCGTCCTCCGTACACTTCCAACAAGCCCACGGGAGCAAGGGGAGTTGGGTACGCTACCAAGCACCACAGTGGACTCGACGGTTTGCCCCAGGCGCTGGCTGACTCGCTGGCCCCCTGTGGCCTGGCCAGTAGCATCAGTGCGCAGCGCGCTTAGGTAGGTGGGGTAGGGAGTGCAACCGCACGCAGCCACCTCAACTTCACCAACTCCTCTCCCACTCGAACTGCTTAACCGCTTCCTTGCGAACTTCGCCTACCTATCGGGCAAATCGTTCTGCCGCCCGAATCAAGCCGTCGTCATCGCTTCTGCCGCATGCTCGTTTTCGCGAACCTCGCCGCAGACATCGCGCAGCGTTTTTTTTGCTCGCCGCCGCATCTGGACGGCCAGCCGTCGTCTCGAGTTAGGGCTTGGGGCCTCCGCATCCCACCACATCCCACCGCATTGAGCGAGCCGTCAGCCAGGCGCCGCTGGCCTGCAACTCTCGACGACCATCCCTTGCTGCATGCAAAGCGTCGCAACGCCGACCCAGCGCTTTGTCTACACGTCGCCTGCGCGATTCGACGACCGACAAGTCTTACATAAAGCCAACAAGCCCCCGCTCGCGGGGTCGGACCCAGACCCAGTGTCGTCCAACACGGTGTACTTGCTTTGTGCATTCAGGCCAGACAGAGTCGCTGTTGGGCGGGTTGCGCCGCGCTGCCGTACCTGAGCGGCTCACCCACCCCCATCCCTTCCTTGCCCTGGGCTTCACCGGACTCGTGGCGAGGTGCCATGACAATTGCGGCCATGACTGGAACCTCGTCTCCTGCGGCCTCTCCAGCCGCCGACGCTGCCTCGCCTCCGAACCCGAACCCGAACCCAAGCCACGGCGCGCTGCCGTCATTGACGACGTCAACGCCATCGCGCCGAAGCAACTTGCCGCGGCCCATGTCGCATGCTTCCAAGAATAGACTCTCGCAGTACTCGACGAGCTCCGCCCCCTCGAGATCACGACCGCAATCGCACATGCTCCCCATGTTCCCTTCGAGCCTCCCCTACACGCTGGTGCGCGACTTTGCCTATCCCGTCTCGCACCCGCTGCACTATGGGCCTCCACTAGAGCCTTCAGGCCCGCCCTCTGGCTTGACGACTCCTGCGAGCGAGCACCGGAGGTTGTCTGATCCTCCCGCATCGTGGGAGCAGAGGATGCCGTGGGACTCGTGGACTGCCGACGGATTCAACCGTGGACATGACATTCCGCCCATTCAGTTTGGGGACGGGCCTCCGTATAGCGAGGACGAGGACTTGCAGAGTCCGGTGGTCGCGACCCGCCATCGGAAACACAAGTCGACTTCGGCGGCTTTGAGCACGAGCAGGGCGAGGCCTGGGAGCGAAGACGACGCGCGAGGGTCGCGCGCCGTGAACATGTCGAGTTACGACAGCGAGAGGGGGTACTACGTCGGAACCAGCGGGGATGGCAGCGAGCGGTATTATGTGAACCAAGGAGGGGAGGCCAACGGCCCAGGCGGGGAGTTTGTCACGTACCCGCCTGAGCAGGCAAGGCACAGTCGGGCATACCACTACGCGCACCAACCACAGCAAATCAATGAGAACGAAGGATATGGATCGGATGACTCCAGCTCCCCATCGTCACCGGGATACCCAGATGTGTACCAGTCTCGCTATTCGAGAGACTATCAGTTCACTATTACGTCGCCCGATGAGGAGTTCCACGGGAAAGCAGTGGCCCTGTTCGACTTTGAGCGGGAGAACGAGAACGAGCTGCCATTGGTAGAGGGCCAGATCATTTGGGTTTCGTATCGCCACGGCCAGGGCTGGCTAGTGGCAGAGGACCCCAAGACGCAGGAGAGTGGCTTGGTTCCGGAGGAATACGTTCGATTGCTGCGAGATATTGAGGGTGGGATGAACAGCCTGACCGGCCACGTCGGAGATGGGTCTGGGTCGCCGAATGAAGCTGGGACGCCCACGCAGGCGGAACACAGCGGCCTAGAAGGCCAGCCCCAGCCGCCCGCCAATGCGACCAACGGATACCATCAGCCGGTGGTGTCGATGTTCTCGACGTCGAGCAAGGACCTCAACCCGTATCCTACCGAGCAATTGGGCATACAGGCTGGCCAGATTCCTCCCCAGGTAATCCACTATCACGGACAACGGGGAGGGAGCCAAGCCAATACACCCACCATTTCTCAGTACCGTGATTCCGGGCTACTGCGGAGAGAGAGTCAAGATTCGGGCAATAAGGGAGATACAGACGCCACCCCAGAACAGGAACATTCAAACCCGAAGGCTGCTGCGACAGCACCCGAGGCCGATGAAGCTATGGAAACGGGGCGGTGAGGAACTTGCCTATTCAGTTTGGCATCTTCACCAGCTTGACTCACGGTCGCTATCCATAATTACAAGGAGACCGGGGATGAAACCCTCAGCATCCCGGCCAGAGACGTTGGCCGCTGCAAACCGATTTTCGGAAACAAGAGGGACTATCAGCCAATCGCCGATGAGGCTACAGGCGATGGCCGGGCCGTTTCACGAATCGTGGCCAGAATGGGACGCGATTGCGAGTGTGCAACGTGTTGGGACGATGGAAGGAACACGCAACGGGGAGTTAAAGAGATGACGGGCTTGTTTTTCGGCGTTGACCGGCTGGGCAGAATATGTCCAAATCGGAGAGCGCCTCCGTTAAGGGGAGACGGCCTCGGAGCGACGCGACGATGGAATTGTATGACTCTAAATGAACAAAATACAGCATGAACCTGGCAACAGTGTGAGCCTTGCCTTGGACTCTTACTTGTTGACGAGGCACCCCAATTGGCATATCTTGATGTCTTTATGTATGATGGTTGACCGAAAATGCTTCGTCGGGATCTCGCACCAAAAACGTTGGCTTCAGCATAGAGCAGGCAAGCAGCATTATCAATCAGTTGCTTGGCGATGGCGTCAGAGTGGGCTTCCTATGTGGGACATCTGGGGTCACGTGATTGGTGCATCCTTCATTGGATGTGGCATTGGAGCTGCCCCAGCTCCAACGAACGTCTTTCTAAGGTCCCGCACCTCCCGTCATCACTTGTCCTAGAACACGTCCTCCTGCCGGCCAGTTCTACCCAATTGATCCTGTTTAGATCCAAAGAAGCCACAATGTTTGCCAGATCTGCGCTCCGCGCGGCTCAGCCGCTGAGGATGGTGAGTTGCCAGCCCTTCCCACGCCGCGCGCAACCAACACGCCGTGCCAAACTGGACGATGGTTTTGCGCCGGGCTTTGGTGCTCACTGCTGACGCCATTCGCAGCATGGCCGCGGCTATGCCACCGAGTCTGCACCCAAGGGCGGCTCAAACGCCTTCCTCTACCTCGCTGGCGGTGCCGCCCTCGCCGGCGCCGGCTACTGGTACCTGGGCAGCACGCCCGTCGCGCAGCAGGCCGAGGCCAAGCTCAAGCAGGCTACCGGCGCGGCGGCGAAGCCCGCCTTCACCGGCGGCGACCAGGGCTTCGTGTCGCTGAAGCTTGTCGATGTCGAGAACGCCAGCCACAACACCAAGCGCTTCCGTTTCGAGCTGCCCGAGGGCGACATGGTCTCTGGGCTGCACATTGCGAGCGCCATCTTGACCAAGTACAAAGGCCCCAACGACGAGAAGGCTACGCTGCGGCCGTACACACCCATCAGCGACGAAGGCATGTTCTCCCTCGCAGCGGTTGATGTCCATGGCTTGATGCTGACAGCTCCTCAGGTCAACCGGGCTACATCGACCTCTTGGTCAAGAAGTACCCCGACGGCCCCATGAGCACGCACCTCCACAACATGGTGCCTGGACAGCGCCTGGACTTTAAGGGTCCTCTCCCCAAGTATTCCTGGGCCGAGAACAAGCATGAGCACATCGGGCTCATTGCTGGCGGCACCGGCATCACCCCCATGTACCAGCTCCTGCGAAACATCTTGAGCAACCCCAGCGACAAGACCAAGGTCACGCTCGTCTTCGGCAACGTCACCGAGGAGGACATTCTCCTGAAGAAGGAGCTTGCGGAGCTGGAGAACACGTACCCTCAGCGATTCCGGGTCTTCTACGTCCTGGACAAGGCGCCCAAGAGCTGGCAGGGCAACAGCGGCTTCATCACCAAGGAGCTGCTGAAGACGGTGCTCCCCGAGCCCAAGAGCGACAACATCAAGGTGTTCGTCTGCGGACCACCCGGCCTGATGAAGGCCATCTCGGGCAACAAGGTCAGCCCCAAGGACCAGGGCGAGCTGACTGGTGCGCTGAAGGACCTGGGCTACACGCAGGAGCAGGTGTACAAGTTCTAAAGCCGCGTGGGTGCGGGGCACGGTTGTACGATGTACGGATACTCATAGATGGAATGTTCCTAGACAAAGCCATTGCGAGAAGGGGAAACAAGGCACGATGGAACGTGGCTGGCTCTGGACAAGTGCTCGCCCATGGCGGCCTGAGGCGGCCAGTCCAGCCAATAGAGCGTCATGGCCCCGGCCCGCGGGCTTCCCGTCCAAGCTCCGGCTCCTTGTTTTGCCTCGTCGCCACTCCCGAGGCGCTCGTAGTGCCGGCGCTACTCGTGCAGTCAGGTAGGGGAGGTTGTCGATCTGCTGGATTCGCTCCCCAAGGGTGCAGGCGTTTGGCGTGGCGCCCACTAGCACGGCGTGTGTGTAAATCACTTGTCGGCTCGGCAGCTCCACGGCCGCGTGGCGAATGAGAGAGGAGGGCGCGCTCCGCAACGGAGCTCGCGCCACACCCACGGCCGTGGTTGACGGTTGCCGGGCCGGGATCCATGTCGCAGCCCGTTTGAGGCGCCGCACGGCTGCGGCTTGTCCGTAGCAGTACATGCAGGCACGAGCCCGAAGCTGCCCAGTTGCCCAGTTGCAGCAAATCGGGGCGGGCTCTGGCAATGGACGTGAGCTCTGGCAACCGAGGCGAGCGCTACGAAGAAGCGAGCCCGAAAATACTCCGTGCAGTGCAGCGCAATATCGTATCCTGTACCGCCCTGGTCCTGGTACATCCAGAGGTGCACTTCTTTGGGCTCTGCCTTCGCAGGTACTCCGCCTTGCCTGCCGCCCGCCGTCCGCCGTCCGCCGCCTGTCGACGCCCCTTCCGCCGCAACGCTGTGTTGGAAGAATCCCGACCGAGGCTGCATTTCCGCGGCGGTTTGAATTTAAATCCAAGAAACCCCCCCCCTCGCCTTCACATGGAGAAGCACAGCGACGCAGCGTTCTGTCGACACACCATATTCTCGGGCGGCGCAACTCGCCCGCCGGAGCAGACATGACATTATCTCCGCCTGTGGCATTCCATATCGCATCCGGCAGCATATGCGCGTCACTCATCCTCCTCCGCTCCTTGTACAGGGTCCTCTTCCGGTGCAGGGTCCACCACCAGTCTTGCTACCGCAGATGGCGCCTCGACGACACATATATGGCCCTGGCCCTGCTGCCTCTCGCCGGCCGCACGGCCTGCATCTCCCTCTCCTTTATGCTCAACCCCAGCGAGACAACCGCACCCGCAACGGCCGCCGAAGCAGCGGCGCAGAATATGCTCGTTGCGCAGCTGGATGTGAATCGCATCGTCTCGCTGAAACTACACTTGCCCGGGCGCATCTTCTACGCATTATTGTACTCCGCCTTGCTCGTGGCTCTCGGCTCTTGACACTGCCCTCTAACAATCTACGCTAGTCTGTGGACTTTGAAGCTCTGCCTGCTCACATTCTACTCGCGCTTTGTTAGCATCTTGCCCCGAGGCAAAATTGCCATCAAGATACTACGCTGGTTCATCATCCTCAGCTTTTGTGCTGTCGTGGTTACCACTTTGGTAGAATGCCATCCACTTGAGCTGTGAGTGGTGCGTGTGTTGTTGCCGCTCTTGCATTGAATGCCTAATAGCTTCTTAGGGTGTGGGAGCTTCAAACCGACCCCAGCTGTACGATGTCCGACATACTGCCCTCAAGCTGGACCCCGCTGACGTTTTCTCCAAGACCCGGCCTGTCGTCGAGCGCTTGCTAACCTCCTCACCATGGCTATCTGCAATGCCTGCACGAACGTCGCACTTGTGGTTTTGCCATTTCCCATCCTACGAAATACAAGACTGAGCCGCAAAGCGTACGTCTACCGCCCCAGTCCAACCAGATTCGACATGTTGACACCTACCCCAGCCAAATCCAACTCGGCTTTCTCTTCGGCATTGGGGCCATTGTTGTTATGATTACGATTCTTAGACTGCCTTTCATTCTGAGACAGCCCGTCTCACAGCAGGCGCGCTCTATGGTAAGCCCCGGATGGCCATGGACCCGTACGTTGGAGTACGTAGCTCACCAGGTCGATCGATTCGCAGTGGGCATCCATCGAAGTGCTTTGTTCCTGCGTCGTGGCCAACACAGCCTTCTTTTACTCTGTCGTAAAAGACTCACAGCATCAGCACGACGACCGTGCCCACCATACCAGCACGGTACAAGAAGTCAACTTCTATCTACAATCCTTGCCATCATCTCCAGGGGATGGCAGAACTCAGCTTGCAAAGCAGCAGGCAACAGTGTCGACAGCATAAGTTGATGCTGTTCTGGCCGGTCTATCGGGTGGTTGGAAGGCTTAGGCCTCGAAGCATGTTGTACGAGTTATCAAATGGCCAGGGGCTTCCCGCCATGCCGATCAGTGTGCTGTGTACCCTGAAGTAGCCATGAATACCGTTAACCAGCATTCTCAAATCTCCTCCGTGATTCCCTCGGACGGCGGACTTGGCCGCACAGATTGCTGTGAAGAGCAAAGTCGCGCGGCGCTTTCCATCCGATGCGCGACATTGATAGCGCTCGACAGAAAATACTGGGTTCCTGTGACTGCTAGGGACGCACTGCGTCAGCCACATCGAGCAAGTGTCATGCGTGCGGATAATGATATGCCCAGAACCCTATTCTTAGACGCTGAATCGCGGACGCTGAGCCTGAAACGCACGGGAGCTGCTGTGCTGATGCCGCTTCAACAGGAGCCACTGTCGATCTTCATTCCCCACCAGATACCTATGAGATCTCGTGCCCTTCCTCAACAACCATCGCCAACTTGCCACCTCGATCCCTCGCCAACGCTCTTCCTCTCGTCCCTCTTCGTCGTGCCCGAGCAGCAAGCGTTTGTCTCAGTGCGTCCCGTGTCCAGCAGCACAGGACACGGCGATCCCTTGATGCGCGAGGCACGTCCCTGGTCGGAGCTGAAGATGACCCGACTCCCACAACGCCGACGCCCCAGCCCACCGCCTCAGCCGCAACACCTAGCGCGGCGCCGTCGTGGAACACAGGCCCTTCTGCATTTCCTGCCAGCGAGGATTCATGCCCACAATCTCCTGTGCTGAGACTCCAGCCCTGGATCTCGTCGGGCGTGGAGTGCCAGCCGCGCTGGCCACCATCTGCGGCCTGCCAAGCCGTCAACCAGATGGGCCCGCAAGGCAGAATTGCCCCAACGCGAGTGGCCCTGGTGCCGGTGAGCCGGCAGATGAGGGCTCGTGAGCTGGGCGCGCTCAAAAGCTCGCTCGCTGCCTTCCCGCCAGCCCTCGTTCACTTGGACGTGTGAACCCCCCCCCCCGTCTCCGAGCCGTTGGCGTCTTCTTTGTTTCTCGCTCTTGTCATTCTCTTGCCGTCTTGCGTTTCGTCTTCTTTGCAACAAGGGAGCCTCCTCGCACAGCCTATCAGTCAACTGAGCTCCTCTCTTCGGCCAACCTCGAAAGCCAATAAGCCTCGCGAAACCCTCGCCAACACCCATCATGGGTTCCTCCGAACGCCTCCATGGGCGTGAGCACATCCCCAGGTACCCCAGGGGTTGGATCGTCCTGCACTGCTTCCAGCTCGTCTTCTGCATCCTCATCATCGGCTTGTCTGCCTACTCCCTCTCCATCTTTCCCGCTGTCGGCCCTATCCTGGCTATGCTCTCGGTAAGCCGCCTTGAGAGTTGAGATTCAACCAGGTCCTTCTCTGGACAAGTTGGGCTGACATGCTTTTCGCAGGCTGTCATTACGCTCGCCGTCTCCATCTGGCTCATCTCTGCACACTCGTGTGCCCCCAAGGCGTACAACTACTGGGCCGCCCTGGTGCTTGACATCTTTCTGTACATCTTTTGGCTAGTGTCGTTTGCTCTGTGTGCTGTCGAGGCCGCTGCCCTCCTGGTCATTCAAAACGCCTACTGCGACAACTATTACGAATACTACAACGACTCCTCGTACTACAACGCCAACTGCAGCGGCAACGGCTTCGGCACTACCCTAGGCGCAATTGTTGCCGCCATGTCTGGTCTTGGTGCGCTCGAGTTGTAAGCCTTGGCCTTCATGACACTGACTGTAAGCTCCCGGATCTGGATGCTAACGTGCGCAATCGCCAGCCTGTTCTTCTTCATCTCCTGGGTCACCGATGCTGTCGTGATTCACCGCCACCGACGCGCCGGCCTCCACAACAAGCCCAGCGGCAAGCCAGGGAGCGCTGCTGGTCCCTACCAGGTGCAGATGCAGCCGCAGTTCAAGTCCAACTACGAGGCCGTTCCTCAGCAGGGCATACCCTTCCAGCAGCAAGACACCTCCTACAACCCGCAGAGCATGTACAACCCWCCCACCCAAGGCTTCCCTCCTCAGCAGGCCTCTCCCCAGCCCTACTACCAGAACAACCAACAGGGCTTCTACCAGCCCGCTGCCGCCCCAATCGCTCCTCAGCCCACTGGAAGCTCGTTGCAGACGACCGCCTCTCCTCCACCCCAGGGTGGCTACCAGGCTCCTTACCAGCAGCAGCCTTCGCCGCACCAGCAGCAGCCCTCGCCGCACCAGCAGCAGCCCTACGCGCATCCGCCTCCGGTCCATTCGCCGGCCCCTTACCCTCCCCAGCAAGGTTACTGAGTCATGCCTCTTGAGAGGTCGGAGCCGGGATCGGAGTCCCGAGGATGAGAGGATGGAGCAATACTCGAGGTAGTGTTGCTGGTACGATGCCTTTTGGGCTCTTGAGTACTTCATAATGACGGGGCTAATGGGGGGAGTTATGGCGTTTCACGTCATTTGGAATTGCTTTGGGTAGAGGAGAGATACACAATGCTGTAAATCCCGAAGAAGAATGAAATGATATAATATTAGTATATCCAAGGTTTCAGTCACTCAAATCGTGAACCCAAGTCCAACTCGCTTATTCGGGAGGCCGCAGGGTAAATATGGCAGTGGGAGTAGCCGCTTCATTTAATGCTCGTGGTAGCCTTGATGACACATCGGTTAATGATGCCAGACCACTTCAGGCCGTTGTTGTAGTCCTTGGCGTCGATGCTCTCCATTAGACCGGGGTAGACGGCTAAATATCCCTTGTCAGTACTCAGATCCGACAACTTGTCTGCAAACAGTGTTCAAAAGTAAAAAAGACTTACCGCCAGAATAGCCCGTCCACAGCCCCGGCGCAAAGACGACGTGCTTGAACCAGCTCCGGCCGTCGAGCCCGCCTTCGAAGAGAAAGTTGCGTTCAAAGTACTTGTACTGCGTGTTGGTGTTGGCAATGGTGATCCACAGCTTGATCTTGCCGATGATGTTCCACCAGGGGAGGCCCTTCTCGAGCTTGCGGTTCGCCCAGGCAGCGCGCTCGTCGAGCTCGGCAGCCTTGACGCGGAGGGCGGCGAGGGACTTGCGCACGGTCTTGAGGCTCTCCTCGAAGGCGTCTGCGCTGCCCGTGACGTCCTTTGACGAGACGGCCGCGCGGAGGGCGAGGTTGTCGGCGTCGAATGTAGACGCCCGGGTGGACTTGAGTTTGTCCTCGACCTTGCTGAGGTAGCCATCCAAGGCGTCGGCGTACTCGGCTGCACCAAAGGGGATCACAATTGTGTTGGACAGCTCGCCGAGGAGGACACCGAGGACTTTGGCCATTGCCTCGTGGTACTTAAAGCCACGGTCGCCGTACTCGTTCATCCAGTGGAAGCTGTCGTAATTGCTGTGGTAGTGGTAGACGGGGCCATTGTGAGCGGCCTTAAAGCCCATGTCGATGCAGGGGATGCCGGCGAAGTCCTGAAACGCAGTGAAGTCGCTGCCGCTGCCCATGGTGCTGATCTTGCCGTCCCAAACGTCTCCGACCGTCTGGCCCTTGGTGGTCTGGTTAGGGGACGGGACCAAGTTCGTGGCGTCGCGGAGAACCTGGTTGAGCAGAGGCGCAGCAGACGCTTGGAATTTCGGTCCAGCGGCGCCGACGTCGACATTGATATAAGCGACGTTGGCGTCGGAGAGCCAGGGGAGATACTCTTCGACCCACTCGGTGCTACCGATGAGGCCGTACTCCTCGCCGTCCCAACTGGCAAAGACAATCGTGCGGAGAGGCTTCCAGCCGGCCTCGACGGCCTTTCCTACACTGCGAACAACTTCGTTGAGAATGGCAGAGCCGCTGTTGGGGTCCGCAGCCCCGCCAGCAATCCATGCATCGCGGTGGTTGCCGACGACGATGACCTCGTTGGGGATGGTACCATTGACGACACCAATGACGTCCCACAGAGGAGTTGTGGTGTAGCCCTGCTCATTGTAGAGGTTGAGAACAACACTGTCGGGCGAGGGGCCGACGTAGTACTCGACGCCCTTGTAGCCGAGGCCAAGCTTCCTGTTCCAGTACTTGTTCAGCTTGGTCGCCTTGGGGCCATGGCCGTTGAGGGCCTTGAGGATGGGGATAGCATCAGCATAAGAGATGGGAATGGAAGGGATGGAAGGGGTCGAGTCGTCAACAGGTGCGCGGGGAGCCCCTGGCTTAGAAGGATAGCCAGGGGTTGAACTGTTTCTCTCGTTAGCGACTAAATGGTCACCACCTGACCGTGCGTACGTACGGATCACCGGGGCGCACGCTCAGGAACTGGACGCTTCCGCGCTGAACGCTGCTGGGGTTCCGGGCCGGGCCCTTGGGGTACTGCTCATATCCGTTCTCTTCGGTAATCCCGCTGTCGTCGCCAGGGTCACTGTAGATCAAGGTGCCCAGCATTCCAAGCTCCTGCGCCCGCTTAACCTTGAGGCCGCGGAAAATGCCACCGTACTTGGCAATGGCGATCTTGCCCTTGAGGTCGATGCCAGCCTCGATCAAATCCTCAAAGTCTTGGTACGTTCCGTAGTTGACGTAGACAAAGGGAGCGGTGACATTTCCACTGGCAGAGTAGCCATGGAAGGTCGGGACTCTGGTGTCGAGGGCAGTCGAGGGGTCCTCCTCTAAGACGTCTTCGGTAAGAGAGGCCTTGAAAGCAACACTCCACGATTCAGCCTTGCTAGATTGCCTCAACAGAGAGAGGCTGTGGTCAACGGGGTAGTTGATGTAAACGTCGTAGGCAACAATGCTGGCTTCGACGCCCCAGTGCTGCCACTTGTCCATTGTCCACTCGGCCTAGAATACGTTAGCTCCAAGTGGATGGGGAGGGGTTTGTGGCCTCCGGAAATACCTGTGAGTAATTCTTGCCGGCCAAGTGAGGTCCGGAGGTGTAGTAACGGCTCCATTCCTTGGCATTTTCTGCCGTGGGAGTGTCGAGCAGGATAGACCGGAGCTTCTCATGGCTGAAGCTCTTGCCGTTGTGCCTGGACCTGGCGTAATGGCTATGCCGCCCATGGTGGTGGTGGTAAGGCCAAAGGAAGAATGCGTGGATGGCGATTGATACGAAGGCCCTGATTAGCAGACAGGCGCATGCGATGGTGCAGAGGCGCCGACACGTCTGGTGCGGATACCTCCTTCGGGGCGGCCCGACTCGGACGGTCTGGATGAGCGGCGTCGACTCGCTGGGCATCGTTTGCAGCTCTGGCAAGAACCTGAAGCTCGGGGTTAGTCCAGGGACAGAGGGCGATGGAGGAGAAGCGAGGTTGTCTCGAGCTGACGGTGCCGCGTGGCAGAGCGCGTGATGCGATGCCGTGGCTGGCTTTTGCCACACTGGGCTGGATGCTTAGAGGCAGTGCAGTTTGTACTTACGACTTGCCCATGTTTGATCTGATAGAGTTGCCGCCCAAACCCACTCGCTCCCTGCTTCAACTGGCGGGAGCGACAAGACAGTGAATGACGAGCGTGCAAGAACGAGGACCGTGCAAGGTCGAGGAGCCGTCGAGCTCTGTGAACCAGATTGCGAAATGGCCCATGCCGTGGACGTTGTGCACCAGCCACGGCCCTGCTGGATTGCTGGATGCGCCTGCCAAATTCGACCCGGGAGCTCGCCTGTGGTTGGGGCGAGCCACGGGCAGCTGCACCAGCCACCAGCCACAGACGGGGAGGGGTACCGTACCCAGATGCACTCATTTCCACCTCGCGAAGTGCCGAGAGAATTATTGCTCGTACGGTGCACTCGGGGGGCGAGAACAAAAACAACAATGACACAGGATCGGGCGGTATTGTATATGCCCCCCGAGCACCCGGCACCGGTTGTTGTTCACCCGCGGGACAGACTCCAACGCCCGCCGCTGGACCCCGTCTCGTCCTGTCGTGCAGCATCACTCGCCCGAACGTGCCCCGACAACGGCCCGGCCGCTCCCCGCTTCAAGGTGGGACAGCGAGCGGGCGTTGGCCCGATCTGACGGCCCAGGCCCCTCGCCTGAGACACCATGTCAGGAAACGGCCCCGACGTGCAGATGCCTGGAGGAGACTCGACAGGCGTTTGGAGCAACCAGCGCCTCGCAGAGCTGCCGTGAGTCCGAGCAAGGCGCATGTGGCTCGCCCACGGACGGTTCCATTCGTATTCACGCGCTAATAGGATCGGGGCGGCGGGCTGTCGTTGTGTCTTGCCCGGCACGCCATCGCCATCCAGCCGTGCTCCTCGGGCCCTGGCTCCGCTGTCGGACCGTGGCGGTTCGTCATCTCCGTCATGGGACCAAGAACCACCAAGTCGACGCGTCAAGTCGTCACGTCACGCTTTGGGACGTACAGCATTGCGGCGGCGCGGTAGTACGAGGAGTCTTGCACAACTGTCTGTGAAACCGCAGGCAGATGCTTGTGCAGCCCTCGGGTTGAGCATTGGAAGACGGTTGCAGGCGACGGCAGAAGGCCAGGGTACCATGAACCCAAGCGACATATCATTGCACATGGTCTTGCTCAAACGACAACGTGCCGTTGAGTCTGCAGTATCCATCGTCACAGGAACGACGTATCAACCGCCAGCAACCGCAACGACATGGGCTGGCAGTTTGGCGCTGATGGATGGATTCACAGTGGCTGCGGGCTGGCTTGCTCCAGAGTAGCCTGCATGACTGCAATCCAGTGGAGCCCTGATGGAGGCGGGCCACTGACATGGTTGGCGCACCGTACGAAGGTTGAGCCC
>LFRF01000009.1:535140-561245 GCA_001189435.1 Tolypocladium ophioglossoides CBS 100239 | reverse complement strand
TAGTTGCAGTGAACTCTGGCAACTGAGGTGAGCTCTGGCGATCGAGGGCGAGCTCTGGCAATCGGGGTGAGCTCTGGCAATCGAGGGTGAGCTCTAGCAATCGTGGCGAGCGCTACGAAGAAGCGAGGACGGAAATATGGTCCAAGTGCACTATCGTATAATACTGTACAACCCTGGTCCTGGTACATCCAGGGATGTACTTTCTTTTGGGCTCCACCTTCGTAGCGGCCCTCTTCAATGCTTGCCCGCTGACTGCCGGCTTTCGTTCACGATCTCTCTCCTTTGAATATTTTCCCGCCCAATCCACTGTCCTTTTTCGAGCTGCTGTGAACTCGGTGCTCGTTTCTTTACCTGTAACTGGGCTGCCGACTCATCGAAATCGGACGTCCGCCAACCTCGTCCCGATACTGGACAGGCATTACGCAGATTTTTCCTCGACGCCTCTGCGGCTCCCCTAGCGTGCCGCCAGCAGGCTATCGTGACAATGTCGGAAAATGCACAATCAAAGCCGAAGCTGCCCGCGAAGCAGCTGGCTATCTTGGGTAAGAATGGCCGTTGCAACCGTATTACCAAGAAAAAGAACAGGTTCCCAGAAAACGCCACGCATCTCGAGTGAGTCTGCACGGGTCTGTCATTGCCGTCTCGTCCAAAGCTGGACGTTGTCTACCTAGTCTTCGTCCTTGTTTCTCGAAGCTCTTCGTCTACTTTGACTTGACCGAACTGGATAGCTGTTTCTCATACAGAAGCAGGAGACACGGGACAATATGGGCGAGCGAGAGTGTAGAAGCGCAGCTGGGCCATAACCAGCATTCATCAGGGTACTCCCCGCACCACGTCCAGCGCCGTTATGCTAACCCGGCCGCAGCCGTTGCGAGGTTCGCCGAGCCCATGGCGTATACTTCCGTCTTCCCGTACCTTCCTGAGATGATTCGGGACTTTGGTGTGGAGGAGAACATGGTCGCAAAGTGGGCGGGCCTGACGTCGTCGGTCTTTGCAGTATTCCAGGGCATCGCGGCAGTGCCTTGGGGCAAGGCAGCGGACCGCTTCGGGAGAAAGCCGATTCTCATCTGCGGCCTCTTGAGCACCATGGTTTGCTTCATCGTCTGGGGCATGTCGACCAGCCTGACCATGGCCATCACTGTTCGAGCCATCATGGGCGCGGGAAACGGAAACGGTACGTTTGTCGGGCAAACTGCAAGCATGCGCAGCTGGCTGAATACGACTCAGTTGGCCTGATCAGGACCATGGTTGGCGAGATGGTTACCGAGAAGGAGCTACAACCCAGGGCGTTTTCCATCATGCCCCTGGTTTGGTCTCTCGGCTCCGTCGTCGGGCCAGCCTTTGGAGGGTTCCTTGCCCAGCCAGCCCGGCAATATCCAGACTTGTTTGGGAACATTGAGTACTTTAAGCGGTTTCCCTATTACCTCCCAAATCTTGTAGCGACCTTTTTCTTCCTCATCTCCACCATCAGCGCAGTCCTTTTCCTCAAGGTTCGTCCAGCCTTCCTCCCACACTTGCTTGGAGAGGCCGTGACTGACAGGACACAAGGAAACTTTGGCATCCAAACGTGAACATCAAGACTGGGGTCTCTTGGCCGGCAAGCGCGTATCTCGCGCGTTCACGAAAAGTCCGCGTCATGGCAATCGTCGACCGTCATTCGTAGACGGTGAGGCCACGGCACCACTTCTCCCCAGCAAGGTCCAGTCGAATTCGACTGCCAACCTGCCAGCGCCCGGGATGAATGAAATCTTCACGCGCCAGACCGTCGTTAACCTTGTGTCGTACACCTTCCTAGCGTTGCACTCGGTTGCGTACGACCAGATCATCAGCGTCTTTCTAAACTACCCTGTCATGAAGCACACGCCGGACAACACCAAATTCCCGTTTTACTTCAACGGCGGCTTTGGCCTGAAGTCGGGCAAGATTGGAACTATCTTCACTATCTACGGCATCACGTGCGGCCTCATCCAGTTCCTGCTCTATGCGCCACTAGTGAACCGTTACGGTGTTTTGAGATGTTACAAAGTCTGCTGTAAGTCGGTTGTTCTGCGAAAGGCATGGTTAGTAAAGCTGACACAACGGCAGCCGTCGTTATGCCCTTTGTGTACTGCATCACGCCATACACGTCACTGTTCCCTACAGAAGCGACACGAGTAGCCGCCCTTATCGCCGTCATGGTGGTAAAGGCAGTCAGCATCATTGTCGCTTTCCCATCCATCACCATCCTACTAACCAACTCGTGTACCTCGCTTCGCGTCCTCGGGACCTTGAACGGCTTTGCCACGGCGTTCAGCGGATTCGGTCGCGCCCTCGGGCCAGCCTCCACTGGCGCTGCATTTTCATGGGGGGCTGACAATGGGTACATCGTCTCGGCGTACTTTTACCTCGGGATCGTGGCTGCGCTTGGCGCCATTCCCGTGTTCATGATCGTCGAGGGCGACGGGTTCGCGGCGTCGGCGGACAGCAGCGACACGGAGGGCGATGGAGGCATGGGGGACAGCGGAGTCGTGCTGCCCAATGAGTCGGCAATCGATGATGCCTCGGACGACGAAGCTGGTGCGTCGGCCCCTCTGCTGAACAAGAACCGGAAGAATGGTACGACGTACCAGGCAATCAACGGCGGACACAAGTAAGACGAGCGTTCGGAGGCGATATTGAGGATGCGCTACGCCGCTTTGAAGTATAATCTGAATGCTTGGATGATGACGTGCAGACATTGGACGGTGTTGGGCTTTTGTTTTCGTTGCATGGATGAGACTGGCATATAGCATTAGTGGCGTTGGACAATTGTGTTTGTTAATGGGATGTTTAAAACGATACAGACTTGGCTAACATAAAGTAGATGCACGATGTTGCTGGAATCATCTACATGTCCGCACGTTTTTCGACGTGGCTTTGTTGACATCCCAGTCGATATATGGGATTTAAGAGAATATGATTTGAAGGATGAGCCTACTTCGTATTAGCTATCTATCCAGAACCCTCCCACCGATGAACATCCATTGACCCAAAGCCGAAATCCATCAACTCCCGTGCCATGCCCGTCGCTGCTTGTAAGTATTATTCATACAAAGAAAAGATGAAAAGAGAAAAGCTTAAAGGGGGAACATGCCCTTGCACGTCTCGTCCCCTCAGTAAACGTATGGCGAGCAGCCCGAGGCGTGCGGACCACGGGCCCCGAAGTCTTCCCGCTCGTACCACTGCCACTCACCGTGGGCGAAGCCATCGTCGTGTCTTGGGCGCTGGCGCGGAGGCTGCAGCTCCGCGACGTGTCCACCACCGGCGTCGTGTCCGTGCCGCCACTCGGGCTCGACGAGATTGCCCGCCATGTCGTCCACGGGCGGAGGAAACACCTCATCGTCGACATCGCCCCGGAAGCGCTCCAGGTCGGCCTCCATGTCGCTCATGCGCAGGTACTCCCTCCCCGCCCACTCGTCAATCAAGCCCGCAATCTCCCTGAAGCCCTGGGTGTGGCCGCCGCAGGTGCGGGCGGCGCCGGGCCCGCACACGACGAACATGAAGCTGTGGATCATCTCGTGCAGGAACGTGGCGATGAGCAGGCGGCGGTTGTAGCGCGTGTCGCGCAGGATGGGCGACGACAGCACGATGAGCGTCTCCCAACCGCCGAGCAGCGCGCAGCGGCGCAGGGCCGTGGTGCCGACGATGTGGCTCGCGTGCCACTGCGCCTGGCGGCTCGGGTGGCTCCAGTCCCAGGCGACGCGGCGGGCGAGGCGGCCGCCGAAGAAGAGCTCGTTGGCGGCGGAGAAGATGCTGCGCAGGGCGGCGTCGTCGAGGGCGAAGGCGGCGGCGCGGGTGCGCGGCGCGATGAGCGCGCGGAGGATGCGCTCGGGCTGCGAGTCCGGGAGGCGGCGGCGGTGGGAGGCGAGGTGCGCGCGCACGAGGGCCGCGGCGGAGAGGTCGGAGACGACGGGGTGGCTGCCGCTGCCGCCGCCGGCGAGGGCGTCGGGCGAGGCGTCGGCGCCGTCGCCGAGGGACGAGAGGGCGTCGTGGGCGGAGGCGGAGGAGGAGATGGAGAGGCCGGACTCGGTGCGCTCCATGTCCATGGCGGCGGCGGCGGCGCAGGGGGGCAGGCCGGGGCCGGGTCCGGGTCCGGGGCCGGAGCCGGGGCCGAGCACGGGGTGATGGCCGCCGGGGTAGTGGCCGGCGCCGAGGGCGAGAAAGGCGAGGGTGGGCTCCGGCGAGGGAGACGGCGACGGCAGCGGAGACGGGGGGTAGCCGCCCTCGCGGATGACGAGGAAGGCGAGGTTCCTGACGGGCACCGAGTCTCTCAGCGGCGGGCCGTGGTCGTCCGCGCCGCGGTGGTGATGTTGATSCTGGTGCTGGTGCTGGTGCTGATGCTCGTGCTCGTAGCCGCCGTACGGCCGGCCGTGCATGAAGTCATCGCCGTCGCCGTCACAGCCAACGCCCCCCCACGGCGCAATCCGCGCCCTCTTGTGCAGCTCGTAGCGGTCCTCGTCCCCCCCGTGCGCGTGGTAGCCGCCGCCCCGCCTCTTCCCGCCGTCAAAGCAAGACGCCGCCGCCCTCTCATCCGCATCGCGGTGATGGAGCGGGTTGCCCCCGCCAAGCACCCAAAAGGCCATCGGACATGCTCGACCCAGGCGGCGCTCTCGTTGCCTTGCCCCGTGCTGGAAGGGGGGGAAGGGGGGTTGGTGAAGGCTGGCAGAGTGCGTGGGTGAGGGGAGGGAGGGCGTTGAGTTGGAGCCGACGGACGGACGGCGCGCTGAGCGGTGAGCGGCGTGTGTAAGCCAAGGTGAGCGGCAAGCCGAATGCGGACGCACGCTGAGCAAGTCAAGGAGATGCCATGCGGCATGCAGCAGCGCAAAAGCAAAAAAAGAGAACGGGATCGCACCACATCAACAAACAAATACGCGCTAGGGACACGCAAGGTCTTAAAGGTCTTGAAGGTCTCAAGGCAAACCAACCCAAACAAAAAAAAGGGGGCAGGCACACGAGGAGAGCGAGAGGTGCACGTCTCGTTTTGCCTCTCGCTCTCTCGTCCTCGTTGCCTCCACTGCCAGATCATCTGGCGGGCCAGGGAGGGGCCTTGCAGCACCCAGCCAGCGTCCAGACAGCGCACCGCCAGCGCGCGGCCCAATAGCCGTCAGCGCCCGCGGCCCAAAGCTGTGTTTGTTGGTCCCCCGTCGTCGTCGTGTCGCGCTGTCCGTCGAGGCGAGGCAGCTTGCCTGCTTCGCTTACTCGCCTGCTTGTTGTCTGCGTCTTGGACGAGACTCTACTCTCCACATGGCTCCTCGTGTTCTTGATGATCCTGCCAAGTACGGGAATCACAGAATGCTACCTACCGAGCACCAAGTATCTGTACTACAAGCTGCTCGCTGGCTCTGCCCCCCGGCCACAGCTGCTGTCTCGTCTCGCGCTGCACCTCTGCAGGCGTGACCAATCCGGCGGTGTGCGACCAGCGCCGCATGCAGATGCCACCAACTCTGCCTCCGCATTGGATCCTCGCGTCCTCGCGCGTTGGATTCCCCCCGTAGCGCACCCAGGCAATCTGCTCATCGGTGCTCGCGGCTGGCCAGGCCCCCCATATGCCCTAATTTGCCGGCCGTGGGGAGGCAGCTCGACAGGGTGGCGATGCATCTGCTCGCCGCTGGACGTCGTACCGAGCTCTGCGCGCTATTCGTGGCTGAACGGCGGAGATGCTGTGTATCGTGACAAGGCCTGGATGCAGGTGCGTGTGTCTCGATAGACGGCCTGCTGCTCCTGGCCCAGCTAGCAATGCTGCAGCATCCCCAGGAGCAACCGAAGCTCCAACGCATCTATGCCCATCTCGACTTCCCCATCGTGAGCCTCGCACAGAAACCATTGGGTCCGACACCCCGGGCCTAGTCTCCAACGCCCAATCTTGCACCTCCGGATCCATCCATACGAGACGTGCCGACTACGTGCGAAAGACCGAGTAGTGCCACCTCAGCCCCAGGAATCATGACACCGACGATCCCCATCCGACGGGCTCTCGTGGCTCTCCCAGCGCACTCGCTGTGCAGATCAAGATCCTCAACTCGTCGCCGTCTCGGCTGGTGCCGTCCTACCCGCCACCCGTCCATTGGTCGCCTCGCTTTGCGGGCTGCGGGCTGCGGGCTGCGGGCTGCCCGCCTGTCAATCAATCCCCTTGCCCTGGACCTGGCTCACCACATGGCCCCGCTGCCACTAATTGGCAAATGCCTGCAGCGCCCAAGCATATGCGGACTGTCGCTGGCATTGCTCTGTTCTTACGGCAGCTCATGCCTCGTTGGCCGAGATCCTCGCTCATTCGACAGCGCGCGCGACCCCACAGAGGCATACGAGTATTACTCCGTACATAAAGTGAGGCAAAGCAATGACGTCATGAGCGCGTTCCAGCGCACCGTCATGGCGTAAATATCACTATCCAATTGCCCAAGGCTACAGAGTACAAGTTTCCAAGCTTCGCTCAGGCCTCGTGGTGCAGAAAACGCTTCTCGAGCCCAAGGCGACGCCAGTCGCTGCCCAAGCCCGTGTTAGCTCCCAAGTTCCCAACGCCTCGCTTGTTATCCAGTCCCCGTTCCCATGCCCAGGTCACCCATAAACTTAACCTCGTCCGCTTGCCGCTCCAGCGCCTCGCGCATGCGCTCCCTGTACCGCTCCCTCTTCTCGCCGTCCACCACCGACCCCAGGCCCTGAGCCTCAAAGTCCTTGGCCTTGTGCAGCGGCTCCTTGGTGAAGCTCACCATGCCCAGCTTCTCTCCCGTCCAGAACAGGACGTTGTCGTTGTTCGGCCGGTCCTGCCCCTGCTTCGCCTGCGTCGATAGGATCTTGCGTGCCAGATCGTCCGACGCTGGCATTGACGCAAAGAGAGACGACGGCGCCTCCATGTCGCTGTGCCCGATCCTGAGCCGGCGACACTCGGTCGAGCCGTCTCTCTCGAACCACTTCAGGAGCCCAGACCCATCCGAGAACACAATCTTGCTCCCGTGGTTGATCACCGAGAGGATCGTCGCCGACGCTGCCGTCTGTCGGTTCTTCATGACCGAGTTCTGCAGCATCGCGCGGCCCGCCGAGTCCGAGGCTGTGCTTAGCCCGTAAATCTCCAGTGATCCCTTGCTGTTGTAGCCGCCGCCGGCAATCAGTGTCCGTCCCTCTCCTGTCGCCTTCGCGTGGGCCACCCGCTCTGCCGTGAGCTCTCCCCGCCGTCGCACCTCCGTGTCCACCGTGGAGAACGGAAACGGGAGAGTCGCCATGCTCTTGATCAGGGCACCCGAGTAGATTGACCCCGCTATGGCCGGGAACTTGCGCCTGTCGTAGTGAAGAATGTTGGAGAATCGCCCGGACACGTAAATGTCGTCCGAGACGAGATCCTGCGACCCCGGACGAGGGAGGTGGAGGATGCTGATTGGCGTGGGCTGCGAAAGCGAAGCATATGGGGGCAACGGCTGGGGGTCGAAGAGGCTCCTGAGAACATCCGACTGCTCCCGCTCCTCGGGTCCGTCCAAACGCTCGACAATGTCGCCCGACGCCCTGGCCCTGGCGCGGAAGTCGTGAAGATGTATCCCTAATGATGTGCCGACCGTCAGAGGGACCCCTTCGTGGACCGAGGAGAGCGTCGCGATGGACCACTCGAAAGACTCCCGGCTCACAACCTCCAAGCGGTTCAAGTCAACCTCGATGAGATCTGAGTCCGACGGTTAGCTAGGGCGAAGCACATTCCGCGAATGCCACTCACGGCTTTGCACGGCGAAGAACGCCCTGTGGCCGCCGTTGTTCACGCTGACACACTCCGTCACCCCCGTGTCGATCTTCTTAGACCTCCGGGCATTCTGGCTGCTCGGCCCATCGATAAAGAGGATGTCACGCTTGCTCCTCGCGACGATTCCGCCTTGCTTCCCCCGGGTCCCCTTGACATCCCACAAGCATACCGACCCATCGTCCAGCGGGGACACTGCGAGCATGGTGCCGAGGCCATCGTTTCCGTCGTATGGGCTGTAGAGCGCCAGACCTCTGGCCTCAACCATAGCCTGGAGGCCCCTGTCGCGAATCCGAGGAGTCTGCAGCCAGTTGACACTGGAGGGCCCATTGCGCTGGAAGTATTCATCGTACCACGAGACTCGCTCGCCGGGATACGCGGGGTCCCAGTTGGCCATGTCCTGCAGCGTCCGCCAGCGATGGTACTGATCATCGCCCTCTAAACCTCCATCACGGTTCGTGCCGCGGCTGGGGTCCCCGCTGTCCGGGTCCCGGAGCGGCGTCGCATTGTGAGGGTCGTCGCTGGGCTCGATTGGCGTCTTGGACAGCTTGCGACGGGCCCGGAGCGCCTGGTACCACGGTGAATCCTCGAAGCAAAAGCGCTTCCACAGCTCGTCGTCGAGGCAAAACTTCTGCACCCGGCGTGACACGAGCTGCAACCTGATTATGTGGCAGGGCTCGAGGTCTGTGGTTGATGGAGAGGGGGCGATCAGCAAGGCTCCGTCGAGGGAGGGCCAGGAGGGGCAGTCGCAGATCAGCAACTTACAGCCCAGGATCTGCAGCAAGATCTCATCCGGGAGCTCATCCCAGCGCGAGGGCCTGTCGGTCGGGTCCATGGCGCATGGTGACGATCCGGGCCCCGAGGAGTAGCTATGCTCGAGGGGGCGACGATGCTGCGGATGGCTGCCAGGTGTTGGTTGTAGGAGAAAGGAAACGCAGCAGGAGGGAGCGACGGATAGGACGGCGGGCTAAATGGATGGATKGACGGATAAGCTGAGAGGCATCCATCCTGTCGCTAAGTTTCTTGCCGCTACATGGATGTCTCTACCTTCTTAGAGTAAACTGGAGCGAGGCGGGCCGACAGGGGACGGGAAGCGTTAGTGCGTTACAGCGTCCAGGGCCAGTCCAGTGTGTAATGGGGGGTGTAGGGAACTCGAGTCCACCCCGCTGCCATCCATGCATCCAATTCCGTCAAGAAGCCTGTCGAATCTGCCGAGCCACCGCAACAACTACAAGTACGAGTACTGGACCTCTCCCGGGCTTAGGTTGAGCCAGGCATTCCGGGTCGTCCGGTGCCAGGCGCATTTCATTGAACCGGCTTGGCCCAAAGATTTGCCTTTGCTCGACTGGCTCTAAACTCAATGCCTCCACAGCTGCTGCATGCGGACAGTTCGTTCATACGAAGTGATTGTCACTGGGAGCTTGGACCAAACTCCATTCCATGAAGAACGGCTTGTTACTTGCCGCCCCGACCATGTGTGTGGCTCGCCTGTTTATCCTCAGTGGTCTATCGTCCAGCGAGGTGGAGTGGACGAAGTATATTTGCGTAATAAGACGTGCGTGTGCTTGCACCCGCCAGTTCCGGAGCAGATTGCGGGAGCCAATGGAGAGAACGCCGGACTAAGACTTTCGATGCCATGGCATCCAACAACTGCCGAGCACACAGGATTCGCCCGAAGCAGAGCATTTTGAACGATATACGATGCAGGCATGGACTGTTGGAAGCATCCCAGGACGAAATACGAACTTGTTGTGAATTTTCCAAGGCAACTTTGGTGTACGAAGTAGGGTCTGCATAGTGGGACAAGTGTGTGATATACACGGGCAATACCAGCAGCTTCCGATGGCAGATGGCACGGCTCTGTCGCCGTTTCAACAACATGCCTGGGTACTAAAAAGTATCTTGATGCCTTGGTGCCTGCTTCTTTCCTCAGTCATCCACCGATAAGCATAAACTCCCTACTCCGTAGGTCCCGCTTGTGCTGGACAGAACCTCCACGTCACGGGATCTCGCCCTACCAACCTCCTCTTTCCACACCCTCACCACGTCCCAAACTTGCACCTTTTCTTCATCCAGAAAGGACTTCAGTGCTACTTCATCATCCTTCTTTTCGCCACGCCACTGGCGGTCCCCGGGCCCGCCTCCGGTTCTGTTTATCCTGCCCGTTTCCTATGGGTGTGGCCGAGTTTCCGCCCACACCTCCAACATCGTTCTGATTCACCACCACCCCTCCAGAGACCATCACAACAAACACGCGTTTCGTGCAGCCCTCTCTTGTCTGGCTAGAGACCTGGTCCAGGTCTCTGCGAGCTCCTTTTGACAAAGCCCGACCCCCTTTCTTGTCAACTCCTTCCCTCACGCGTTGCTTTGGTCTCGCGCACGCGACGCCGCTTCGTGACCCACCAAGTTCGTTCCTCTCTCGACGTGAGTGAACCGCCCCGTTATCCCATTTCATGTTTGACGAAGCTTACAAAGTCATACGCAAGGATCCGCTTCTAAGGTGCCCGACGCCTCCTGTTTTGTTCCTTATGATGCACCCCATGTCCGACAGCGTATGTCCAACTGCTTGAACGAGTTACGTAAAAATGGAATACTTAATCAGGAAACAGCCTGCGCCATGGATTAATGGCAAAAGGCCCGTGGGAAACGCAAGCTACACCACCAACGGTTTCGACCCGGCGCCAGCTGCAACCGCGAACCCTTTTACAGCTTCTGATGATGAAGACGAGTTTCCACTGGAAGAGTTTTGCCGCCACGATGCAGCTACACCGAGATCGATTGCCGGATTCGTCTCCGAGCATCCATCTCGACATCTAAAGCGCGGCGATTCGGATCTTGCTTCCCACATGTCGTCTGTTCAGCAAGTCGAAGACAAGGCCGTGTCCGAGTGGGAGACCGTGGCAGCAGACGAGGAGTTTGATATTCCAGCAGAACCGATACCGATGCCTAAGAGCCAGCCTACAAGTGCCCAGGCCACGCTTCGCGCTCCAAGAATATTCAGCTACCCGTCCCATTACGAGCCATCTGTACAGCGACCGAACACCCTTTCGGTTTGGCCGACAGAACCGCATGACCACTTGCGATGCAATGCAGCGACTAAAGAACAGTTGCACCTTTCGTCAAGCATCTACAGTTATGTCAGCAATGACGAATGGATTAGCGAGGAGCTCGCGGACCACTTTGACTGTCGTGGCCTTGAGCGCAATCAGAGTCGAAAGCGTCCGGCCACTTTGGGACTAGACAGAAACATGTCCGGTGAACTCGTGAGGAGCCATTCAAAAACCTCCAGCAGCTTGAGCGTGGACCGTTTCAAGTACGATCGCGGCCTTTACCCAATATTCCTGCAGCCGTCAGCCGAGCGACAGATCAGCAAAGCCCTTCATCGCGCAGGGATGAGCGCCGACTCAGGAACGACCATTACTCAATCGCTGGAGAGAGTCAAATTGGACCCAGATGGGGTAAATGCTGTTCGCGATGCAGCGTTTTACAACCCTGCCGCCATCCAGTCGACTTAGAAGGTCGACGATGTGGTCAAGGTTCCGGTCATCAGAGACGCAACGCATGCTTCTACCAACAACGAAGTTGCATCCCACGATGGTGATGCTCACACTCTTGCTCAAACCCACACAGATCGGGAGACCGATGGAGACTGGCAAACGGTCACGACTGAAAGGCGCCACGAACCAATTCGAGAAATCGAGATCAACTTTGTCACTGGCAGCAGCCTCGCCGATATGTCTGACATTCCAGATGACGAGATACCCAGAGGAGCATACAGCTCTACGGAGCGAGTTGTTCAGAATTCCTACCGTCTCAAAGACGTGGCGTCCACCAGAGCCGGCCACGACAAGCTGAACATTCGCGGCAAACTTGGACAAGTATGGACAAAACACGGCACCAAAGCGAACCACCCGGACCAGCCGATCAAGATGAATCAGCTGCCTGCTCGAGCTGCGGCTGCCATTCGTCGTTTTTCGAACCCATTTCATCACGACATCACGGCCTCGCAGTGGGAGAAGCCGAAGCCGGCTTTCGAGCTGCAAAACTTGAGCAACAGCTATGAGAGTCTGGACTCAGAGCCGGTGGAGCAACGACTCAGTCACCAGCAGCGGCAAGAAGACAAGTTTCGATGGTCCCGTATACAGCAGAAATTGGGCCGGGATCCTCCAAGGATCCCCATGACCATCCTTGACAAGCCTCTGTACATCAAGAATGCTCGTGGCTCGGGCAGCAGCGACCACGTGCCTCATGACAAGTTCCTGAGCGACATTCCGCTACTACCATTTCCCCTCATCAGTTTACCTGAAGCTGCTATGCTACAATACTTTCGCAGAGAACGAGGAGAGGAGGACCACACCGACGCCCCGAGCTCCTTTGCCGCAAAGGCTCGATCGGCCAGATCTGGGACTGTTAGCACCATATCTACCACGACCAGCCCCTTGACGCCCCTTTCTCCTCTTGGGGATTTGCATACGAGCTTTGCCGGAACGACTCACCCGAAGCCCCTTGCGGTATATCAGAGCCGCTTCTTGCGGCGACAGCGCAGCTGTAAGTAGCGCTTTCGCCGCCAAAAGTGTCCTAAGCTAATATTTCACAGTGAGTGTTGATACGACTCCAAGCCGACTTCGTTCTTCGGCTATCTTGGGCAGCTCTCCGTCAATCGCATCTCGTCATCGTTCTGGCGGACCTTGGTATGACGTGGGTCTCCGCGAAAGCCCGTCGACCCTTGGTGCCAAGATCCTTCGACTCCGTGGCTTCTCATCGAGCACAAGACAGAGGCGCGCAAACACTACAGCAGGGAGCATCGAGCTGTTCAGCCGCTCCGAGACACATCTCATCGAGTCAGCCAGAGAGAGCATTCTTCTCCACCGCCACCTCTCCGACGACGAGGGCGATCGCCAGAAGTTTATTTTTGTCAACATCATGGTCGTGACTATAATCTTCCCCCTGATCGGGGTCCTCGCGCTGTATGGGCGATTCGACTCTACAATCTCCTGGTGCTCGCACGGGGAAATGCACTCACTCACAAAGGAACAGCGAAGTATACTGAAGCAGCAGTTGTTTGTCGAGGCCGTCTTTTACCCGGTCCTGATTACCATTTTGTCTGTTTATTACTCTGTCCATGGCTAGGTCAAGACGGGGGCTTTGGGCATGACACAAGTCGCAAGGGGATCTACATGCCTCTGCGACCATTCATTGGCTTGACATGGCTTTGGGAATGATAGGATTGTTTATGGTAGGGATATTTTGCCGCATGTGCAATGCTACATTCGAGTCTTCTTTGAGGTCTCTGGGGCGAGAATGTCGACTCAATACCTGCGAGTATTCATCGGCAGTCACATTTGCCCCAACCAGGATCACGAGAGTGACAGATGTATTCATCTGCAATGGCCATTTTAATAAAACGATTCTCCACAGTCTGTCACTCACTGGTACTGGTCTACATGTTGTGCCCTTGTTCACCTCTGACGTTGTAGTACAGTGGCAATTGATTCGGACCGACTGCCATTGCCATCAGTTACATAGTTTGACGATGGCAAACGCACGCACTGGGGATGCCCTGCCTACGACCGCAAGCAGACGGGTCGGGGGTTAGTCAGGCAGGACACGAAAAGCAGGGAGGAGCTAGGCAGGCTGGAAAAGAGAGAAAAGAAGAGGAGGAAGAAGTATGTCATTCTCGCTAACTAGGCAGGAAGTGTGGCCCTTTTATAGGTGGCTCCCACGCAGTCTACTTCGCGGGGGTTATCTTTCCCGGCCAAAATAGCCGACAGTATCATTGCTGGGTGTATCATTGCTGCCGTTGCTACCCTTGGCTGTTCCTTGGCCGTTTCCCTGCCTGCTGTCCCCGAACCCGGAGACATATTGGTATCCGCTTGGGGAGGTGTAGACTGAGCCGCCCCGGCCGTTGTTGAAGTAGGTACTGCCATTCGGGTTGGAGTAGTACCACGACCCGTCGCTAATGTAGACCAAAAGTCAGAAACGAACCTGACAGGAGGCACTGGGGATGGCAGCCGTACGTATTGGAGTAGTGGTAGGAGTTTGGGTTTGCCACGTTATCGCCGTAGTCGCGGGAGCAGTAGTGGTTGCCCTAGGGGTAGCAAGTCAGAACGCGCTAGAACGGGGGAATACCAGGGCGCTAACCTCTCGGTTAGTACCGGAGCTCTTGTATGTAAAGTCTTGAGGCATGGTGTTGGAGTGATGCCTAGAAGTCGTGTCTTTGGCGTTGACAGCTGCGGCTCCAGACGAGAGTGAGCCGCTGAGAAATATGAAGAGTTGAAGGAAAGTTGAGGGCAGCTTGTTGGCTGGACGACGATGGGGATTGGAGGACCGGGGTGGCATCTAATCATATGTATATGTCCTCCCGACACTCCGTGGCTGCGTGGATATATTATAGGTCTTACCGGTTGCGTATCGCAATTTATTGTCCCTCGGACGGTGGTCCAAGCACTGCTTGCACACGCTGCATGAATTGCTGCATGATGACGAGCCCCATCGCTCCGCTCTGGTTGGCTGCTGCTCCTGCACGCGAAAACACGATCTTCGCTGCGCTCCGCTGCCGCGTGGGGGTGTCCATAGTCCTGCTCGAGCCTCGCGGTGCTCTTGCCATCTACTTGCTTTGAAGCCATCATCACTTGGACATTTACTCCAGTTGGTCATCGCATCTTGCTCAGGTTTGTTGGTCGCTTTTACTACGTGGGCACAGTCACACTATAGTATAGTTAAAAGTGAAGCTATCGTGACATCTCAAAAAAGTAAATAGTGGAGACAAAGCAGAGCTACTCCATTAAAAGACAGTCGAGCACTCGATCAATTGCACCCTGCATCTGGTCCTCAAGATTATTTATTACGCTTATCTTTGATCCAAAGCCAGTACCCTGTGAAGCTCTCGTAGAGATCCTATCTATACAGCGGTGGATCCAAACCCAGGAAGTATCTGGATCGTAACACTCGCCACGGCGGCCGTGACCACCTACATCTACGAGGATGTCGGAAGCACCAGGGGACTGCAAACCAAGTAGCCCTGTCCTAAGACTATAGACCAAGCTACCTTGAAGACACTCCGCTCCCATCGTCACGAAAATACAATACTCTCGCGTCCTACTTGGGCACGGCTTATAATAGCCATAGGTGGCAAAAGACCAGCCCTCCGCTGGGTAGTCATGCAACGCTGGATCTACCAGCTGCTGGAACTTATCGTTTAGTTCCTTTGGCTTGACCCGTTCTCGGTCTCCACGTATAGCTCAACGGCCCAGAGCCTATGCCGCGCGCCACACAGGCTACAAGGACAATGCTCCGAGTCCTGGCAAACAATTTGCCTCGACTGTATTCGGAGTGAAGCGTGAGGGGAAAGAAACACTTGCTCCGGCTCCGCCGTGGCTGTCTATCGACACTCTATACCCCAAAGTGATAGGCCCTATCTACTAGTTCAACGCTGTGGATCGCAAGGATTTCTGATGATCTCTCACGAGAAGCTTCTAGCGAGGCGCAGCCGAGGATAGCGGGGCGCTTGCGTGGAGTGTTGAACCCTATCTGTCTCGCGACAAAGAATCACTTCCGTGATATATATATTAACAATCCACCTGATTGTCCTTTATGGTGCATGGGTGTTGCACTCCTATACTCTCATACTCTTATGTGCATACAAACCCGTCCCGGGGCCAGGAAGTATCCGATTCCGTGTGCGTGTCGTAGTGGCAATCCTCTGGATGTGTGTATGAAGGAAGGAAAACACTCTTCTGTTTGTAGAAGTGGGCGAAGCCAGCTTCTTACATGCCTCTCAGGCGGTGTGCCCCACACACATGCTTGACCGTTCAAGCACTGCTTGCACATGCTGCATGAATGCTACATGATGACTAGCTATCCTCGTTCCACTCTGATTCGCTCCGTACCGTCGCTGGGCTCTTAGTACTACGTCCGCTCGCTCCACTCGCTTCCGCCTACGACACACTCTTCATGCCTCGGGTGTCTATGAGCGGGAAGTCTGGCCACGGGCCACGGTTTCCCTTACAACCAGCCTTATGACTGCCCAAGGGACTGCAGTAGGTGGATTAGCCTCATAGCAGCGGGGACTGGGGCTTCATCTACGCACGGGTATGGTATCACGGCCATACTAAGTACGAATACGATACTAAATCCCGTCCATAACATGCATACTAGTAAGGTAGTGAAAGTCCATGTGGTGGGGTCTCAAAGTTCAAAGGTCTTGACATACGGGGACTGATACGAAGTACACGGGGGCTGAAGAAAGTCCACCACACTGGAGCGGCCTCAGCCCTCTCACTAAGAAGCATATCTACTTCTTGCCTCCGCTCTTGCTTCCGCTGCTGCTGCTGCCGCCGCTCGGGGGCGTGTAGGTGGAACCTCCATTGCCGTTGTTGTAGTAGGTGCTTCCATTGGGGTTAGAGTAGTAGTACGATCCGTCCCTGGATAGCCAGTCAGCGCGTTCACGTTGCCTCACAGCCGCGCCCGGGGGGGGAGGTACGTGTTGGAGTAGTGGTAGGAGTTGGAGTTGGACGCGCTGCTGCCGTAGTCGCGGGCACAGTAGTGGTTGCCCTGGAGGAGCACGTCAGTATGAGATCAAGTAGCGATGTGAGGATGGAGGTTGTCAAACCTGGCTGTTGGTGCCGGAGCTCTTGTACTCATAAGGCATGGTTGCGAGATGGAGGCGTTTGTTTGTTTGTTGAGGGATGACTGTGACTTGCAAGATAATCACGTTGAGAGTGGACGAGGGAGAAAGGCACGAGAAGGGGGGGTTTATATAATATACCCCGCACAGTTAATGAGCACGGGCAATTCACTATCGCGAAGGAAGGACCCAGCCACAGCACAGATGATCAAACTCGTGAGGGGACGCTTTGTGAGGCTGCGAATCCGCTCTTCCGGAAACTTGGGTGGTGGGGAATGAATCGATAGCAGCTTTGATCGGGGCATTTGCGATATCCGAGCTGTGAATTGAAGGCAACCTTGACGGCATGACTGCCGTGGCTTTGAGCTGGGTGATGGGAACTAAAATGCCCCTCTAACCCTTCTGTGCGAAGGCTCGAACCTTGTATTTGCCCGTATTATTTTCCGTGAACTTCCTCACTATTACATATAGGGCACTAAGTAATGGCTAACGAAGGAGACCCGATGATCAAGAAGAAGAGGACGCTACCTAGGGCTAAAACAAACAAGGCCTATCCCAGGAGCAGTATCTCGGCACGGTCCTAGCCACCAGGGATATTCAGATATCGTGATTGTCATTAAAGCATCAACTGCTCGACCCCAATGTTGGAATATAAATCGTCCAAGGCGTGCGTGAGCCCGCTCGTTCACCAAGATATCCCAGAGGCTGTCTTAAGTCTTCTCTAAACGCCATTCGGGTCTTAAAGATTCGCCCCGTTGCATCACGCAAAATCCCACTTTTATCCCCTGGGATTTGTACCGCTAGAAAGGGCAAAAAAAACACCCCGCAATTTACAAAGGCCACTGTGATCGTTTCGAGTTGTGAAAAGGCAAGCCCCTGCCGATGTCGCACTATGAGGGAGAGTGCAAGCTGCAAAAACTGCAAAGTGGCCACAACTTTCGCAAACACATCTTGCTTGCTTCTATCTCGGATTTCTTCTATTGTGATAGTCGGCTTGAATCCGTCGATTTGGGCGAGTTGTGTCGGATAAAGCGGCTATGACGGATAAAGCGGCTGCAAGACTTGGGTCCTTATCCCATTGATGACGCAACACAATAGGATTCAAGGAATATTAAGTTGGAAACCTAAAATGCCACCAACAAAGGTTGGCAGCACAGACTATAACAACGGAAGATAAATAGGGGGCCTTTTTCCGGCTGTTTTAGAAGCTCAAGGCAATTCGCATCAACAACAGCAAGAGTTGAATCAATTTAGAACCGCTTTGCGCGATAAGTTGTAGTGCGGTGAGCGGGAATCTTCTCGATCCCACTTGATAGTAGAAGCCTCTTATGTTCGCAAAGTGGTGGGTAAGTGTCCACTTTTGATCCTCTTTGACAGCTTGATTTTTAATGTCATTGGGACCCTGCTGTTGGCATGAGCGGGAAGACGAGCGCGGTGTCCTCAACAAGCGGAAAAGGAGTCGAGACAATAAAGTCCCTCAGGCTGGGGTCCACCAAGGCAATGCGACGGATCCTCCCCGTTCATCTATTGACAAAAGAGCCTGCAGAGCCATGGCGAACTCGAAGACAGCGTGGATGATGATCAGCTCCGGAAAGAGTACCGTAATGACCATCCACTTAATAGTTTGCAGCTCCCACGTCTAGGCCCATGCGCCGTCCCGGGGACCTGGTACGTTGAGATGCTGAATACTCCAGGTGCGGGCAAGGATGGCCGATAAGCAGTTGGTATTTTGGCGGCAACGAGAGGGCATTCGGTGTGCATGAAAGAACTTCTAAAGCGGCCGGGTTTGAAGCAAGCAAGGATACTACGAGACATTGATACCCGCTTCACGAATCAGTAATCAGAACCCACACCGGGGTTGTCAAAGAGCTTCTGCAAAATGCCGAGGCCCTCGAGATGATCAACGCTGGAGACAAACACGGACAACCCGCATTACACTGGGCAGCTCTGCGGGGTGGCAGAGCCCGCGAGGAGATAGTGAGACTGCTCGTCGAGAGCGACGCCGACCCGACGGCGAAAAATGAGGACGGCAAGACCGCTCTGCGGTTGGCCATAGAGCATGGCCCCGAGACGGCATGGATACAAGAGGAACTAGCTTGGAAGTGGCTAAAGCAAAGTGGCAACGAGGAGCTTGCCGTTTTGTATCTTGGATTTTGGAACTATGCCACGTACAACGTTAAGAGGAGAGCCACTAATCCGGGTTCTCCTGTTACTAAACATCCAGGGGAGTATTTGAGTCATGTTGTCATCAAGCCAGGATGTGAGGCCACAGTCAAGTTGTTCTTTGAGCAGGGCCCCAAGGCCGACCAGGTATTCGACGACACTCTGACGCCATTTTTGTTGGCCGCCCAGCAAGGTTCTGAGGCTACCGTTGAAGTCCTACTTGGGTGGAAAGCCAACGCCAGATGGCGGGGCAAACAAGTCGGACAGCGCTCTTGATGGCCGCTGAATGCGGACACTATAAAGTTTTTGAACCTTTACTCCGGTCAGGCGACAAGGCATGGATTGACCGGAAGGATGGGAAAGGCCAGTCAGGGCTCTTTTGGGGCCGCTCTCCGCGGGCACCATAAGGTCGTTGAGCTACTATTCCAGCATGGCGCCGATGTCAATTCGAAGGATTACCAGGGTTTTACGCCGCAATGGCAGGCTGCTTCGTTCGAAAGAGACACGGTCGTTGAGCTACTTCTCTGACATGACGCCAGAGTTGATTCGAAGAATAGTGACGATCGGATGTCCTGTCGTGGGCCGCTGGAAAGGGGAATGATTGTATGTAAAGCTGCTATTCGAGTATGGCGCCGATCCCGAGTCGAGGGACAAACGGCCGCCGATCAGCGTCGTCAAAGTACAGTAAAGCTGCTACTGGAGTACGGCGCCAAGCGCGAGTTGAAGGACTTGCAGGGCAGGACGCCATTCGATACGGCTCGGGCCCGGGGTGAGACGGAAATTTGTGAGCGACTGCGACCAAGGCAGTAGTACCGACGGATACACTTACACTGCACTAACTGCCTTTTGGAACAGGGTGCTATGTATTATGGCCTATGGAGCGCTATGAGTGCTGTCGGTGCCGAGATCCACTCCATTTCCCATGTCACAACCCCCAAACAACAGATGCATCATTCTGACCCAAGCTACTGGGCGTCATGGCACACGGCTTCAATGTTATTGCCCGCCGGATCCTTGAAGAAGGCAGCGTAGTAGCTGGAATGGTAGGGCCGCAAGCCAGGCGGGCCATTGTCCTCGCCACCGCCCTGGATGGCAGCGGCGTGGAAAGCATCGACAGCGGGCCGATCTAATTCGAAGTCATCAGCCACGACCATGGCAGAGAGAAAGAGTCGCGGCGTCGTACCTTTGGCCCTAAAGGCAATATGAGCCGGGTTCTCGGGCACGCTCTTGGTCCCGCAGACCCAGAAGTCGGCAGGTTTATAGTTGGCCACGACGTCGTGCGACGATCCGAGGCCGAAGATGAACTCGCCGTACTGCTGGCGGAGCTCATAGCCGAGCGGCTTCAAGGCCTCGAGATAGACTCGAAGGCATTCCCTGGCCTTGGCTTCGGGGACGTAGATGCAGGTGTGATCAATTCCCATGTTGAAATAGTCGGTGGTGAGGAAGAGTKTGAGTCGCGTCGGGGAAGGAGGTTATTCAGTGGAAGAGTTTAAAGATGCCGGATCTGGAATTGTTGGATCTGTGTGGGACGAATAATATATACCCTTTGGGTGCTCGGCACTCGGTGTCAACTGGACGCCGAAACAGACGGACTGGCCAGATGTGCGAATGGAACGCTTCAGTGCCGTTCACGTTTGAGGATCCGATGGTCCCGGGCTTTCACGTTGTGGTATCCGTGCGAGAGTCGAGGCGTGAGCGAGACGTGAGACTTGGACCAGGCAGACAAAATGACGTGTTCACATATCGCGACTTGACATCGCAACATCGTCCCGCATATTTTTATCGCTTCCCCACAGCCTCACAGCAGTCCGGAGCAAGTAGGTGCCCAGGCGTGACAGAAGACTCTGCGCCGTCTCCAGCCATGGAATTAGCGCAGATGTCTTGCCCAGGCATCTTGTCATTCGGCAGTCTGCTAACTTCGAGCTACACTGAGATTCTACAAAAGCCAATGTATTCCAAGGTACCTCTCAGAACGCGATTTCTAGTCGCTACCTTACAGTACATTATACCCCTTGTAAAGCACAACGCTGGAACCTTCGTACACGATGAGAGACAAACCGTAGTGACTGGATTGGGACACGTCGTGACGTTGGAGAGGTTTGTGGTGGACATGGCCGAGTTGGGGCTGATGTCAGCATGAACGGGCTCCCCGCGCTTCCCCGCGTCATGTCGTAATGGACAGGCAGCTTGATGGCATCGACAACTTCGACTCTACACGTCTGTACAGTCTCGAAACTGAGCCTTTATCGATTGATCAAAGCTTCCATCGCCTGTCACATCCTGCCGGGTGGTCGCTTACTCTCTAATTGCAGCCGCATATCGGATAGCAACGTCGCCATGGCCGTCAAGATATTCTTGTAAGTGCCAGCTCTCCCCAAGCCCCACAGCTCATGCTGATGATTGTCGATGTCTTAGAACAGGCGCCACAGGTATGATATCTACAGACCTGGTAAATCCACTGCTGCGGCTTGCTGACCGACAACTGCAAAGGGTACATTGGCGGCACCGCTCTAGACTATATTGTCAGAGCTCATCCAGGCTACGAGTACACAGTCCTCGTCCGCGATGAGTTCCGCGCAGAGCCAATAGCCGCCAGGTACCCGTCAGTCAGGTTTGCCTACGGGACCCTTGAGGATGATGCAGTCCTGGAAAAGGCGGCTGCCGCAGCCGACATTGTCGTCCGTACGTTGCCGATGACGCAAGATTCTCGCGAGGCAGAGTGTGTACTGTATGCTTACCCTTGTGGTCACAGATACGGCCGACTCTTCGGACCACTACGCCGGGGCCATGGCAATCGCAAAGGGTCTGAAGGATGGACACACGGCCAAGAAGCCCGGGTACTGGATCCATACGTCCGGCACGTCTATCTTGACGTGGTACGACGCCCAGCACGAGCGCGCGGGTGGCGCGCCGCTTCCAGAGCAAAAGTATCACGACATCAAGGACATTGAACGCCTCATCAGCCTGCCCGACGGCGCTCACCACCGCGACGTGGACGAGATCGCCCTGGCTGCCAACTCGGACGCCGTCAAGGTCGTCATTCTCTGCCCGCCTACCATCTATGGAACCGGCGCCGGGGTCGTCAACACACGCAGCAGACAAGTGCCCAGCCTGGCTAGGGTTACTCTCAACAAGGGCTTCGCGCCCATTATCGGCGAGGGCAAGACGGAGTGGGACCACGTCCACAGCGACGACCTGGGCGACCTGTACGTCAAGCTCGTCGACGCGACGCAGGACCCAGCCAGGAGAGGCAACCCGGAGATCCTCGGCCCGCATGCGTACTTTTTCGCGGAGAACGGGTCACACTCGTGGGCCGAGGTTGCGCACTGGATTGCTGACGAGGCGAGTCGCCAGGGATACTTGCCGTCGCCGCTAACCAAGCTGGTATCGGAGAAGGAGGTGACGCTGATGGAGGACGGATCTGTGTCGTGGGGACGGAACTCGAAGGGTGTGGCGGAGAGGGCGAGGAAGTATCTGGGCTGGCCGCCGAAGGGGGTGCCGCTGAAGGATACGTTCCGGGAGGTGGTGGCCAAGGAGGCCAGGGACTTGGGGTTGAAGCCGAAAGAGAAAAAGGGCTAAGGTGGCATCTACCTTGGCGAGTCAAAGGCACAAGTCGGCTGTAGAATAATGCAACTGTCTTTCTGCGAATCCGTGACGGACGAACCATGAGATTAGCGTCTCCATGGCGCTCGGCGTGCCGATGAATGAAGTTTCCGTTGAAGTCGAAGATCAGGGTCCGTCTACGGGTGTCAGCATGTCAACAAGTTTCCTGACCACGGGACGATATCGACATGAGAATGCACAGGTTTGAGTAAAGCAGTTCGTCACTCTCCCTTCCGTGACGACTGCAATGTGGACCTGAAAAGTCAGGCCAACAAGCGAAACAAAGCGCCCAAACAGGACTAGCGCATCTTAGGTCACCTTTTCTCGCCTACCCCACCCGAGCGACAGCAAGCCAGGCGGGAAAAAATTAAGTTCACAGGCGGCCGAAAAATCACAAAATTTTTGGCTGGGAGAATTTCTGCACTGATAACCAAACCCCACGTCCGCTTTTCCCTCCTCCCCTCAACCCTTCTCTTCTTCCCATCCTCACTCGTCCTTGACACCGACGAAACCCCCTATAAATCATCTCCAAAAATGGCGGACGAAGTGTACGATGGTGCCATTGGCATCGATTTGGGTACGTTGAATTTTGCCGAGCACGGCACTCGCGGCGGGGGCGCTGCCGGCCTCGTCGTCGCTGCCCTCGTGTTGCGAGCTTTTCCTGCGGCCGAGGGCATCCAAGGCTGACCGCAGTCCTGCTTCCAGGCACCACCTACTCGTGCGTTGCCACCTACGAGGGTACCAATGTCGAGATCATTGCCAACGAGCAGGGTTCCTTCACCACCCCGTCGTTCGTCTCCTTCACCGACAAGGAGCGTCTGATTGGTGAGGCGGCCAAGAACAATGCTGCCATGAACCCCCGCAACACCGTCTTCGATGCCAAGTGAGTTCAATCCACCATCGACCTCGTTTTCTCCTCTGCAGTGAGAAGTGTAGCGATGCTTGCCGTACTCAAGACTCGATTCTGACCGAGACTGCTCTCGACAGGCGTCTGATCGGCCGTCGTTTCGATGACCCCACCGTCAAGAAGGATATCGAGTCTTGGCCCTTCAAGGTCCTTGACGATGCCGGTCAGCCCAAGATCGAGGTCGACTACCTCGGCGAGAAGAAGTCCTTCTCCGCCCAGGAGATCTCCGCCATGGTCCTCCTCAAGGTATGCTCAACCCGCTGGAACCCGCACGCGCACCGTGCGGGCTTTACTTGCCAGGCTCGATGAGACATGTCCCGCTGACCGTTCCCAAAGATGAAGGAGATTGCTGAAGTTAAGCTCGGCAAGAAGGTCGAGAAGGCCGTCATCACTGTCCCTGCCTACTTCAACGACAACCAGCGTCAGGCTACCAAGGATGCCGGTGCCATCTCTGGCCTCAACGTCCTCCGTATCATCAACGAGCCTACCGCCGCCGCCATTGCCTACGGTCTCGGCTCTGGCAAGTCTGAGAAGGAGCGCAACGTCCTCATCTACGATCTGGGCGGCGGTACCTTTGATGTCTCCCTGCTCAATATCCAGGGCGGCGTTTTCACTGTCAAGGCCACGGCTGGTGACACCCACCTGGGTGGTCAGGACTTCGACACTAACCTCCTCGACCACTGCAAGAAGGAGTTCGGCCGCAAGACTAAGAAGGACCTGAGCGGCGACCCACGCTCTCTCCGAAGACTTCGGACTGCTTGCGAGCGTGCCAAGCGTACCCTGTCCAGCGGTGCCCAGGCCACCATCGAGATCGACTCCCTTTTCGACGGCGAGGACTTCACCATGACCATCACCCGTGCCCGCTTCGAGGAGCTCAACGCCAAGGCCTTCTCCGGCACGCTTGAGCCTGTTGCCCAGGTCCTCAAGGACGCCGCCATCGAGAAGAACGCCGTCGACGAGATTGTCCTCGTCGGTGGTTCTACCCGTATTCCCCGTATCCAGAAGCTGCTGTCCGAGTTCTTCGACGGCAAGAAGCTCGAGAAGAGCATCAACCCCGACGAGGCGGTCGCCTACGGTGCCGCCGTTCAGGCTGGTATCCTCTCGGGCAAGGCCACCTCTGCCGAGACGTCTGACCTGCTCCTGCTCGATGTCGTTCCCCTGTCCCTGGGTGTCGCCATGGAGGGCAACATCTTCGCCCCCGTCGTTCCTCGCGGAAACACGGTCCCCACCATAAAAAAGAGGTACGGTAGCTACTCCCATACAATGTCGTCTAGTCCTCCCCGTTTTTTTCAGCAAGTGCGCATACTGTTTTGATGGAAAGAGCCCTAGATGTTGCTCATTTCGTATCTTGCATCAGCATCTCGTCGGCCATCACCAGCAGCTGCTAACGAACCCTTAATAGAACCTTCACCACTGTTGCCGACAACCAGCAGACGGTCCAGTTCCCCGTCTTCCAGGGCGAGCGCGTCAACTGCGAGGACAACACCTCCCTGGGCGAGTTCACTCTTGCTCCTATCCCTCCCATGAGGGCCGGCGAGGCTGTCCTCGAGTGTGTCTTCGAGGTCGATGTCAACGGTATCCTCAAGGTGACGGCCACGGAGAAGACGTCTGGCCGCAGCGCCAACATCACCATCACCAACTCTGTCGGCAAGCTGTCGACTGACGAGATTGATAAGATGATCAGCGACGCCGAGAAGTTCAAGAACAACGACGAGGCCTTTAGCAAGAAGTTCGAGGCCAAGCAGCAGCTCGAGTCCTACATCGGCCGCGTTGAGGAGATTGTCTCTGACCCGACCCTGTCTCTTAAGCTGAAGCGCGGCCAGAAGGAGAAGATTGAGAGCACCATCAGCGACGCCATGGCTGCCCTGGAGCTCAGCGAGAGCAGCGCCGACGACCTGAAGAAGCAGGAGCTGGCCCTGAAGCGCCTTGTCACCAAGGCCATGTCCTCCCGATAAATGTCTAGAACGGGGACGTGATGGGGGGTAAGGAGTTGTATGAAAGCGCGGTTCGCCCCGGGTTGCGAGGCGCCCACCCGCCCTCTGTGCCTCGGGAAAGGGAGGGGGGCCAACAGCCGAGGCGATTGTCTTTTTCCTTAGTTTAATTTTCATTTTCCCGGATCTGTGGTCATTCGAGCAACGGAGATAACGAGGCACATACAAAAGTTCATGCATTTTCCTGCCTCATTGGGTCTCACGCGTGGGAGGCTTTATGATGGATGACGAATGCTGCATAGTTTGAGGGAGCCGGGTGGCCGACGCCGGCCAGGACGGCCTGATGATGTGCGGGGAACAAAGAACCTGTGAATTAAGCATAGACTCGGTAGAATGGAAACTACGAATTGAACTGCAAGCACGGTGCTGTGAGTTGTGACTCGGTTGTGACTCGACTGTGACTCAGGATGGGTGACTGCGATTGACGATGCTGACTGCTCACCGGGATGCCCCGCAGCGACGAGCTGCACCCAAACTCACTTGTTCTCATCATCATCTCAGCAGCGGCGACGAGGATCCTCACGACAACGGACGGACGGACGTATTCGCGCACATGACACGGCGCACAGCTCGACGCCAGCCGCGACGATGGGCCTGCACTTTCTCGACCTCCCCGTCGACATCCTGTCCATGATGCTCAGGCCGCTGCTCGTCTCGGGCTCGCGCGTCCAGCTATGCACCTGCACCGGCGCGCCGGGCGACGTGAGCGCGCACCTGCTGCGGGTGCTGCTGATCCACCCGGCCGTGCACGCGATTGCGTGCCCGCTGTTCTACGAGGGCAACGTCTTTGGGCTGGACACGGGAGGCGAGCATGGGCCGCACGTGCGGCGGTGCCTGGAGGCGGCGGCGGCCGAGGGGGAGACGGAGGCGGAGGAGGACGGGTTCGTGGCGAGGCAGCGCAGGGAGGTGCTGCGGCAGGGGGCGGCGCTGCGCAGGGTGAGGAGGCTGGAGGTCCGGGTCGAGACGCTGCGGGCGTGGGTGGACTGGTACGTGGTGCCGCTGCTGGGGGACATGGCGCTGCGCGGGTGCCTGAGCGAGCTGACGGTGGTGGTGCCGGGCGCGGCGGCGGCGGCGGCG
>LFRF01000009.1:468971-523362 GCA_001189435.1 Tolypocladium ophioglossoides CBS 100239 | reverse complement strand
TGGGGGTCTCTGTTAATTGGCGGTGCATTCGCTGATGTGAGGTTGATTTGATACTGCGTAGGGGAACAACGCAGATGAGGGAGAGCGAGGCTCAGGGACGGGGGGTCCACTCTGCGTGCACCCTCCGTGGGCGCAGCTGAGGTTTGACGCCATGCATGGGCCCGCGCATCCGTGCGGCGTCATGTGACACCGCCTTCCGCTCTGGGCAGCCCCGGCGGCAAATCGACGCGGCGCAGCGACACGCGCCCGCGGGAAGCAAACGCGTTCTTTCTGGGGCCGGCGCAGCGCCATCCGGATCGGCAACCGCGAGATTAGCATGCGCTACTAGTGTTGCTCGTGGAGGCTGAAGACCGGGGCTGCAGTCGTGCGCGGGGCGGCCCGTACGGGGCGCGATGCGACGGGCCGCCGACCCGCCTGCCGACGCGCGCGGGCGAGCAATCGTCGAGTCCGGCCCTCGTATTTGCGGGGGGCTGCAGCCCCGGGCGCGCCCGTTGCGGGCTTGGTGTCTGCCGGCGAGCTGTCACGTCTGCGGCCGCTGTCGTGCAACTGCCGCGCTGTCGAACGGCACAAAGCCGGAGAGCCCCGTCGTCCGCCCGCCGTGTATCCGTACAGGTCCGTACGGAGTACATGCAGCCTTCCATCGCCGTGGCCTCGCACAGCCCCATCCCCCCATCGAGTCCCGCGTCCGACAACGCCGTCCAACCCAACATCGCCCACCTCCCCGCAACCGCGCAATGGCTGCCTCGAGCAAACGCAGGCCTCCGCGCTGGCTTGCGACCCCCTCAGACCCCACGGGAGGACCCGTCCCCGTGCGACGTGCGTACGCCGCCCGTACCACGGCAACACGAACAAAGGCCCCATGTTCTACGGCCTTGTAGACTCCCGCTGACCTTCGGCACGTCAAGTTGTGGAGATGTGATCCGAGTGCCTTCGCCCGTCGCGACTCCGCCGCCAACATACATACGGCGCCTTACTCATTCCTCTGTAAGGAGTACGGCCAACAAAGGCAGCGCGCGCATCACGGCGGCACTCACTCGTTACCTGCGCAATATGCTCACTCATCACTCACACCACGCTTCGGCTTAAGCCCATGTGTTTGTGTAAATAGGTCCATCCTATTCAGCTTCTGCCAAACTGCTACGGCGCCTGTCCCTCTGCATGCAATCTGGTTCCAATCTGCATCATTCCCTACCTTGATGCCAGGCTGGCAACACCACACGCCTGCTTGCTTCTGCTCCACGCCTCGCTGCTACTGTACATGTCAGCCTGCTTTGCTACCACCCTCAATCCACATTGTTACCCTTGTTCGCTGGGACCCCTTTCCAGGAATGGCCCGCAGCTTTTCTGTTCTGTTCTTTTTTTTTTTTTGGTAGATTATTTTTTCGTGCTTCTTGCAGAAACCCCGTCTCTATCTCACASACCGTGTTTTGGGCTCTATCGTGCGGCGCAGGTCCCCCTTTCAGCCACCGGGGGAGGAGAAAATGAAAAACAAATGACAGCCTGTGCCCTCGTATGCATTATTCAGTCAGAAATCAATCGTTAGCCGGCGAATTAGGGGAGCTGGGACTAATGTCAGTGTGTGTTGCACAATCGCCATCCGAGGACGCCATTGCAGGACTCACTACTGGTTTCCCGAATTGCCCGGACCAGGCGTCCGGGGAGAGAAGGAGGGAGAAGTCGGCGAATAGCTTGGGCTAGTCGGTGACTGCTGCGTTCCTGGGCTCCTCGAGAAGCTGGGGCTCGTGGGCGAGTAAGCTTCTGGGGACGTCGGGGACCAGGAAGGTGATGCCGGAGAGTATGAAGGAGAAGTCGCGCCTGCTCCGTGCAGGTTGGGCGAGGCCGGGCTGTAGTTGGGGCTAGCCGGGGAGTAGCTGGGAGAGGTAGGAGAGTTGAACTGGGCCGGCGATGTTGGCGAGTAGTGCCGAGGCGACGACGGCGACGCTGGCGAGTAGCTTGGTGACGTCGGACTATAGTTGGGACTGGCCGGGCTAGTCGGCCGCAACATCGGCGATGTGGGCGAGAACGATGGCGAGGATGGGCTGAACGACGGCGATGTGGCGTACCGAMCACCACCACCATCGATGAGAGGCGACGTCGGCGAGTACCCTGCATTCGGCGACGAGGGAGAGTATCCGCTGATGCCCGCGCTGAAGGGTGAAGTCGGCGAGGTGCTGAAAGGGCTTGTCGCTCCGCGCATCGAATAGGGGCTCATAGACCCGATGCCGCCAAAACCGCCGCCGCCATACTCTGTGCCGAATCCAGCCGGCGTCTCCGACCCCGCACCCTGGATGGGCGAGAAGTTTCCGGCCGCAGGCGAGCTGAGGCTCATGTATCCCGAGTCTGCCATGGGCGAGCCCGTGTCGTAAGGCGTCGCGGCTCCCTCGGCTTCGCCCTCCTTGCTTGGCATTCCCGGCATGAGGCCCATGCGAGAGTTGTCCGAGATGACTGTTTCCAGCATCTTGGGGTCGAGCAGGACCTCAAAGTTGCCTGTTCCCATAGGTGCCATCTGTCCGAGCATGACGTTTTCAGAAATGCCGCGGCAATCGTCGAGTTCACCTGTGGCTGCGGCCTCGAGGAGAATTTCTACCGTCTCTTCGAATGAGCAGCGCATCAGCGCACCAGTGTCAGCTCGGTTGATGCCGTGTCGGGTGACAGCCGAGATACTGCCTCTGTAGGTCATGACGTCGACCAGCAGCGCGATGTGTCTGTGGTTGACGTACGAGCCGTCAAACGCCAACACGTTTGTCAGTTCCTTCACCAAGGCAGATCGCGCCGCCTCGATGCCAAAGACCTCGACAATCTGCCACAGGTCGTTTGTGTACGTCCGCGTCGCGTCAACGCCATCAACAGCAAGCACCTCACGTAGGGCCGAACCGCTAGTATCCAAGTACCACTGTGTGCATCGCGGATCGTCCTTCAAGGCAAGCTCCGCTCCATCTGGCGCTTCGACAAGGCGAGTGCCTTTTGTCAAAAAGGCTCGTTCAATGCCCGGGACACCACGGAGCGTCAGCGTGTCGAGAAGATGAGACTCCAGGCGCTTGAGCATGACATCATCTTCCATTTTCTTGTTGCCGTTCTCGTCCTTGTCGTTGTCCTTGCTGATGGTTCGGATGCGGATAACCTGCTCGTCCGCATTGTTGTCGCTGAAGATGATCGCCAGGTCAGTCTCATACTGCTCTTTGATGCACTGGGCAACGTCATCGATCTTGATTTCCTTGTCAAGCAACTTCTGTCGATCCAGGGTGATACGCAAAAGCCACCTCGACTGTTGATCGAGAGTGTCTTGGGTATCATCTGGTATCAGAAAGTAGGACTCGACCATGTCCAAGTCTTCGGCAATGCTGGTGCCCTGGATGTCTGGATCATAGTAGATCTCCGTCACAGAGGTGATGGAACGCAGGTTCGTGTATTCGACCATGCTTCGTAGCTTCTTCGCTTCCTCCTGCTTCGCCAATTGCGCATGCAAAAAGACAGCCATACTAGGGGTCTTGATGTCCTTGGCAAGGTTCAGGATTTCCTTGAGTCGCGGCACACCGAGGGTGACGTTCTTGGACGACACACCAGCAAAATGGAAGGTATTGAGTGTCATCTGAGTCGCCGGCTCACCGATAGACTGTGCTGCCAGAACACCAACCATCTCGCCGGGGCTGACAAAGGAGCGGTCCCAGCGATTTTGCAGCTCTCCGAGGACATGGTCGAACGCAAGTTTGTTCAGGCGATGCACCTTGACGATTTCCTTGAAGGCCAGTCGGGAACGGACCAGGGCCTTGAACAGGATGGTAGCGTTCGCATCCGCTTCGTGAGAGATCGGATCGGGGCCTCGGACAATCTTCATCTTGCTGAGGAGATTCTGGATAGCAGGAATGACGTCGGATGGACGAAGGTTGCTGCGATCGGTGGCTTTGATGTTGAAGACTCGCTTGGCCGTCTCAATCATACGGCCAATGTTCAACGGCAGCTGCATCATCTCCTCTCCCATCTTGGTCCGATTGATGACTCGCACACTTCGGCGGTCAGCCACGAGGGCATCCCACTCCTCGTCGAGGAGACTCATCGAAGCCTTGTCTCCCGTCAACTCGTTCCCGTATTCGTAGTCGGTCTTGAACCACTCTGGTGGGCTGGCGAGGTCGAGGCGGTATTTCTTGTCGAAGGCAGCGTCCGACATCTTCAGAGTGCCAAGCTTCTGTTTTTCGATGCACATAGCATCGAGTCCATCCTCACCATAAAGGAACTGGATGATGTCACCGAGAGAGTTGCGGACAGTTCCATCGTAACGCGCACTGAGGTCCTCGAGAGCTTTGACAAGTCGTCGCTGAATGTAGCCTGTCTCGGCCGTCTTGACCGCAGTGTCAATGAGACCTTCTCTACCAGCCATGGCGTGGAAGAAAAACTCGGAGGGCGTGAGGCCACGGAGGTAAGAGTTCTCAACAAAGCCACGAGCCTCTGGGGAATAGTCGTCCTTGGTAAAATGCGGAAGCGTTCTGTACTTGAAACCGAATGGGATACGTTTTCCTTCAACAATCTGTTGGCCGACAAGAGCGGTCATTTGAGAAATGTTGATGGATGACCCCTTGGAGCCGGACTCAGCCATAGTGACTGCGTTGTTCGAGTCCTTCAAGCTCTTCTGGGTCGTCGTACCAGCCTGGTCACGAGCCTGGTTCAGCGCCATCGAGACCTTGTTCTCGAATGTTGCTCGAACATTCATGCCTGGCAAAGCCTCCAGCTCGTTGGCAGTAGCCTGGGCCGTCAAACGGGCAACCTCGGCCTTTTGTGTGTCAATGTGTACCTGGACCTTTTCGATAGTCTGCTTGTCGGGAACAGTATCGCCGATACCAATGCTGTGTCCATTGTGCAAGAGCCAGTAGGTCACCACTTGCTGCACACCGTTGAGGAAGGCCATGGCTCCGTCGGGGCCGAGTTCGTTGTAGCAGAGATGGACAATACCACCGGCGGCTGAGCCGACGTTCTTCWTCTTCAGGAGGCCGTACATGAGCTCACCGCTCTGAATCAGAAGGCCAGTGTCCTTCAGTGGTGCGTCAGAGTCGCCCTCTGGGCTGTGCAGGCTGATTTCCGGAGGAATGACCAAGCTGATAATCTGCTTGCCGGTCCAGCGCGGGCGGGGCTTCAAGATGGCTGGGGCGGGGATGATGCCATCCCAGTTAGGAACCCAAAGCATGAGGTTCATGACCATTTCCTTGTCGAGGAAGGTGTCACGTCGGCACAGCTTGTAGACTCCGGCCAGCGAGTCCTGAACGATGCCCATCAACGGGCCATTCTTCTGAGGAGACACGATGTTGTTGGGAACGAGACACAGCTCCTTGATCTCGGCACGAGTTTCCTCGCTCTGCGGGACGTGAAGGTTCATCTCGTCGCCGTCAAAGTCGGCGTTGTAGGGTGAGGTGACGGACAGGTTGAGTCGGAAGGTGGAGTAAGGCATGACGCGGACGCGATGGCCCATCATGGACTCCTTGTGCAGCGAAGGCTGGCGGTTGAATATAATATAGTCACCGTCCATCAAGTGGCGCTCGACCTTCCATCCATACTCCAACGAAATCTGGGCTGCGCGTCTGTGATGTCGAAGGTCGATGCGCGTGCCATCGGATCGGATGACGTATTTGGCTCCGGGGTGCTCGTTTGGTCCGTTCTCCACAAGCTGGTGCAGCTTGCCAATGTTGTAGGGAGTGACAGTTTCGGGGTAAGTCAGAGTCCTGGCAATGCTGCGAGGAACGCCGACTTCGTGAAGGGATATGTTGGCATCGCCAGTGATGACGGTACGTGCCGAAAAGTCGACTCGCTTTCCCATCAAGTTGCCTCTCAGACGGCCATCCTTGCCTTTTAAGCGAGCCCGGATAGCCTTGACCGGCCGCCCGCTCTTTTGCAGAGCCCGTGGCTGACCAGCAATGTCGTTGTCCATGTACGTAGCCACATGGTACTGCAGCAACTCCTCAAAATCCCGTGCAATGTGTTGCGGGGATCCTTCACGGATAGCCTGCTTCACGTTCCCGTTGGCGCGGATGATGTCGCCGAGCTTGTAGGTCAAGTCGTCTTCGTTTCGCATACCGGTGCCGGTACCATCCATGGAAATACTAGGACGAACGGGAGGCGGAGGGACGGGCAGGACCGTGATGACCATCCATTCTGGACGAGCGTAGTCGGAGTTGAGACCCATGTTGCGCAAGTCCGACTCGGAAATTCGCCGCAAGATGCCGTGGGCCATCTCTGGAGTGATGGGCACGCTCTCTTTTCTCTTAGGGCCGTCTTCCTGGGCCACTTCGAAGGCAGCCTTGAGTTGCAGCGCAGCCTGTCGTACCAAAGGCTGCAAGTTGCCGCATCCACCATGGTTGTTGCAGTTATTTTGAGTCTTCATTCCTGGTATGAAATCGTCGTCGTCCTTTTTCTGGCGATCCTCGTTCTCGCACTTGCGCTTCTTCTTACAAACGGACCAGACACGGTTGAAACGAAGCTTGGGGTCCCGTGTGTTGATGGCAGCGACAAACTCGGGGTCGCTCTGTGTAAAATCGGGTCAGTATCATACGAAGCCCAAAATCCTTGCGAGAAAGTAGCATAGACTAACAGTATCGGACAACACCTTGCTGCAGTTATGGCAGACAATCTCCAAGATCTTCTTGACCTTCTTGATAAAGCCTGGATGGTACACTGGCTTGGCCAGCTCGATGTGGCCAAAGTGACCAGGGCACTCGCCCATCGCCTGAGTGCACGTCTTGCACTTGAACTGTCGATCGATCGAACCGAGGAGCGGGTCGTTGAGGCCTCCGTCGCGTGGCTTCGTCCCGTTCTCCTCCATGGTCTCGGGGTAGAGGATGTGGGCGACGCTCATGTTCTTGATCTCCTCGGGGGACATGAGCCCAAACTGTATCTCCTCCACCGTCTTGAGCGGCGCGCTCGAGTGGGTGAAGTAGAGGTTCGCCATGTTTGCGGCTGATGTTGTCTTCGCCCTTGCGGCACCGTGAACGATCGGAGAGGCCGAGAATCAAAAACGCGCCGCGCAGCTGCGGCGAGGCGTCGAAAAAAGCGAAAAACGCGAACAAGGAGCGATAGAAGTTTAATATCTGTCCCTGGAGACCGCTCGATCGATGGAAATCGCCGCCAAAGGTGGATGGCGGATGGCGCTCACACGCAGCGCCCGTCCTGGCCAACGGCCCAGGAGACCCTCAGCTCTTCGCCACCGTCGCCACCGTCTCGCAAGTCGTCGGAGTCGTGAAAACGCGGGTAGCCGTATCGTGGAGCACTTCGGACGTGCCTCGATGCGATGCGCGGGATGCACAACGCGCGTGGTGATGATTTTGGGCCGTATGGCAAAGTTTTGTCGTGGTTGAGGCGAGTCGTCAGAGGGCTGCCTGAAAGAATCTGGAGTTGAGGCGGCTGGCCACCTGCCACACCGCACTAGTCCTATTTTGGGTGCGGCGACGGCCCCTGCGCCATCCTATGGATGCCTCAGGCACCAAGAGGACAGGTACCCAGGACCTGGGCCGCATTCGAGCGGCCACCCGATCAAGAAAAAGAGCAGCAGCATTCAGCTCGGGATCTATACGACTTGATGCACGCTATTCTGTCATCTCCCTTGACAAAGCACGCTGCGGAGTAGCTCAACTTTCTCGCCTGGAGGTTGCCAGCCTCACACCACTGTCAGAGCCAACGCCGGTGACTCAACTCCAATCATCACTGTGAATGCAGCAACCACCAATGGATTTCACGTCGAGCTGATTCCATGTTGCAGACTGGCGATGCGCCGCGTCATGTTCGTTGATATTCTTTACTCATATGCATTTCTTGTCGTCATTGTCCGTCCGTGTGACAAGTCTTCCTCGTCCTAGCCTATCATTTCTTTCTGCTCCTCCCTCCTTTGCCTGCGCCTCCCTTCTTCACGGGCACCGGTTCCGCCGCTCCGTCGCCGTCGCTCTGCCCTTCTCCGGGACTCCGACGTCGCATCGTCCCCGTGGATACCGCGACGAATTCGTCCTCGCTGTCGCTTTCGCCCAGGTTGAACAGAATCGGCATGCGAAAGCCGTCGACGTCATCGTCCAGCTTGGACGGAGACGGATCCAGCGTCAGAACGTCCACGTCCTCGTCTTCCGCATCGAGACGTCGCCGATGGATTTCCTCCTGCGCATAAATATCGAATTCGTCCTCCCGCTCGATGTACTCGACGTTCTCCTCGACCTCGGCAAAGTCTGGCGCCAGCGCCGACCACTTCTGAGGACTCACCACCGACCATATGTATATCCGGCCAGTCTCCAGGCCGCATGCCGCCAAGAGCGCCCGAGTCGGGTGCCATTCTATGACTCCCTGCTCCTCTTTTGGATCCTTGAGCATGCATACCAGACTGCCGTGATTCCGTTCCCACACGTATAGCTCGTGGTTGTTATACGTCGACGCAGCTACGTATTCGCCGGTCGCGCTGAAGGTGACGTGGTTCCACGATAACTTGTTGACAACGTCCTGGAACTTGTGCTCCAGGGGAACCTGTATCGTATCGGTATCCAGATCGTCCACCGAGAGGTTTGGTATTCTGAATGTGCGAATGATGCGATCTTGCGAGTTGACCAGCAGCTCCCTGCCAGATCCGGTAATCCGCATCGTAGTTATTACTCCCCCGCAAATCTTCTCCGAGTAGATGACTTCGAGTGTCCTCGCGTCGATGATGTTGAGTTTGCCTTTGCTCGTGCCTGCGATGATGTGGTCGCCTGCCGTCGTCCAAATGGCCGAGGTCGTCATTTGCTTCGCGTCTTCCTTTGCCTGCTTCTCCTTGAGCGCTGCGTCGCCTTCGGTATTGTGTCGCTTCGGCGCTGACGGCAGGATGTGCTTAACATCGACGGGCTCAGTCATGTCTACTAGGACGGGTTGCTCCTCGAAGAGTGAGGCGACGAACTGGAAGCTGCGCGGGTTAGCAAGAGCTGTGGACGGAAATTCCCGGTGATGTATCCACGTACTGGTTCCAAGGGTGAAGCTCTGCCATATACGCCGGCGCACGAAAGCGCACTTCACGGAGCCGTTTCCCGTCCTGGAGGTCCCAGAGGATCGCCTTCCACCCTTGGCAGGTGGACAGTATGTATCTTCCGCACCGCGACCAGCTGAGGAACGTTATGCTCTTATTGTGCCCCCTTAGCTTCCTCGCGACGCCCATCGTCTCGAGGTCCCAGATCGAGACCGTGCCGTCCACCCGCCCCGAGGCCAGGTAGTCGCCCTTGCGGTTGAATCGCAGCATCGTCGCATGGCCGGATCGGATGGTATTCGTGATGCTTTCAGGGTAGTCCTGAAGCAGGTAGTCGTCTGAAAGCAGCAGGTTCATGGCTGCGATGGCGATGAAAGAGCTGGTCAAGGGCAAACAGTCGGGCGAGGCATTGGAAGGTGGAGGGGCAAGCGTTTGGATGAAGAGGCTGTGGTCTCTTGGGCCCGAGGACCGCGTTTGCTGCAAGGCTGAGAAAGTTTGGGGTTGGTGCGCGCCGTGGGGTGGGCCTAGCAGCGGGGCCTCTCGCGCCAACCCCACCGATGGGAGTTGCACTAACATTGGACGGCCTGCCGCAAGCGTTCAAGGCTCCTTCATCACTTCCTTTGCATGACTCTACCTACAACCAGGCGCACATCCACGACCTCACCTCAGAGCTGCTCCTTGCATTGAATCGCCAGAATGGCAAACTCAAAGTGAGCAGTCCAAAGTGTGTGTCCACGTGGGTCGCGGCACTGACGCGTCCATAGGTTCGAATATGTCCGCAGCTTTGAGCAGACAGACGCCCTGCTTCCAAACACATGGATCGTGGTCCGTGTAGATGGCCGGGCCTTCACAAAGTACTCACACGCATCCCCTCTTGCGCGAAGCTGGCTAACTCCGGCGTGCTAGAATGTGTGCCAACTACGGCTTTGAAAAGCCCAACGACCGGAGAGCTCTGGATCTCATGAATGCGGCCGCCAAGGCGGTGGTCGCCGACCTGCCCGAGATCACCATCGGATATGGCATCAGCGACGAGTTCAGGTACAGGCTCATCATCTCCCATGAAGCGCACCAAGTCTGACCGGCCTCAGCTTTGTCTTTCACAAATCTTGCGACCTCTTCGAGCGAAGAACAAGGTAAGCGCCCCCGCCATTGATTGCGTCGCTCATCCGCTCACGTCTTCCAGCAAACTCGTCAGCACTATTGTGTCCACATTCACTGCAAACTACGTCTACTCCTGGTCAACCTACTTTCCCGACACACCTCTCTCCTTCCCACTGCCTACGTTTGATGGTCGGGCAGTATGCTATCCCAGCGTTCAAAATCTCCGAGACTATCTGAGCTGGCGGCAGGTAGACTGTAAGTCAGCTACTCGCCATCAACTATTTCTCTTGCGCTGACATGCCGAGGCCACATCAACAACCTTTATAACACGACATTCTGGGCACTTGTTCAGCTTGGCGGACTCAGTAACAAAGAGGCGGAGAAAGCGCTTGCTGTATGGGCCCCATGGTTGACGCTTTCCCAACTCCCGCTGAACTTTGCAGGGAACACTCTCGGCCGATAAAAACGAGATATTATTCTCGCGCTTCCACATCAACTACAACAACGAACCAGAAATGTTCAAAAAGGGCAGTGTCATCTTCCGAGACGTGAGTGGTTCCGACCCTCTCTAAGTGTCGATGCTGACCGCGCATAATATGAGCTTGTCGACCCAGATAGTCACAAAGTGGCAGAAGAGATGGACGACCTGGCCGAGCCAGTACAGCAGTCGAAAAGCCAGGTCGAAAAGGACAAGAAGCGGCGGTCCAAGGCCAGAGTCGTGGTGGAGCACTTGGACATAATCAAAGACGAGTTTTGGGACAAGAGGCCATGGATACTGTCGGGTAAACCGGGGAAGGTTCCGAAAGAAACATGAGGCCCTATACATTGATATAGGTATCCAAAATTAACACCAATATCCCCAACGCCGTGCCGATGCAAATGCCGTATAACCATGCTCTATCGTCCATGATGCACTTAACTTCCGGCTCTATTTTGCCTCCTTCTCTTTCCTCTTGCGCCGTTTCTCCTCCTTTTTCGCGCGCCGTCTGCGTTTCTCTTCGTCCGCATCTGAGCTCGGCTCTGATTTGCTCGCTTTGGCCTTGCGCTCGCGCCGGGCAGCCCTCACCTTTGCTCGCTCCTCTTTTCGTTTCCGCCTTGCTTCTTTCCGCGCTCTCCTCTCCTCCTTTGTCTCTCTTCTGGGCTCGGGCTCGTCCGTGTTGGGGGTCGCTTCGTCAGAGTCGGTAGATGAGTCCTTCTCGTCGCCCAATGTCCCTTCCAGAAATCCACCTCTTACAAAGGACGTATATAGGTAGTATTTTCCGAGCGACCCCTTCTCGATCGAATTCAGCTTTCCTGTTGTGACAGTCTGCTGCACCCTGCCCTCCTTGGACGTGTCCAGGCCCTTGAGCTGTTCGTCGAAGGCATTCATCCACCACTGGTCGCTGGTGAAATGTTGCTTGGTGCCGAGGCCTTTGGTGTCGTCATTTCTCGATAGAAGCAGAGGCTTTGCGAGGCCGATCGAGTCGTCGGTTATGTGGAGGGAGTGGCCCTTGCCCCGCCATCCTTGGGTGGTGAGGAGCGCGTGGGCGTCCATTGTGGAGGTTGCTGCCGTCGCAGCCGTGATGAGGAGTCGTTCGGCCTGTTGCCAGATGCCATTCGGTTTCGGGGCAATTGGAGGCGGGACAGCGGGCGCATCTGTCGCGACGAGTGGTTGCGAGGTTGGGGAGATATGATCGGTGGGTTGAGGTCGAGACGGACCAGGAATTTTTTATGTGGGGCGCTATATACAGAGTGCTTCGCACGAAATGCATGGAGTGGTGGAGCTTCGTTTGAGAGCGCCTCGCAGCTTAATCCGCCACCTTAATCACCACCTTGCCCTTGGTACGCCTCCCCTGAACCTTTTGGAAGGCCTTGTCAAAGTGCTCAAACTCGACAACGCTGTCCACCCACGGCCTCGCTCGCCCCCCGTCCACAATCTTCGTAATCTCGGCCAGATCGCGCCCCCGCGGCTCGACGAGAAACCAAGTGCTCTTGACGAGCCGCTTCGTCGTCGCCTTCGGCTTCACCCTGTCCGGCGAGTCGGAGACGCTAAGCAGCACGCCGCCCTCCTTGACAGCCGCCCAGCAGCCCGCCAGCGTGTCGCCGCCGACACAGTCGAGGACCATGTCGACCTCTCTGGAGGCGTCTTCGCTTGCCCACTCCGCGAGCGGCCGCTTGGTGTAGTCGACGACGTCCGTGGCCCCAATCTGGCGTACGGCGTCGGCCTTTGACGGCCCGCATACGGCGATGATGGCGCCCGCACCGGCGGCGGCGGCGAGCTGCACGGCCCAGCTTCCCACGCTGCCTCCAGCCGCCGTGATCAAGACTCGGGTGTTTTTGTTGTGTTCCCGCGCTTTGACGCTGCCGCTAATGCCGTCTGGGTCCAGCAGGCCGTGCTCGAACAGGCCCTGGTACGCCGTCAGGGAGCTCAGCGGCGTCGCGGCCGCTTCAGCCCAGCTGAGGGACTTGGGCTTGTGGGCCATCTCAGCCGGCCCTGCGAGAGTGTACTCGCTCAGGCAGCCGCGTCGCCAGGCATCGAGCCGGAAGTAGACCTCATCGCCGGGCTTGAATGTGCCGGTGGCGCTCGGTGCCTTGACGACGACGCCGGCGCACTCGGTGCAGGGGACGCGCTCGCGGTCCGTGAGGAAGAAGTCTGGGAAGTTGACCTCCCAGGTCAGCTCGCCGAAGCACGGCGACGTTGCCTTTACCTGGATGAGGTGGACGTCGTGATCATCAGGTTTGCCGATGGGCAGCGGGGTGAGCGTGAGCGTGAGGGAGGGGGACTGGGGATCCGGCTGGATCACGGTCTTGATTGTCTGGGGCGGGTTGGGGACAGACATGGTGAGTTATCGTCGTAGCTGTGTAGAACGGGGTGAGATGGCAGGCTTGATGATAGCTGTTGTGAGAGGCGGCATCCAATTCTTCTCTGAGAGTCCAATCCCTCCTTATATAGGAGGCGGATGAAGTAGAATTCGACTCACACTCCGGCGCTACCGCCAAGCAGCCTTCGGGTAATACGGATTCTCGATGGAAGCTTCGGTTCGCCGTGGCGTCAATCATACTACGTACGAAGTACGAAGCATAACATCATCGTGAACCGATGAGGCGACAGCCACCTACCCTGCACGGGCCGCGCGGTTTGGTTCCTTGGTTCACGGCGGCAAAAGCTGCATGCTTGCCGTTGAACGTCATTGCTGTGGGCTGTAATTTTTCGTCGACCCTGGGTCTACCTGTCGAGGCTCTTTTCGGATACTGTCACGTACAGGAGGACTATTGCTTCTCACATCAGAGTGATCGTGCATCCGGATGTCCCGACGTTTCGGGGCACCACCGGCCACGCCCTGTTTATCTAGCGTACCGTTGGGTCGTCATACACCCACTGTAGGCATTACGGTGGACCACCATGAGCTGCGCGGCTCTAGCTGTGTCAACGCAGACAGTCTTTCATCCACCACAAACTTTTAATTATCCCTACAGAGTACACGTTAATTATACAAGCTGCTCCAAGTCGTTGTGCACATCCTATCCTGTCATAGTTGCCACATACCCCGAATCTAGCGTGGGGTCCGGCTTGTGCCTAGATGACGACTCGTGCGGCACAGTCCCGCGTTTAATGCACCCAACGTCCTCCTCGTCATCGCACGAACAACTCCCCGGACCTTGCGAACCACCAAGTGAAGGACACCAGAGCCCAGAGGAACCAGCTCCATCTGCCCACCATGGCGCCCCTCTGCGCGGACCCCCGCCAAGTCATCATCGCTCTCAACCCGGCCCGGCGTCAGGCGCTGTTGAAGCTCGTCGACGAGATCACCTTGTACATGATCTCCCAGCTGCAGACGTCTGCCGATGAGCTGGGCTCTGTCTCGCTAGAAGGCAACATCGAGGAGGGAGATAGCAAGCCAACCGCCCAAGAAGGGCCATCCCAAGATGGAAAGCCCCAGCGGCAGCAGACGGAGAAGAAGCCCACGGGCAGGGCGGCCCGCCAGGCAGAGCGCCTCCAAAAGGCGGCCGTGAAGCACATGATGGAGTGGAAGAAGGAGTTTTTGCCGAAGCTGCAAGAGATTGTCGGGGTCGAGGATAATGCCAAGATCCAGGCGGAGCGGCAGACCAGGCGGGAGACCATGGAGAAGAAGAGGCTGGATACGCCCGAAGACGGGGAACACCTTATCAGCTTCGGCGACGTTCAAATCGACAAGTCGGAGGATACATCGTCCCTCCAAGCTCTGTACCACCCAATACCCACGAGGCTGACSACAATCCCGCCAGAGGACAGACGGGAAGCCCTCAGCTGCGTCCTGCTTCTCCTCTTATCTACGGGCAAGTACTCGGCCCACTCCCGCGCCCTGGTCCTGTACCTGGCATCCGCCCTGGAACTGCCCCAGTCGTTCGTCAACAGGGAAGAAGCAGAGATCGCCAAGTCCCTGATGGAGTCGTCCATCGCCGACCAGAGCCAAAAGGAGACCATGTCCGCTGAGGCCGAGGCCGCGAAGCGTAGGCAGGAGAACAAGATCAGCCGCTTCTGGAAGGTCGGCCTGGCGTCCGTGGCCGGCGCGGCCGTCATCGGCGTCACGGGCGGCCTGGCTGCTCCCCTCGTTGCGGGTGCCATTGGCGGCATCATGGGCAGTGTTGGCCTGGGAGGAGTGGCCAGCTTCTTGGGCATCTTTTGGATGAACGGGGCGTTGGTGGGAGCCCTCTTTGGTGCGTACGGCGCCAAGATGACGGCAAGTCTCATCAACATGCCCCCTGCTCATATATACAGGTATACATGGAGCTGACACGGATCCAGGGTGAAATGATGGACAGCTACGCCAAAGAGGTCGAAGACTTCCGCTTCATCCCCCTCGACGGGGAATGGGGCAGCGACTACCAAAACAAGCCCCCCGAGGGACAGCAGCAGCCGGGCCAGCGCCGCCTGCGCGTCACCATCGGCATCAACGGCTGGCTCGGCTCGGAAGACGACGTCAAGAAGCCGTGGCGCGTCCTCGGCGCCGACACCGAGGTCTTCGCGCTGCGCTACGAGATGAAGACGCTGCTCGCGCTCGGCTCCGCGCTGCAGGACCTCGTGCAGTCGTTTGCCTGGCAGGCCTTCAAGTTCGAGGTCATCAAGCGCACCGTCCTGGCCACGCTGTGGGCCGCCCTCTGGCCGATCCAGGTCCTCGCCGCGGCGTCCAACGTCGACAACCCCTTCAACCGCGCGAGCAACCGCTCCCGCAAGGCCGGCCAGCTGCTCGCCGACGCGCTCATCAACCGCGTCCAGGGCGAGCGGCCCGTCACGCTCGTGGGCTACTCGCTCGGCGCGGCGGCCATCCACGCGTGCCTGCAGTCGCTCGCCGAGCGGCACGCCTTCGGGCTCGTCGCCGACGTGGTCCTCATCGGCACGCCCGCGCCCTCGGCCCCCGCGCACTGGCGCACGCTGCGCACCGTCGTCGCCGGCCGCGTCTTCAACGTGTACTCGGAGAACGACATGATCCTCGGCTTCGTGTACCGCATGCACAGCCTCGCGCTCGGCGTCGCGGGCCTGCAGGCCGTGCGGGGGGTCGCCGGCCTCGAGAACGTGGACCTGAGCGAGCGCGTGAGCGGGCACCTGCGGTATCCCGAGCTGACGGGCGAGATTCTGAAGCTTTGCGGCTTCGTCGGCGTGCGGGCGGGCACGGAGATTGAAAAGGACGATGTGATTCGCATGAAGGACGACCACGCCGAGGGCAGGCTCGTTGATTTCGACGGCCCGGCCGGCGAAGTCGAGGAGCAGAGAAAGGACAGCAAGGTGGCCGACGACCTTCGGGGCCTGACCATCTCACCGGCAGCCCTCTCCGCGTCCGAGCAGCCCCGCAACCCGCCACTCCCCAGGCGTCCCACCGAAGACAAGCAAACCGAACATCAAGAGGCCGAGAAGCCGCCTCAGCCCAAGCAGCCCACGGACAACGAGCCGGTTCTCGCCCTGCCCAGACGGCCGACATCTTCAGACAAGGACGTAAAGAGAGACCCGCCCCTGGCAAGGCGTCCCGTCGGCGCGTCAAGCCGGAGAGCAACGCGGCAGCTGACGCCCGAGTCGAGCGACGCAGACGATTCAGAGGGCGAGTACATGACGATTGCCATGGAAGACAACGACGACTATGATGGCTAGATACACCAAAGCGTGGCGGACACGAAGGAGATGGTACGGATGGACAGGTACAATTTTGAACAACTTGACCTGAACTCGAGTTGATGACAAAATTCCATTCTCAGGTTTCTACATATCAAATTCCAATTAACCCGAGCCTAGCGGCCGTTCGTATCTCGCCTTCATGTCAACTTGGATGGCGTTTCTTCGCTGCGAGTGCCTGTAAACGGCTAAGACGAATATACCTCGAATGAAAAACGACAGTAACAACTAGCTGCGGTAGGGGGGAAAAAGGAACAAGCGAGGACAACAACCTAGACGAAACACGAGCCTCGAATTTTGTGGTATCAATTGCTCGGCGTTCGCGTGCTTGCTTCAGGCCTGCCCAACAAAAAAAAGCAAATGGGGACCAAGACGTCGCCGATTTGGTAAACAGAAGCAGGCGTCGATTACCCGGCTCGTGCTCCCATGACCGTATCTGTCGTCCCGTGGTATCATGTGTGGTGGAAATAACTCGAAATAAAAGGAGACAAGGCCCAGACAAATGAGAAGCGAAGGCTCGCATTATGAGTAGATGGGCTAACGTTAGAATGTCACAGTACGCGGTAACCGCACATGTGAACTGAAATCAGGCTGAAACGACTGCCAAGATTGTTGCAGAGTGACGAATAAGAGGCAGGCCGTAATCGCTCTCCCGTCAAAAGCCGCTGGTCCCCGAGTCTCGCCAGAGAGGCGATCGGTCCTAACGCCGGTTCGTCACTCCCTGGGGCGAGGAGCTGTCCTCCATGTTGCCGGTGAGCTCGGCAACACGGGCCTTGATGCGGGCAACGCGGGACTCGATTGCTGCGAACTAAGTCAGTAAGATTGCCGCACGATCAACAGGACAAGTACTTACTCTCTTCTCCACTGGTGTCGTCGTCGCCTTCAGCCGCCTTGTTGGGAGCGACTCGCGTCGGCTCGTCTTTGCCTTTAGTGGCGGCCCTCTGCGCAGCATTCTTGCGGATCTGGGCCCAGCGATCCTGTACGCCGGGGCTTGCGCTCTGGCTGAGCTTATCCTCGGCCTTCTCATCTTTCGAGGCCTCCTGACGGAGGGGATGACGGGCAATGGGCGGCGGGGTAGCATCACCATCATCGTCCTCGTCGGGGACAAACGCGGGCAGCTCAGTGAGGGGTCCTTGGTCGAAGCGTGAAAACTCTTGACTGGCCTCTGCCGCATCTCGCGTATTSACACGTGAGAGTTCTTCACCGACGGAAGGCTCGTGAGCGGGCTCTGGGTGCTCAATGGTCTTGGGGGCTTCAGGTACTTGAAGCGGAGAGGCAAGAGGCTCGAGGGCGGGATGCTGAGCGGGTGTCTCTAGTTCCTGAGGTTGCACGGGCGCCCTATTCTCGCGGGCTGGGGACGGCGTAGCAGCCGGAGTCGGGGTCTGTTGCACTTCGGGCTCTGCGGCTGGTTGCTCTTGGTGCAACATACCATTAAGATCTGCGGCCGCGTTCTCCGGAAGCTTGGACGAGCGGTTCTTTCGAGCGAACAGCTTCCGCAATCCTCCAGACTTGTCCCTGTTGCCCTGGAACATGCCCTTCTGCAACTTGTTAGGCTCGGAGCTTACATCTGCCGGCTCAGGCGTCACGATTTCCCGGACTACGGCAGCGGTTTCGGAATCACTAGGTGGTGGAGGCGGGTCGAGGCTCTTTACCGCACTCTCTCGCTCCAAGGGGTGGACGCCTGCTTCCTCCGCTTTGTCCAAGGCAGCGATGCCCACTTCCTTGTGCTCTGGCCCAGGGGGGGGCGACTGGACAGGCTGCGACCCAGGCGAAGCAGTGGGCGCTGGTGACGGATCCTTCGCAGGCACTTGAGGGGCGCTCTGTGCCGCATGTGAGCCACCGTTCGTGTTAGAAGCGGTACCGCCGTTGGTGTGTTCCGATGGTGCTGAGACAGCAAGACCACGACCAGCGCTGCTGTTGGCCATGTACGCATCCTTGATGGCGCCCTTGTCGTACTTCTTGACCCATTTCATCGCAGACGAGGCCTCGCCGACAATGGTTGACTGAAGGGTGAAAACGCTATTAGTCTTCTCTGCCATCAGCTCTGCATCCGTGCGGCCGCGACGCGGCGAGGCAGCCACTTGTTGCTCCTGGTCCTTCATCGCTCGCAGCTGGGCGGCTTTAGCCTGGATTCTGGCGTGCGTATCAGCACCAAAGCTCGTCTTGCTGTCGCCAAAGTTGTTTGCTGCGTTCTTGTCACCTCGGTCCAGAGCGTGTCTACCAGTAGATCTGCGTCGGGCGATAGTCTTGCCAGTCTTGCCCCGTTTCGTCCAGCTGAAGAAGCTCTTCTTTTCCGCGATATAGGCGCCTTCCTCTGGTTCGAGGGCGGCGCCGGCGATCTTCTCCTCCATTATGATCCAGCGGGAGCTCTTAATCTTGGTCTCGATCAGGGCACATCTGCCAAAGGCAGACTTTCTATCGGATGTCTCCTCGGGAGCTAGACTGCTCATCCACACCCACCAGAAGACGTCGTCCAGCTCGATGACGGTGATGCTTGCAAGCTCGCCAGGCTCAAGATTGCGATCCGACTCCAGGCGTGGGCGGTGGGACTGGGAACTGTGTTGCCTGATCTCGATTGGCGGGAGGACCTTGTCGGGGGGGAGAAGCATGTTCGGCCGCGACGCATTCTCGTCGACGAAGCCCGAAGACAGGAAGTCGGCCCACGAGGGCGTCATGGGTCGTGCTAGCTGGTTTCCAGACGCGGGATTGCTCCTAATTCCTTGAGCCGGCCTCGACGCCGTAACGGTGTCGTTATCCTCGTCCTCCTCCTCCAGCGTGCTGCCAAAGCCAATGTCTTCGAATCGTGACCAGGACGCATCACGCAAGCTCGTCGAGTGCTTGACGCTCGAGACCTGCGACTGGTTTGCCGACGAGATAGCCTTGAGAACCCGGAAGCACTCCTCTGTCAGGGCCTGCACCGGATCGCTGTAATTAGAGAATTCCTGGAGGCCGCTATCCGAGTCACGATACTGGAAGTGCCCAGCACGACGCAGCAGGGCGAAGGGGGTAGGGGAAACAGCGTCGACGATCATAACTAGCTTGTTGGTGCTCGACATCATCCCTTGCGACCTTGGTGGAGGGTATGGGGTCTCCTTGAGCAACTTCTCGAGCGACCTGGGCAGCAGAGAAATGCCGGTAGGGCTCTGCTCAGGAGACAGCGATCTGAGGTAGGCGAAGAACAAGTGGCTCGTAGCATCGGCGGCACTGTGATACTGGTTAGCATGCTATTATTTCCAGAACGGCTAAGTCAAATCTGACCTCAGCCACGCCTTGTAGCCGCCGTCGAAACCGCTACCCGTGTCCTTGTGCTCGAACGCCCACCAGGCAGCCATTCGAGAGAGCTGCCGACCTCCAAAGCCGTTGSACTTGCCGTGTGCAGCGATTGCTGCTATCAAATTGAAAAAGTCGAAAATAATGCGCTGTCTTGCGCCGTTCTCCACGCTTATCGGAATGAATGTCTTGAAAGAGTCCCGGGCCTTGTTTGAGTCTGGCACAAGTCAGCGCACATGCACAGGCACAGGGGCGAGGCATGGGACAAGCTCAAAAGGCTCCGCGTACCGAATTCACCGACTTTGAACAGTTCGTAGGCGTCCCAGCCGACTACACCACCCTGGAGACGACTCCAGCACCACTTTGTGACACCGGATATCACCTAAAAATGGTATATAAACATCGTGTTGGGGTCCCACGTGGTGGCGGGTGGCTTACCATGGGTTCAGTCATGCGCAGCTCCTGGAGCAACGCATCGCCCTTCAAGGCAAACGCATGGTCGAAAAAATGCCTGATGAAGGTGCGCACAGCACTCGGGTCAGACGTCGGTCGGAAAGGCAGCAGGAGAAAGGGAAGGTCGAGGCCTACAATGCGAGACGAAGGTTAGCCTCGGCGTATGTGGTGATACGGCATCGCATATCAAGGGTGCCGGCAGCGCGCTTGCGGGAGACAACGACATACCTCGCGCCTTGAGCTCCTCGGTGCAGCAATGCAGGAGCTCGTGTATCTCCTCTGGCTCGACCGTTTTGCGCGTATAGGCGTCGTCCCACTTTGGCTTCTGGGGCAGTGTGGCGAGGTCGGAGCCGGCGTTCTTCTTCTTGGACCTGAGGCCATCTCGGCCCTTGAACCGGGCAAAGAGACCAGGCATGGTGGGCAGGCGTGTGTGCTGCTGCGACCGAAGAAGTGGTGTCTAAAAGCTGGCGAGACTGCGATTCATCCGGCAGAAAGGTGGATGAGGCAACCCAGCGGCGCGGGTTGAAAGTGCAGGGCCGTTCACAATAGGGGCGGGCCGGTTGACGGCTGGCGGTCCCGTGACTGGCAGGCCGAAGGCGGCAAAGAGAGAGAAAACAAACAAAAGCAAGAGTGAAACAGGCTGGACGTCGCGTCTGGCAACGTGAAGGAAATTGCTTCAACTTGCGCACAACACCGGTGTAAGTGGTGAGGGGCTGCGATGTGGAACACAAGGGAGCGAACGGCAAGAGGTCGGAGGATATCGAAGAGGACGAACAAGAACAAGGGTCATCAGCCCGACGCACGCTCTCGAGGCGAACAGCTGCGAGCAACGAAGTCAAAGCCACAGGAGAAGGAAGAGGGAAGGAGGAAAAAGCGGCGATGATGCGGGCAGCGAGCGAGCTGAGTGGGAGATGCTGGTGCTGGTGCTGGTGCTGGTGCTGGGCTGGCTTCAGGGGCGTGCACCGCAGATAATTGGATTAGATGTGACGCGCGACCAGGGGCCTCCTTCCCCTGCCCAGCAGCTAAGATTGGGCGTCGCTCTTGGGACGACGGGTACCTAAGGTAATTTGGAGCCTCGGGGTGTGGCTTGCGGCGGGTCCAGGTGGCCCAGGTACCGGTACCTGTGTGCGGCACCGCTGGCCAGCGCGGAGGGTCCGTGCCAGGGCAGCAAGCCGGAGCCAGGGGCAATGCTTCCAAGTTCCGAGGACCTGACAGGGTCACAACCCTGAGCACTTCCCGGGTCGATCGTGGGCATCAGGCTCGGGACCAATCCTCCAAGGCAAGCACAGCACTTAGCCACTGCACGCCAGCCCTGGGGCGTCACAGCTGGGCAACCTGAAGCCTCAACCCATTAATATCGGTTTACCAACAAGCTTGCGGCCTGCTTCCGCCTTGCTTCTGTGGTGCTCGCCGTCTGCCGTCCGGAAGCCGGGCCCAATCACCGCCACTCATCGCAATGTCTCACCAGTGCCGCCTTTTTGGAGGATATCATCGGAGTTCAATCATCAACCCGGGTGGCTGGCGAGCTCTATAACATGCATCCTCCGTACTCGTATACAGAGTACCTGTTCATGCAAGCGGCGCGTCATATCATCACCAATGAAAGGCAAACCGTCGTACGCAACGCCCTGCCAGGCTGAGCACGACATTTGCTCGACGCCCCTGGTCAAAGTGCCGACCCAAAGTTGTCCTCCGAGTGTGCCCGCCAAGAGCCGCGAAAGCTGGAGGGCACTGCTCCCAAGTCATCCCGTCGCGTCGACGCGGTCCTCTCATCGCGGGGTTTAGCGCAGCCTTAGATCCCCTGACGATGCTAGGTATTCTTCATCAGTGCCAATTCAGAGCTCGCCGTGGCCACCAGCCTCCTAGGTTCTTGCCCGGCCCAAGTCACGGCCCCTCTGGGCTGAACTGGTCGGTGCTCTCAGCACCTCCGATCCGTTTATAGGCCCTTGGTAATATTGGACCGTGCTGTGTACTTCGTACTCCGTATGTGAATTGTCATCGAGCAAGCTGCTGGGGGGAAAAAAGAGAAAAACCCGCCATGCCAGCCATGAGCCAATCCCGAGAAGCCCAAGGCATCTATTGGCTGCGGATGCATGCCAAGAAGGTATGAGTTGGCAACCCGAACATCCATGTAGCCAGTAACCATGAATCATGCACCCACGAGCTGCTTATGCATCTTCTAAAATAGTATCAGACTGCTACGAGTACTGACCGACAATCAAATTCTCCAATGACAGACGGTTTTGCCAGGACTTGACAGTTGGTCCGTGTTGGTGGTGGTTGTCATGCGTTGGCGACTTGACTACTCCGTAATAGCCCCGATGTTTCCATCCCGTATTCAAACCCATTAATCCGTAGTTAACGCTTATATTCCTAAAGGTCCAGTGCCTTGCGCTACAACACGCTGATGAGCCTTTGAAATCCTACAAAATCTAGACATAACGAGACAGTCCATCCCAGACCGGGTCCAACTCCGATACAGGGCATGCAAGTGCGACCAACATGTCCACCCCTCATACCATAGCAAGATGATGGCGGCTCGCGGGCCGCAAGACTTTGCCCTTACTTCTTTGCCTCCTCCTCTACAAGCCTGAGAGCCTCTTCCAGAGCCTCCTCAGCGTCAGAGTCGATGTCGACCTCCGCCTTCTTCGACTTGGCCGCGCCGTTCGTTGCTGCCTGTGCCACTACTTTGGTTTCCGCGGCAGGCACAGCTGGCTTCTTAGTCGACATGCCGGGTGTCAAAGCCCAGTCAATCTCGCCACCATCGCCATACCTCGAAACGAGCCACTCGTTGGCCGTCTTGAAATGACCGCAGTCAAAGAACCCCCTCGAGGCGCTGAGTGGACTTGGGTGCACGCTTTGCAAGATCAGGTGCCGCTGTTTGTCCACCTTTTGCACTCGCTTTCCCGCTGGTGTGCCCCACGCCATGAACACTACGCCCCGTGTCCGCTTCTGTGCTATGAGATCAATGACTTTTTGCGTGAAACGCTCCCATCCACGGTTGGAGTGCGAGTTGGCCTCGTGTGCCCGGACCGTGCGGCAGGTGTTCAGCATGAGGACGCCTCGGTCAGCCCAGGGTATGAGGAGGCCGCCCTTGTTCGGTGGTGCAACAAAGTTCGGGTAGTCCTTCTTCAGGGCAATGTACATGTTCTTCAGAGAAGGCGGCGCGGGGGTCGGCGGTCGGACCGAGAAGGCCATGCCGTGGGCTTGGTTCACGTTGTGGTAGGGGTCTTGACCGACGATGACGACCTTGACATTGTTGAAAGGAGTGTGGCGAGACCTGTGACATGTTAGAAGAGTTGGCCGCGTCATCAACATATCGGCTGCATTGTGCTCAAGACTGACCAGGAGTACACATCCTCCTTGGGAGGAAACCACTTCTTGCCCGCCGATCTCTCCTTGTCGAGGAACTTCTTCAGCTCGAGAAACTCCCCGGATGTGACCTCATCTTTCAAGAGAGCCAACCAACTGTCGTCTAGGGTCTCGATCTCGAGCTTGAGAAGCTCCTTCTGCTCTGGCGTGAGGCTGTCAACCCACTTCTGCTTGTCGAACTTGACTGCCGGTGCGTCGGCGGGCTTCGGCTTCGGTGCACCAAAGAAGGACGCAATGTTGCCATTTGCTTTGGGTTTCTTCGCATCCGCCCCATTCGTCACCGCACTGCCCTTGCGCTTGACTGCCGACATTGTGGGATATCGTCCAAGGACAAAGACAGGTGGAGTCGGCTGGAGGAAACTGAGCCCTCGAAATGCACGAGAGGCTCTGAGGAAGGGAATTGGCGAAATATTGGGGACGTTGGGATGGATATCGACGGATTGACTGGAACAAAGTTGTTGGATGCCAGTAAAGGTTGGCAGTTTTCCAGAAAAGAAGAACCAAAACCTTTGTTGGGGCTGAATATCAATCGTGACGGTGACGAGACGCGTCGAGAAGACGCGGAACAGCTGGAGCTGACGGGGAAGTAATTAACGCGCCTGCGGCCGTCGACTTTAGCGTGTCGTTGGGGGCTGGAAGGGCAACTGTGTTTGTCTCAGCCACAACGGACTGCAATCAGCCGGAGCTTGAGTGGGGCTGGGCCGAAGCACGCCTGAGGAGGCTGGCAGAGCCCGTCTTGTCTCGATTCTGTCACTTCCACAGGGCAGCAGGCCCAAGCAATTTCAATCTTTATATTGCCGAAACCGTTTTGTTGCAGTTGAAGCAGATGTGGGCAGGAGAATGTCCAGAGTTGTCAACGTGTCTCGTGACCGAGGCCGCCTTAGTCAGCCTCGATCTTGGGACCCCTGTCAGCTCTGACGCTACGCGGGCGACTCGGCCAAAGTGGACAGCTTGTACGAATACGGAGTACGTGGTCTGCCGTGACAGCTCCTTCAACTCGACTCGACGCAACTTTGCCCCTCGCTGCGCACATCTGTCGGGGGACCAGCCATGTTCTGGGCGCGACTATCGTTTTCCGGCATATAGCGATTGCTCAGCATGAAGAGCACGGCTGTCTGGCTGCTCCGTAAGTTGCACCCTCACTTCTGATTCATACCAGAACCGGCAGCTCACGAGCTCTCTAGTGCTTTCGCAGGCGGCCACCGTACTGAGCACGAACGCGAAGTACTATTACGATGCCCAGAGAGACAAGGCAGGTCGGCGCGACCCCAAGAACCATGGACTTGGCCCAAAAACAGACATGGCTGCGGAACAGAGCCAACCTGTGGTTCAGCAACCAGGTGCGCTGCCGCCGCCCGCTAAGCTCTAAACACGTCAGAAGCTGACAACACCCAGGTGCTGATCTTGTCGACTCCGCGCTCGGAGAGCTGCAAAAAGTCCCGCGATCGCAAGACCGCCGAAGACGACAAGCATCCAGCGTCATTGGAACCGTATTCCGATATGTCGTGAAGTCAATACCGACAGGCCCCGCCACTGCGCCATCCCCGAAGAAGCCCGCAAAGGTCATCAGTGGCCCTCTGTTGAGCGCCGTTGAGCTTCTCGAACAAGCTGCGCATCAAAACAACTCTGACGCGCTGTACATGCTTGCGGAGTTCAACTTCTTCGGCAACTACAGCCACCCGCGAAACCTTCACACGGCCTTCAACCACTACCAGCAATTGGCTTCCAATTATGGAAATACGACGGCTCAGTATATGTTGGGTCTCTACCATTCGACTGGAATAGGCGACGTCGTTCCTCGAGATCAAGCCAAGGCTTTGCTCTATTACACGTTTGCGGCCATAAGGGGGGATACCCGAGCCGAGATGGCAACAGGCTTTCGACACCACGGTGGCATCGGTGCCTCCAAAAGCTGCGAGACTGCGGTCAGATACTACAAACGAGTTGCCGACAAGGCCATAGGCTGGTACCGGTCTGGGCCTCCCGGAGGCATGTCTTGGGTTCATTAAGGATGGCGCATTACCGACGACGACGGTGGCATCTATGGAGAAGGTGCCAGTGTTTCCAGCTCGGGGATCAATGCGAGAAAGGCTAGCCCGCCCTCGGATGCGCATGCATCCATCAACGATGTCATTGAGTATCTGGATCTCGTGTCGCAGAAAGGCGACTCTAAAGCTTCGTTCAACCTCGGCAGAATCTACTACGAGGGGCAGCGTGGCCTCGACAGGGATTATGACCAAGCCAGGAAGTACTTCTTCTTGGTTGCATCGAGGTACTGGAAAAGGGGCAACCGCATCGCGGAGAGCTACACCAAGGAGATCGAGAAAATGGCCGGCAAGGCTGCCGGATACATCGGCCGGATGTACCTGAGGGGAGATGGCGTGGTTCAGAATTTCGAGAGGGCCAAGATTTGGTTCGACCGTGGCATCACGCTCGCCGATGCACAGTCTCAATATGGCCGTGGCTTGATGCTGTTGAATGGATACGGCGACAAAGAGAACCTCCAATTGGCCATGAACTTGTTCACAGCCTCCGCCAACCAGGACTACGCCCCTGCACAAGTCCAGATGGGTCGGCTATACCTCGATCAGGGTGAGACAGACGACGTTAGGATCGCCAACAACCACTTTGAGCTCGCGGCAAGGCACGGTAACATCGAGGCGCACTACTACTTGGCCGAGATGGTGCATCATGGAGTGGGTAGGGAGAAGCTCTGTGACCTGTCTCTTACGTACTACAAGAACGTCGCCGAGAAAGCAGAGCCGCTGGTGTCTTCTTGGTCTGATGCCAACGAAGCATTCGAGGCCGGAGACTACGAGCTTGCATTTCTCGAGTACCTCATGGCTGCCGAGCAAGGATACGAGAGAGCTCAGACAAACGTGGCCTACATGCTCGACACGATTCGGTCCAAGGTGCCCATGACAGAGTGGTTCCGAAAGCCTCGGGACGAGACTAGCCTTCTGGAGAACCCGGGGCTGGCGCTCATCTACTGGACGCGATCGTCGAGACAATCCAACATCGACTCGACGGTGAAGATGGGAGACTACTACTTCTACGGCATAGGGACCGAGCGAGATGTCGTCAAAGCCGTCCAGTGCTACACCGGAGCGTCAGACTACTCTCAGAGTGCGCAGGCCCTCTTCAACCTGGGCTGGATGCACGAGAACGGCATGGGGCTGACGCAAGATTTCCATATGGCTAAGCGCTACTACGACCACGCGTTGGAAGTGAATGAGGAGGCTTATCTTCCGGTGACGCTAAGCTTGCTCAAGCTTCGAGCGCGCAGCGCGTGGAACACCCTTACCCATGGTCCCATTCACTCGATCCAAGACGAGCCTGGTAAGACTCATCCATACCCATGGGAGCAGCTCCCTCACTAACATGTTTTGTAGCAAAGGGCAAGGACTGGTCTTTGGGAGAGTGGATTGCCAACTTTCTAGAGGACGACAACCTTTTGTATGAAGACGAGGCGCACGTGAGAGATGCGTTTGAAGGTACGAATGGCGCCGGGGAGGAGGGCCACGACGATGACGGGGTGCTTGAGAGCATCCTCATCATTGGCATCACCATGGCGCTGGTGTGCCTCCTCTGGTGGCGGCAGAGGATGCAGCAAGTCCACGCCCAGGAGGAAGACAGACGACGGAATCAGCCCGTCCGCCTGCCACAGGGCAACCAAGGCGACCATGCCAACGCCTTCCGCGAGTGGGCGGCGGGAGGAATAGGGCTGTAAAAAAAAGTGGCCGGGTGGTTGTAAATATGGGCAGGCGTTAAGCGGCGAGCATCACCGCGAAAGGGTTTTATAGGTGGCAATGATAGTACTCGTAGTGCTTACGGGGAGTGACAAGGGCTTCGATCCATTGACTGCGCGGGCAGTGAACAAGTCGACGACACAAATGGATCTTTGTCACGGGCCGGGATGTAATCCTTATGAGCCCCTTTGTGTCCTGGGCTGTGCTCTTTATGCGACGTGGTTGGGTTCGGTTGAATAGTCTAGCCGACAGTCTGAGCCATCAGCACGCAATGAATGAATCCCAGGCTTGCAAGTTGACTAACCCTCTCGTACATCGGCAGCGGAGAGCCTAGCCGTGGCGATTGAATGATTGCCAACAGGGATATTGTCACTTGTACTCGCAAGTAAGGAGTCGGCCACCTTTCTCACGGACCGAGAAACAGTGGACTGCGCTGGATGGTTCAACACAGGTGCTGGATCATCGAACGACACGCAACACGATTCCACAACCCGCTCCCTCCCGTCCCCTGGGACCCACTGAAGTGCATGGTCGCCCAGGGCGATGCGAAACGCCGGCAGCGTCTTCGTTGTGACGCACCATGCCGCAGACGTGCCGCAGACAGCGCCCTCCCCCTGCTGTGCCGCTCCTCCGCCGCCCAGTCTCACGTTGGCATGCTCTAATCTTCTCAAATACCCTCGACCTCAGACTTGCTCCTTGATTGATTGCCCGCTCTTTGGCGATTTTCCTTTCTCTGCTGCTTTTTCATTGGGGATCCATTGTTAATCTTTCGCATCGCATCGCATCGCATCGCACGGCGACGGTTGGGCTGCGGTGTAAGCGAGCAGCAAGCAAAACAAAACAACGAAGCCTCTTGCGTGGGCTGCCGACGACGCTGGCGAAGATGGTGTTGAAAACGAGAGACGGCGATGTACCCGACGGCTGGGTCAGGGACGGAGACTGGATTGTTCCCTGGTGGCATGGGGTGGGTGTTTGCCATCAAGAAGCTGCTGCTGCTGCCGTTGCTGCCGATACTGCCGATGCTAACATTGAGAGCACAGACCGGCGTCATTGTCGGATGGGTCCTCTTCGCCATCTTCGCGCTCATCATGGGCTACATCATCGGCGGATACTACCACGCACAGTCGAGGCTCCGCAAGGGCCTGCCGCTGCTGGCCTACCACAAAGTACGTTCCCGTTCAGCACCCCATCGGCCAGGCCATCGTGGATCGTGGATTCGCTAACACTATCTGCAGTGCCTGGTCAGCCGACGAGCGCCCCAGCCGCAGTACCAGGACGGCTGGCCGCAGAACAACTATGGCTACTACCAGCGCAACGCGTACCAGATGAACGACATGCCCCCGCCCCCCGTCTACGACCCGTCACGGCCACCCATGTACCCAGGCCCGCCCGACGGAGGCTCCAAGGTCGACCCGTCGCAGTGGAGGGGCGAGCCGACGAGGCGGCCGGCCGAGGAGAACCCGGCGCCGGCGTACACGCCTCCCGCTGGGCCGCCGCCTCCGGCGAACACGAGATAGAGCAGAGGCAGATAGGTGCGAGTCGGGGACACGAAGGGTGGTAACTGCTGATGCAGGACACTGTTGGACCTCGTTTCATTGGGTATGGGGCCCGGAGTCTGGGAATATTCGATCGTTTGGGTTATAGCATGGTTAGGTATTCAGGTCATGCATTTGTACAACTGCAAAGGGCAGTTTCCAGGCGCCTCGCTGTAGGTAGCCTGTATCAACAACGCCAGTATCATCAGCATCCAAACGCCGAGCACGCCTGTGAATATACATGTCTGCGCAGCTGTAGTGCATCAGTCCATGTCTATGTCCATGTCCATAGCATCGCCGTCGTCCTGCAGCTCCATGGCCTGTGTCTGGCTCATCTTGTTGATGCTTGTGGTGTCTTGCGGTGCGTTGTCTTGCGGTGCGTTGTCTTGCGGTGCGGTGCCGTCCCTCTCTTGTCTCTGCCTCTCCCTTACACGGTGCCGGGCCTCTATGACGGCCTTGCGCACGCTGTCCCTGCTTTCCGGCACGGTCAGCGACTTGGGGTCGCTGTACAGCACCATCTGCATGCCCGCGAGCTCGCCGTCGCCGTTGGCGAGGATATGGGGCGGGATGCGGTTCTCCCTGAGGTGCTTGTCGATGTCGGGCAGGAAGATGAGCTTGCCGTCCTCGCCCTCGCTGTCCGAGGAGAGCTCGTCGTCGATGTTGTAGATGTAAACCTTGTGCCTGGAGTCGTCGAGCTGCATCTGCATCGAGTCGTCGCGCGGAGGGTGCGGCAGGGTGGGTGGTTGACTCAGGCTGGTCGGGTCGGGGCCGGCGGAGGGTGTCTCGACGGGGACGTAGAGCTTGGAGCCATTGTGCTCTGCGGCAGCACATGCGCAGTTAGCATGGGGGATGCGACAAACAATCATAATGCCAATGGACAAGGAGGTGCAACGTACCGAGATTCAGCAGGCTGAGCCGCTTGGAGAGACGCTCGTTGTCCTGCGACTCGGCCTTTCGCTTGCGACGCGAGTGCGGCGTCGCGGCGGTGGTGTCGGGGCCCTGAGGCAGCGCGGGTGATGAGCCCCCGGGTCCCGAGGGAGATTGCAACTGGCCTCCCGCTCCCTGCACCATCATCTTCCCATCAACCGGGCCTTGCAAACGCTGGCAGCGCGCGCACCCTCGCAGCTCAGACGGGCATTTAATTCCGCCCCGACGTCGATGGCCGAGACTGGGCTGAGGACGGGCTGAGTCGGACGCGCCTCGTTGAGTCACAGGCGACGGCGCGGTCGTTGCGGCCGATGGCGAGGTGCTGGTTCTGGTGCAGCGACCGTCAGCGACAGCGACMGCGACAGAGCGGCAGTAAAAAACGGGCAGATGCGGGCGGCGGCGGTGGTGCTCTGCGCCGGGGCGGCGCCTCGCCCTCTTGTATGCCTGACTCACTCTTGTAGAAGTTTCTACCAAGCCCACCGCCGTCTCCCCCAACACCAGCTCCGCCGCGTCCACGCTGGGAGCCTGCACACGACGACGACGACGACGATACCCAAACTGCGCTCAGCAAGAACACGAACACCTGCGGCCCTGTACCGGCGGCCGCTTTATTCGACTGCAAACATGGGCGAGGTCAAATGGCCCGCGGCGCTCGTGCGCAAGACCTTCTTCGACTTCTTTGACCAGCGGGGTCACACGATAGGTACGTCTGCCGCCGCCTCGCCACCACGTCGCCACCACGCCCCGCTGCGCATCCAGACGCGGGAATGCGTGCATATCGCATTCACTCTCTGGTGCGCTGTGATGGCTGCATTCTGCAATATCCTCCAGTGCTGACCCCGCGATGCAGTGCCCTCCGGCTCCGTCGTCCCTCACAATGACCCCTCCTTGCTCTTCACCAATGCGGGCATGAACCAGTTCAAGCCCATCTTCCTCGGGACCATTGGCAAGACGGATCCCATGGCCCGCCTGAAGCGAGCGGCCGACTCCCAGAAGGTCATCCGCGCGGGCGGCAAGCACAACGATCTCGACGACGTCGGCAAGGACAGCTACCACCACACCTTCTTCGAGATGCTGGGCAACTGGTCCTTTGGCGATTACTTCAAGAAGGAGGCCATTGCCATGTCGTGGGAGCTTCTGACAAGCGTCTACGGCCTCGATCCCGAGCGCCTCTACGTCACATACTTCGAGGGCGACTCGTCCTTGGGCCTCGAGCCCGACCTCGAGGCCAAGGAGCTGTGGAAGGCCATCGGCGTCCCCGAGGACCAGATCCTGCCGGGAAACATGAAGGACAACTTCTGGGAGATGGGCGACCAGGGTCCTTGCGGCCCGTGCAGCGAGGTGCACTACGACAAGATTGGTGGACGCAACGCCGCGGACCTTGTCAACATGGACGACGCCATGGTGGTCGAGATCTGGAACATCGTCTTCATGCAATTCGATCGCCAAAAGGATAAGAGCCTGAAGACTTTGCCGGCCAAGCACATTGACACGGGCATGGGCTACGAGCGATTGGTCTCTGCGCTGCAAAACACCCAGTCCAACTACGCCACCGACTGCTTCACGCCGCTCTTCAAGCAGATTCAGGAGGTGACCGGCGCCAGGCTATACACCGACAAGTACGGAAAGGACGACGTCGACGGCATCGATACCGCGTACCGAGTTATTGCGGACCACATCCGAACACTGTCGTTTGCCATCTCGGACGGTGCGGTGCCCAACAACGACGGCCGCGGCTACGTCATTCGACGCATCCTCCGAAGAGGCGTGCGGTATGCGCGCAAATATATGAACGCGGAGATTGGCTCCTTCTTCTCCAAGATTCTGCCTGCTTTGGTTGACCACATGGGTGGGCAGTTCCCCGAGCTGGTCAAGAAGCAGGGGGACATCAAGGAGATCCTTGACGAGGAAGAGGAGGCGTTCTCGCGGACGCTGGATCGCGGCGAGGCGCAGTTCGAAAAGTACGCGGCCAAGGCGGCCAGGGACAACGTCAAGAAGCTGGACGGGGACATTGTGTGGCGCTTATATGATACCTTTGGATTCCCGGTCGATTTGACCAAGCTGATGGCGGACGAGCGCGGCCTGGACATTGACGAGAACGAGGTTGATGTTGCCAAGGAGAAGGCGCGCGAGGCGAGCAAGGCGGTCAAGGACTCGGTCGAGACCTTTTCGAAGCTCAATGTCCACCAAATTGCCGAGCTCGAGCAGCAACGCAAGGTTGCGCGGACCAACGACGATGCCAAATTTGTCAAGGGCGACAGCAAGGGCAAGGTGCAGCTCATCTTCGACGGCAAGACGTTCCACAACTCGACCAAGGACCTCCAGCCCAACACTGCAATTGGCCTTTTGCTGGACAATACAAACTTTTATGCGGAGTCCGGTGGTCAAGTTGCCGATACCGGCCGGATCGTCATCGACGATGTTGTCGAATTCAAGGTGATGGAGGTCCAGAACTACGGTGGCTACATCCTGCACAGTGGCTACATCGAGTACGGCGAGCTGAAGGCGGGCGACGAGGTCATCTGCGAGTATGATGAGCTCCGACGGTCTCCCATCCGCAACAACCACTCTGGTACTCACGTTCTGAACCACTCTCTGAGACAGGTGCTTGGCGACGATATCAACCAGAAGGGTTCTTTGGTAGACAATGAGAAGCTGCGCTTCGACTTTTCTCACAAGACTCAGGTCAAGATTGAGGAGCTCCGCAAGATTGAGGACATGGCTAATGCGTACATCCGCCGAAACGCCAAGATCTACTCCAAAGACGTCGACCTGGATCTCGCCCGCGCGATTGAGGGTGTTCGCGCGGTGTTTGGCGAGACGTATCCCAACCCCGTGCGCGTCGTCTCGGTTGGCATGGATGTCGACACCATGCTCAAGGACCCCAAGAAGCAGGAGTGGCGCCAGTACAGCGTCGAGTTCTGCGGCGGTACCCACGTCGAGCACACCGGCCTGATCAAAGAACTCGTCATCGTCGAGGAGAGCGGCATCGCCAAGGGCATCCGCCGTATCATCGCGTATACGGGCGAGGCGGCGCACCAGGTCCAGCGCGAGGCGACTGAGTTCAACAAGAAGCTCGACGCGCTCGAGGCCCTACCCTTTGGCTCCGAGAAGGAGGCGCAGGTCAAGGCGGTGTCGCAGGATCTCAGCCAGCTGGTCGTCTCGACGCTGACCAAGGACGAATTTAACCAGCGCTTCCAGAAGATCTCGACGTCGGTTGTCAACGAGCAGAAGAAGCGCCAGAAGGCGGAGGCCAAGACTGCGCTCGACACGGTGCTCAAGCACTTTGAGAAGAACCAAGACTCCAAGGTGTTTGTTGGCAAGCTGCCCATCGGCGGCAATGCCAAGGCCCTAACCGAGGTGATTAAGCACTTCCAGGGCAAGGACAAGGAGAAGTCGGTGTACATGTTTGGCGGAAGCAAAGAGGAGAGCGTGGTTGTGCACGGTGTCTTTGTCGGATCGGTAGGTTATCATGTCACGTCCCCCCCTACCCACTCAGAATCACATATGCTAACGAGTGTTCTCTCGCAGCACCTATCCTCGCGGGGCGTCACCGCCGAGCAATGGGCGGCGTCCGTGTCCGAGGTCGTCGGCGGCCGGTCCGGCGGCAAGGAGCCGTCTCGACAGGGCCAAGGCACCAACCCGGAGAAGATTGACGAGGGCGTCGAGACGGCGACCAAGTGGCTGAATGAGAAGCTCAAGCTGTAAGGACCTCTGGTTTTTTTCTTTCTTGATGTATAGTTTTTGTCTGGTGGGGGTTATGACGTGAGATGATGGGATTTGCTGAGATTTCGCCGTTATTTATGCTGGGTTTTGCGGGAGCGGATGGGCGTGATGATAGTTGGTAGTAGCTCACAGCATACCCAAGGTAGTGTGAACAAAGTTGCATTGCTTTGGGCGAAAAAATAGAAGAGCAACGTTGATATTGTCTATTCTACATGCCGCTGTAAAACCCACACGGTGTCTTCMACGGCCAGAGTCGGGGTATATATACGTCTCCATATCCTTTTATACACCTGTGTGGTCCATGTACAATGTTCCCACAAGTTCAAGCCCTCCTGTTATACAGTGATCATGACGCTGGCGTTCTTGTAGTGCGACAGCAGGGGGTTCTCGCCGCTGCGCGTCTGCGTGTCCTCGACGTAGGCCCAGCGGCGCATAAAGTCGCCGTGGGAGGTGACGCGCGTGAGCTTGCCGGTGATGGCGCGGTAGATGGCCTCGGTGATGCGGAAGTCAGTGGGGAAGAGGATGTCAAAGTAGCCCTGGTGGACCTGCACGCTCTTGTTAGTTACTCGATAGCCACGGAAGCAAAGAGGGTTCGTGTAAATGTTTGGGAGAAGAGCGCGACGTACCAGAGGCGTCGTGACGGGCACCATCCTCCGCTGGTACCGCGTCTGGACGACCGGGGCGTTGAGCCCCCTGACTGCCTGCGGGAGGGCGTCAAAGTCCGACGTCAGCAGCCGGTGGGCGGGAAAGTACTTTTCCAGGACGTCGAAGAACTGCATCAGCCGCGTGGGGATGAACTCGGCGTCGGACAGGTTCGCGGCAAAGGGCATCTTGGTGGACAGGTAGCGCAGGACAGGGTTGGAGGGATAGGGCTTTGGGTAATTGCCCCCCGTGGCGGCGTGGCGAACGCGGAAGAAGCGGGCGGCAACAGGGTCCAGCTCGTGCACGTAAAACTCGTAAAAGTCGCCGTCGCCGTCGATGAGGACGTGGCCCTGCAGCGGCTCCTCGGTGGACACGTCGTAGCGGATGCCGTCGTGGGCGAAGTTGTCGAAGACCTCCATGGCGAGGAAGAAGCAGGGCGAGGGCACGTAGCGGTCCCACTCGAAGATAGACTTGTTGATGATGTCGACGCGGTCGGCGTGGCCGCGCGACTCGGCCGTGGAGCGCAGGTGCTTGCCCTGCAGGTCGGCGAGCGAGGGCGAGATCTCAATGATGTTGAACTTGGTGCGGGCGTAGACCTGGGGGTCGGCCTGGCGGATGTAGTCGAGGATGTTGAGCATGAGGGTGCCGCGGCCGGCGCCCATCTCGTAGATGAGCAGGTCGTCGTAGGGGTACGTGGTGAGGCGGTAGTTGGAGACGAGGTAGCGGGCAACGGCCTCGCCGTAGGAGGGGCGGAACAGCTCCGTCGGTGTGTGCCACAGCTGGCGGCTCGGGTTCTCGCCCTCGGCGTCGTCGAGCCCATCCTCGAACTCGGTGTACCGCCGGCCCAGCTGCGCCTGGAACTCGAGCTCGTCGCGCATGGAGGGGAAGTCGAAGGGCTCGCCAGGGCTGAAGATGACGGCCTGTTTGGAGAAGTAGCCGTACGAGGGGTTGTAGAGGCTGTCTGCGCGCGCAAGCCGCTGTTAGTCCCTGCTTCATCATGCGCGAGCGGGCGGCTGTGCGCACCGTCTATAAAGTCCCGGAGCAGCATCTTGACCTTGCGCGGCCGCTCGGCGCGCTTCTTGAGGTCCTGTATCGACATGTACGGGTACTGCGCAAACTCTTCGCGGCGGTCCTCGGGCAGGATATGCGTGCGCTGCTGCCAGCGGCTCTCGTTGGTCTTCATGCCGCGGTCGGCCGAAGCGCGTGTCGCGTACGAGCGGCTGCTGCGCTGGCTGCTGCGGAGGGCGCTGCGCAGCTGGGGGGCCCGTCCCTGGCACCCCCGCGGGCGGTGGTGGAACAGCTGCCGGAAGAGCTGGGCCACAATGGGGGAGTCCATGGCGGCTGGGGGGCGGGTGGTGGTCGTGTGCTCTCACGATGCGGACTTCGAGTCAGAGATGGTGGTGGGTAGTTCAGTTGGAGCTCCCATGGCGGCGTCGGGTGTGGATTGTTCCGCAGCAAGAGCGAGTGGGCCTCGGCGGCTTTCAAGTTTCGAGGGACAGAGAAGCAACTGCGCCGCAGCAAAGAAGATATGCGGTCGATTAACTTGAAATCAGAATACCCCTTGGAGAGAGAAAGCACTCGTTGTTCTTAAGGTTAAATAAACCTCAGTCACACCACAGACGAGTTGAGTCGATCATGGTGATTGTCAGGTGTCAGGCATTTCAAGGTCTTTTACACGACCTCACGACCTCCATCGCCCCCCCTTGCTGACTTGAATTGAAATCCCAAAACATCGAAAAAATACCAAAAATAGAATGATGGCCTAAATAAATCTCCCGGTGAATTTTCGTCACCAACATAGGCATTGTATGCTGGTCTGTCCTGTCTCTGCCCTGCCCCTCGCTCGGGCCATCCTCGGAGCACCCAACGACGTATTTTCACGAGGGCGGCGGCTCATGACATCAGGTCAACAAGGCACTCCCGCATTGCCTGGCGACGGACAATCTCTCAGCCCAACTGCCGGCAAGCATGGATATGTGATGCCAGCGTTGGCCGGTTATGGACTTACCCCGCTGACACCATGTCCCTGAGCGATCACCCCAAAGCCTACGGCTCGGCCGCCGTCATCGCCGCCTTCACGGCCGGCATCCTCGTGACGCTCGGCTTCAAGGACCTCTACCCCGACCTCGAGAGCCGGTACCAGCGCAAGCGCAGCGCCAATGGCCGGCCCGGCGGACGAGGAGGCCCGCGCCGCAGCAGCTTCTTCTGGGGCCCGCCGGTGCAGCTGCAGGACCACGAGTCCCAGGCCGCGGCGCCCAGCCAGCGCGGCGCGTCCGAGGGCATCGAGGGCTGCATCGGCAACACGCCGCTCATCAAGATCCACTCCCTGTCCGCGGCAACGGGCCGCACGATCCTCGCCAAGGCCGAGTTCCTCAACGGCGCGGGCAACAGCCCCAAGGACCGCGTCGCGCTCAACATGATCGCCGAGGCCGAAAAGGCCGGCCTGCTGGTGCCGCACCGCGGCGACACCATCTACGAGGGCACCGTCGGCAGCACGGGCATCTCGCTCGCCACGCTAGCCCGCGCGCGCGGCTACCGGGCGCACATCTGCATGCCCGACGACCAGAGCCTCGAGAAGTCGGACCTGCTGCACCACCTCGGCGCGACGGTCGAGCGCGTGCCCGTCGCGCCCATCACGAGCCCCGACCACTTCGTCAACCTCGCACGGCGGCGTGCCGCCCAGCACGCGCAGGCGTCCGCCGACGGCAGCGCGGGCTTCTTCGCGAACCAGTTTGAGTCGGCCGCCAACTGGCACGCGCACCGGAGCACCACGGGGCCCGAGATCGCCAGGCAGACGGGCGGCGAGCTAGACGCCTTCGTCGCCGGCGCGGGCACGGGCGGGACCATCTCGGGCGTCGCGCGGTACCTAAAGCTCGAGGCCAAGATGGGCGGCGTCAGGATCGTGCTCGCCGACCCGCAGGGCAGTGGGCTCTACAACAAGGTCAAGCACGGCGTCATGTACGCGAGCACCGAGCGCGAGGGCACGCGGCGCAGGCAGCAGGTCGACTCCATCGTCGAGGGCGTCGGCGTCAACCGCGTGACGGAGAACTTCGAGGCCGGGCGGGACCTCGTCGACGACGCCGTCAAGGTGACGGACGAGCAGGCCTGCCGCATGGCCCGCTGGCTCGTCGAGCGCGACGGCATCTTCATCGGCAGCAGCAGCGCCGTCAACTGCGTGGCCGCCGTCGCCACCGCCATGGCGCTCCCCGAGGGCAGCCGCGTCGTCACCGTGCTGTGCGACTCGGGCACGCGCCACCTCAGCAAGTTCTGGAAGCGCATCAAGGAGACGGGGCTGGAGGACGAGGAGGCTACAGACCTGTTTTCGGAGCTGGGTATCACCCCCGAGCCACGATGACGAATAAAATTCAACATGCCGCCAGGTGCCGTGCCAAGAATCCTCTAGATGTATTGAGGCCCAACCTCCATCTAGGTAGTTCATGCTCAGGTCGACGAGCGCTTCGCAAAGACTATCGACAGGCAAAAGCACGTAGAGCCAGCCATCTTGCGGCAAATCAAATCTAACCGCAAACGGGGTCAGTGGTAAAAAGGTATAAGAAAGCATGCCAGGTCCCCCGGCCGTGATGTACGTCGCCAAACAGAGGTCTTTGCCCAAACTCCCGTCCCAGTCCATCCCCCCATGGTATTGCGAAACGAAACGCCGCCCCCTGCCCCAACGCTCAGAGTCTACGAGAACTGCGGATAGAGTCAGAAGGCGATGCGCTGCTGGGAGAGACGTTGCACCTACCTTCCACCGATTGCCGCAGTTCATGCATTCGCAAAAGGTCGTCATCGGTTCATCGGCACTCCTCGTTTGCGCCTGCGTATAGCTAACTTTCTTCTTCTTACACCGGCCGCACTCGAGACTGTCACTGATGCTCTTTTCCGCCATGGGCACCTGCGCCCTCTTCATGTTTTCTCTCTCGAGCTCCATGTCCTTCTTGCGCTGGTCCTCGCTCTTGAGGTCCTCGTCGGTCATGACGGCAAACTTTTCGGGCGGAATGGCGCCCGACATGACCCGTGGGCCGAGCTCCTTATTGGATTTTGTCTTGAGGTTCGAGAACAGCGATCGTATCTTCTTCTTGTAGTCGGCCGTCTCGCCCTTGTAGACGTCGAATACGGCCTGCTCGACCGCGACGGATTTGGCGATGACGTCGGACGCCGGCTCGGTGCACCGGTACGCGAGGCCATTGTAGACGAGGCCGATACACTGGTTGCGGACGTTGGAGTCGGTGCGTTTGATGTCCACCCCGTCGCTGTCAAACTTGCGCTTCTCAGCGTCACCAGTGAAGGCCTTCTTGGCGCTGCCTGCAGCCGCGGGGGCAGCAGGCGACGATCCTGCGGCGGCTGGTGCTGGAGATCCCATCTTAGCCTTCTGGAGCTTCGAGTTCTTCTCCTGCTCGACGAGCTTCTTCCACTTGATGACGAGTTCGGATGCGGAGCGAGCGATCTCCTTGTTCGGGTTGGCCCGGAGCTTTGCAACGTATACACCAGCGCGAGTAGCCTGTGGGAAAAAGTTGTCAGTTCTCACCTGTAAACAAACGACGAGGTGGGATAGATATGCAGCCAAGCACGCAGTGAAGAGGCTGCCCCCGGCTCCCGAACAGCTTTCGCACAGCAACGGGACACACGCCAAGGGCTCAAGCGACGCCCCAAACGCGCAGCGAAGACGTCATAGCAGGCGACTGAAGGAAGAACAGCAAGCCCACTCACCCGCAACATCTCCTCGGTGGGGGAGGCGTCCTTCTTGAGCGAGTCGAGCAGCTTGATGGCCGTCTCGGGCGGCTCGTTGGCGGCGACCGACTTGGTCAGCGCCTTGACGCGTGACTCCAGCTCGCGTTGGTCCATAACGGGCGAGCTACGATACCCAGGCCAGGCGTTGTGTTGWGTTGTGTTGTCGTCGGGGCGGTGCGAAGCGAGGCGTGCGCAGGCGAGGCTTGTGATGGAGGAAATCGTGGGGTTAAATGTTGATCGCGCGATTCGGGGCTTCAGGGCCCGGCGTCTTGCCCGTTAGGCCTGGGCCGACCTCTCCAGTGGCCGGTGTTTACCCGCTTGACGCCAGTGTCTCTTTAGCCGCAGAACCAACGCCGCCTACCCTGTACACGCGAGCATGGACTCTCAGAACCTTGTGTCTACTCAACGATTGTGAGCAAGCCATAAGCTCATCTATTGCAGTAGACTTGGCATTATTTATAATACTGGTGCTAGATTTCATGGTCCCAAGCTGGGTTAAATTGCAGAATGTCATCTGGGGTCCCAGGCGACCTCACTTACGGAGTGCCGCTTACAAGACTTATACATTTCAACCGAATTGCAACTCTACAACTGTCAGCTTAGCAGACATGCTTGCTATATTGTTACATCAACTCTAGCTGGCATAAGGCACCGCGGCTTTAAACAAGGTCGTCAGCTTCGATGACATCTACCCTTCGTCATCCTCAACCACCTCCCGCCTCGCCGTTCGCCTCCTCTTCGAACTCGGACCCTCGACACGCCCCCCAGCCTCATCCCCTGTAGCCGTCGCCCTCAGCTTGTCCACCGCCGCTGCCATCCTCTTACTCCCCTGCGCCCTCTGCCGCGGCGCAAACGCCTCCTTCGCGCCGACTCCCACGCCGCCGCCAAAGTACCGCGTGATGTTGCTCTGCGTACCCTCCACGCCCCGCTTGTTCATGTCCCGGATCACCGGCACCAGCACCTCGTCCGTCCGCTCCTTGCTCCACCCGATCGTCGCCATGAGGAACTGCCGCAGGCCCTCCAGGTCCGGCACGCCCCATTGGAACGGCTCCGCGCTGCTGTCGACATCCGGGTGGATGTACGCGTCGTAGACGGCCGGGTTAGGGAACCCCAGGGGCAGGAAGAGCTTGGTGGCTTGTGACTTGCGGAACTTCTTGCGGAACGGCGAGGAGGCGTCGGCTTCCTTGGGGCGGTTCTGGGATTGCACTGCCGTCCACCATTCGCGGAATTGCTCCAGCCCGGGCTTGCCGGGAAATTCGGAGAGGATCTCGACTGCTGTGACCGGTCCAACACCGGGCAGGCCCTCTGTGTAATCGGATCCGAGCAGTTGTGCGAGGGAAATCAGTTGCTCCCGCGACAGCGAGAGCTCCTTTTCAAGATCGACACCGAGGTAGCACTCCACGAATTTGTTGCTGTTGAACATGTTCTTGTAGACTCGCGTGCCGCCAAAGAGAAAGGTATCCGAGTCATCGGTGACGATGCCGTCGACGATTCCCAGCCTGACCAGCTCCGCGCATTGAGCCTCAGCCTCCATCGGCGCCGTAATGTACGGGATTCCAAACAGGCGGAGTAGCGCCTGGCACTCCTAGACCATCACCTGCGTGACTTCGTCCGCGTCACGGCGATCCTTCTTCTGTTGGGTTCGCAGGGCTCGCAGCTCCTTCTCGTAGTCCTCTTTGTTTTGCGCAGCAGACTTTTGGTTCAGCTCGCTGGCGAAGCGGCCGTGCTCTTCGGCTTCTTGGGCCATCTGCAGCATGAGTTCTTCGTCTTCGGGTTCACTGAATTCCTCATACTCCACATCTGCAAATAGATCGCTATCGTCTTGTATGGTGGTGGGCTGGTTCTGAGGGGGCGTATGCTGTGCTTCCACAGACGCATCGTCGTCGAATAGAGGCGACTCATCCCGAGACACAGTAGGAGCCGCAGATGGTGGCTCTGCCGCTGATACATCCTCAAACTCGGGCTTTGGAAATTCTGAAGCCTGTTTGTCCGCCGCTGAAGGGCCGTTCTGTTCATGAGAAGCTCGAGGTATCTCCACCTCTTCAAATGTTGGCTCCGGCGAGTCCTGTTTGCTTGCTTGTTGATCTGGAGACTTTGTTGTTTCAACTTCCACGATCTTGTCCACGTCCTCGGCGCTATCGATCGCCACCGAGTTGCTTTCACCCCGAGGCTCTGGTGATGGGGGAACTTCGATGATTTCAATATCGCTTCCGCCATCAGACGAGGAGTTAATCTCAATCAGCCGGTCCCACCGCCTGAGCCGTTCCTCTTCTTCTGCCTCTCGCCTATCCTCGGCATTGATGCCCCTCTCCACGTCTTGCTGCTTCTTCAGGGACTCTCTAATATCCGTCTCATCAGCCATCCAAGGAGGCAAGGGTTTCGGGCCATCCTGTTTCTGAGGCTCAACCTCGAACCCGCCAGCCATATCTTCTTCGGGTTCAGCTGCCTCTTTGTCGGCCGTCTGTTCCAAAGTGCCTTTCCCTTTCTGAGTTGCTCGCTTTGCAAAAAGAGACGAACCCCAGTCAAGTTTGGGAAAGGGAAGCGGCCCGTCAAAAGGGTTCCTCTTATTCTCAACTACGGGCCTTGCTTGAACAATCCTCGCTTTCCTGGATCTTGCTAGGATAGCCTGAACATCGTCGTCACTGTCGCTGTCTGCTGCAACTTTTTCCTCTTGTCGCTTCGGCACTGCGGCGTTGGCGCGGTTGTTCACGATGTGGGCAATCATCAATCCACTGTTCCCCTTGATCGGCCTTGATGACTCCACAGCCTTTTGAGTCCACTCTGGTTCTGTCATGGGTACGTCTTCAAAGCCCTCCTCGTTGCCAGACTCTTGATCAAAGTCATGTTGATTCTTCAAGGATAGGGCTATTGCCTGATTGATGTCATCTTCCTCCTCGGGGTGCATCCGCTCTTCCGGCCGACTTTCAAACAGCGTGGCTGTCTGGTCCGTGTTGCCACCCACGAAAAGAGAATCTTCGCCGCCGCCTTCGTCTTGAACAGGCTGATCCTTTTGACCATCGTATAACTGCTGTCGCTGTGCCGCAATGCTTTGCGCGGCCTGGACAATTATAGCAATTGACGGCTTCGGGAGACGTTTGAGGCCTTGAATCGGGACATCCTCAAAATCTTCTTCCTCCTCCTCCTCTTCGTCGTCCTTGGTTTGGTATTGAACCTGAATGGCGTCCACATCGATGGGCTTATGGGCTTCTCCAATGTCCTTGTCTTTGCTGACAACCCCAAGAGCCCAGCCACCTTCGGCGCCTTCGTTCTTGACCAGGATGTACTCGCGGTCCTTTTCTCCTGCGACACGAGCGTTGACACCTAGTGTCAAGTCCGTGCCCTGCATACCGACTTCATACATGAGCCGCTGGGTGAGGTGGTTCCTCTCCTTGACCCTTTCAATCTGAAACCTCGAAAAGGCCATACGGTCGGGGAACATGTCGTCCAGCTGGTCCTTGCTAAGGCCCATTCTGAGGCGGCTTCGGAGCCTGGCTGCGTTGAGGATGTTGTATCGATCCGGGGCGGGTAAGCTCTTGAAGAAGTCGCCGTCAAACTCACTCTTGCTAAAGTCGTACAGATTGATGTCCTCTCCGTTGTTGAACTGCCGCGCGTATTCTTCCAGTTCCTCGACACTCATGATGCGCGGATCGTCTGGTTTGCCCATGGATGCGATCCCGCCGTCCAGTTCGGGTAGATGGTACGCATCTTGCTTGTGGAACCTCCTCGACTGTGCTATCTCTCGCTGCGACATGCCAATCTCGTCCATGTAGACGAGTTCGCTCGTATCTAGGACATGCTCCTCCTCCTCCTCCTGAAATCGTACCTCTCTGGCCGAGCCGTCTCTGGCCTGCTCCCGCTTGCGCCGCTCCTCTTCCTCGACGGCAATGCGCTGCATCTGCACAGCGAGCAGCTTCCCAGCCGTCCTGACCGCATCTTCTCTGCGGCCTTCTCGCCTCCGCTGGCGCTTTTGTATAGTCGCGCGCTTCAGCGCCGGTGCGCCGCCGTCGAAGACGAAGACCGGTAGGATGCCGAACCATAGGAGCTTGCAGATGCGACGGAAGAAGCCGACGATGTGCGAGTTGCGCAACGCATTGCCCTCTTTGTCGCGCACGGCTTTGAGGAACTGGTAGATCCATATCGACGCATCGACGGCGAGGCGCTTACGGTTGAGGGTCGCGAGGTTTGTCGGACGTGCGCAGGGCTGGATCACGGTCCATAGACCATTCACACCCATGGCGACGGTTCGGAGGCGTCACCAGAGGGGGGAGGAACTGCGATTCAAGTTCAAGAGTACAGTCGCGTGGAGCAAAAGAGCCCAATGCCGTCTCTCATCGCGCTTGGAAGAGGCGATGGAGGTTGAGAAGAGGCGGAGGATTCGAGGCGCAACTCCAAGCCGTGGTTGAGGTCATCCATGAGCGTGAACTGCTTGTCAGGGACCCACATATTATTTCTGGGGAGCACCATCTTAGTTGATTTCGCAGCCATCAATCATCACCAAGAAGAAGCTTCTTTTCCCTCCCACGTCCCTCCTCCACCGGTCTCGCCATGGACAAGGATGAGGCGCAAAAGTACCTTCAGTCTCTTCTGAACAAGAACCTCCGTGTAGTCACCACGGACGGACGCCTGTTTTGGGGCTCCTTCAAATGCACAGATCCGGTTCGTCGAGCCGCCTACGACACAATTCCTACCCGTCCGACTCTCCCCGCCAGTCCGGCTGATCCAGAGTCTTCTTGCTTAGGATAAAAATGTTGTTCTGGCCCATACGTACGAATACCGACACCCATCGGCCGATACCGTCCACCGACAGTTAGTAGAGACGGGAGAGGGAACGGTCGACATGACGTCGCGATATCTGGGCTTGGTCGTCGTGCCAGGACACCACATCGTCAAGATGGAGCTTGAACAATTTGCGAGCCAAGTTAAGCCCGAGGTTGGATCGCGGTAACCTTTGGTGGTTGCATAACCCGACATACGACATACCATGACATACCCATTCATAGTGACGCCCTCTACGGAGCGGCATATCAGCATCGTGTGGCCTGAAGACACGATTTATCCGATGCGCTTGATGAAATTCGCACATGGTATTAATGAATAAGAGTGCACCAAGAAAGCTACCCTGCTAAGGATAAGAAAAAGACCCATACAGACCCGGTTCCATTCCAAGCTTGCCGTTCAACTCCACGATAGTCATAGCCAGAGGCTGCGCAGCCCACATTACCACCATTATTGTTCCAGCCGACATTCTGGCAACCGTTTTCTCTAGTTCCCACACATGTTGCTTTTTCGACGAATGGCTGCGTGCGAGTCGCTCACGCGGCAACAGCCTCCTGAGTCCGGCCGCGGCTCTCCCCATTCAAGCCACCGTCACTGTCGAGCACAGAGTGGCGGTGGTCTTCCTCTTCCTCCTCCTCCTCCTCCTCCTCCTCGCTATCCTCGGCACCGCGGCCCACCCAAGAGCTGCTGTCGTTGAGGGGGGCGTCCTGGTTAGTCAGGTCGTGGCCGCCCTCGTTCCTGGCTCGGATGTTGTTGCGGCGCCGCGTAGACAGGGTGCGCGAACGGGTGGACAGCTTGGAGGAGACAGCGGCGTGGGCGGTGACCCAGTTGGTGAGGGCGTCCTCACAGTCCTGAATGATGGCCTTGCTAGCTTCGTAGCCGTCGTATGCTGGCCGGGTCTCGCCGGGGGTGACGGGGGTGTCGTCGATCAGCTCGAGGAGGTGCTTTCCGTAGCCGGCGATGATGGCCACCTTCTCGCAGTGCTCTCGGAGAGCGTCGAACTGGTAGGTATAAGCGGCCTTGACCTTTTCGCGGGTGATGTTGGACAGCTGGGCCTCGGCGACCAGTGACTCGGCCTCGGCGCGAACGAGCTCCTGTTCCAGGACGACGATCTTGGGGGAGTTGGGCTCCTTGTACTTGAGCTGGGCGATCTGGTCGGTGATCTTCTGCTTGCCTGCCCCGATCTTGTTAGTACCTCGCGTGCGCTAGCGGGGGGGGAATGCCTCTTACGGTCTCGGCTGGGCTGGACGGAAGCCTCGATGTTACGAATGCTCTTCATGGTGMTGCGGTACTGGTCGTATCGGTCGACGTACTGGTCCTCCAGCTCGCCGATTTCGTAGAGGAGGACACCGAGCTTGTCGGTGACGTCAGACACGTCTTCGTCGCCGCCCTCACCCCAGATGGAGAGTTGTTGCTGCCGGAACAATTAACCATGCGATCATCGAGCCGAGTGGAATGCGATACGTACGCCGACCTCCATGCGCTCCTTGGCGACCTGCTCCAGGCTGCGCATCACGTTCTTCTCCATCTTGACGAGCTGGGACAACTTCTTGGCCAGGTCGGGCCCAAAGGCACCGCCGGCGTTGCGGCGCAGGGCATGGCCTATGCATCGCGTGAGCCTCGATTCATCCGTCTCCCTCGACGACAGGAGTATCGCGCCGGCCGGCCTCTCCGTTGTCCGGTGTACTACTCACCCAAGCTACCCTTTCCGAAGATGCGGCCGGCCTTGGTGGACGACGGGGGAGGCGGGGGGCTCTAAAAACTCAAGTGTGAGCGTTTCGTCTCCCAATTGCAGCGAGCGGGTCAAAGCCGTTGCGATGGCGTACCTGCAGCTGCGACGCAGTGGGCGCCCGGGTCGCGCGCATGGAATAGGTGCGATGCATGATGGCGGTGACAGGGAGGATGGATGAGCTGCCTGATGGAGCTGTGCGATGCGGCGTCAAGGGACTCGAATGCGGTGTTTGTGGCTTGCTGGCAGATAGAGGGAAGCAAGCAGGCAGAGCGGCAGGGGGATCAGCGTTGGAGCAAAGGATATCAACAGGGGGGCAACGATTGACAGTCAGGGGAGAGACGGGGAGAGCGGGATGGCTTTATGCAAAACTGGCGGGCGGTGCTGGTGTTTTGCGGAGGAGGATCGTCAGTTGGGGGGTGGTTTCTTGTCGACGTCATCGCCGATGCGCATCCTCCACAACACCAACACCAACACCAGCATCAGCTACCTGCCTACGGAGGACCTACGTCAGGGTTTTCCCACCTCGCAGGGTTCCGGTACAGCCGAAGACGCTGGATGGGCGGGCATGATACCCGTTGCGCACGCCAGCGCCCCCCTCGCGCAAAGTACCGCCTCCAAGGCGTGGGCTGTCTCAGGTCCTAACCTTCTGGCTCAGCATTCTGTTGGCTGCCAAGGAGCCTCTGGCCCTCTGGCTGTGCCACATTCCGCATGCGGCTGGGCGGGCTCCCGAAGCCCCAGGTTACGCGCTCCTAGTGGCAGGCTACCTAGGTACATGGTGGTTAGGTCTGGGTCATGGAGTTGGAGCAAGTGTCGTGCGACAGATTTCACATCGCCCACTTGCCGTCCTAAGATCGAGAAGCCCGACCAACTGGTGAGCTTGACGCTGGAGGATCGGACCGCCGTGGGAGCGCATCGGACGCGCTGTGGCCGACGGTTGACCTTGCAGCCTCCACCACGGCAAGTCTCAATTACGAAGTGATACGACGCTATAACACGGGGCACTTGTGGAGATGTCCATCAAAGCCCGGCTGGAGCTGATGGCAGTAACGGCTCGATTCATGGCCAACTTCGTGCCTCCATGATGGCATCATTCAGGCCTGAGAAACGGCATTGTTAGGTCTCATCACATTGCGATGCCTGAGGGCTGACTTAACTGACAGCCCGAGGCCCTCCTTGGCCGGTCGATGAACTGACCATGTTAGTCACGTGATATTGAAAATCTGCCTGCACCCTGATGACGTAGCTCAGGCAGAGACTCAAGTAAAGACGTTCATCGTGACGCCCTGGGTGCAAATCGCTACCCCTGCATTCGTTTGACCCGGTGGTGAGCGGCGTGCGTTGCAGTGGCTTTGGTGGAAGAGAACGGTGATGCTTTTGGTTTTTGGTCCGCCAATGGTCAACCATCGGTGCGTTCCAGAGCTGCCAGCCAGGTACGTGGCAGTTTTATGCCCGATGTATCATCATGTGGATGCACCGTGCAACTCACTAGAGGGTCGTCCCAATTGTTCTCTTGTCGCAAGAATACGAAGTACCTTACGAAGTACTGAAGTACGTAGGTAACGTATCGCCATCATGTCTTACCCAGGCTCGCGAGAGCTTACTCTAGAGGTCTGATGTAAGTGAGCGGGCTCCATCCCCACTGGCTGCGATAGCGATAGCACGCCCCTGCCTCTCCTGCGTGTTTGGCCGCACGTGCGCTGCCCTTCAATTGACACGGTTTTGCGCGTCGTTGGCGACATCAGCACGTGTTGAGCCTGCGCTGTTCTCCAACGGCGCGGATGCTCGACGTGCGCGTCCATCGAAGGTCACTCTCTGTCTGTCGGATGCGACTGGATGCGCCAGCAACTGCTGCACCTGCAGTCGAGTTGGCAGTGCATCTGGAAGAGGCGTTTGATTGAGGGCATGTTTGTGACCGCGTAGCGCTGGCGCAGTCTTTTATCTTTTCCAATATCCAACCGAACCGCACATCCCCTTCGTTATTGCATCGAGGCACCCCGGGACGACCCTCCCTTGGGACGCAAACCAACATCTGGTCGTGCCTTCTCCCTTCCAGCTGAGGGCATCTGGCGGCGTCTCGTGGTTGACGGCAGCCGGCACAAGCGAAGGTCTCATCGTCTTAGTAATCCATTTGCTGCCATGGCTACTACGGCTCACCAGTCCTGCGCCAGTCCCAGCGCCAGCGTTACCCCCGACATCAATGGCGACCGCGTGCCGGAAAGAGAACACTCAGACAGAGAGCAGGACAGCTTAGCCTCGCGACTCGAGGCCTTTGGCAGCAGGAGAGCAACGGACCATTCAACCACCACTAGGAGGCCCATCAGCCCGCCGCCATTCAGGAGGTCATTCGGAGTCTCCAACCAGAGCGACCGCTCGCCGGTTGACTCCAGTAGGGCATCGCTAGAGTCCGACATCGTCGGCGGCGTCAGCGAGAAATCTCACTTATCTCGCATGGAAGTGGAGGTGGACATGTCCCTCCCCGGCACGCCAACGCCAACGCCAACGTCGACGGCACAGCGTCATTGGGGTCGCCGCAATGTTAGCGATGGCACGCCGACAGGCCAGACAGACCCAAATATTGAATGGACGATCCCTGAGATTGTTGATCAGCTTGTCCAGTTCCGCCAAGATGTCAGAGACGACCACTCCCAGTTCACGGCCCACATCCTGGAGTCTACCAAGGCAACAGAGCGACGAGTCCACCATGGGCCAGATCTCTTCGCTGGCGTCAATATTGGCTCCGTCCCGGAAATCAAGGGCACCACCATGAGAGGCAAATTCAAGGTCAGTACGATCATCGGGGATTTGAAAAAAAAAGAGAACTCTTTACTGACGACTTGATAGCAACATCTCAGGGCCAAGAGGGAGCAAAAGGAGGCGCACTACTATGTCGTGCGCACAAAAACAAACAAGGAACGCGTCCCTCGGTACAGATTCCATCACGTCGGCATCAAGAAGAACGTTCTCACCCCCAACACCATGCTAACGTTCGTGCCCCATTTGCGAGACCTGGAAAGCTCTGAAGAGACCAAGTATAACCTGTGGCTCAAGGMGCTAGAGGACATTGATCTCAAGTCTGGGTTCAAGCCAATGAATCGGGAAGACAAGCAAGCCCTTACCTATCAACTAGAGCGCGCGGCGACGGCCTCGCTCTACCTCGATACGTGGTTGGATAGACTCATGATACCTGGGTGCAACAAATCCGCCTTAATTAGCTACATGGCCAGCCGGGAGCCCGACGATGCTATCACGCCACAACAGAAGACGGATATTCTGAGGTCCCATCGCGAGACGGATAACGCGGCACCAGGAGCCAACAAGGCTGCTCAGATGTTCACTGATGCCTTTCAGCACGTCTTCAAGGAGACCCAACCCGTCGAAAAACAAATCGACTTGCGCAAGGTGCTGCTACTCGACGAGTCGGTGGATAGCATTATGGACTCCAAGCCCACGGCCAAAGACGGCGCTGGCACTCAAAACGACGAGGACGAAAACGACGAGGACGAAAACCTTGACGAAGACGAGCTGGCTGAGTCGAACTTGGCCACGTACTGCATCCTTGGGTGTCTCATTTGCTTCAGCCATTCTTGCGATCACGGAGAGTACGACAATAAGAACCTCAAGCGCACCTTTTCGATATCATCCTGCTCTCACCTCTCAGATGCCTTGAAGCAACGCCGGCAAGGCGCCGCCAACGTTAACACGGAATTTGGTTCATATTGCGAGCGGCAATGCCACCGGCGTGTCTTTACCCCGTTCCCTCATGACCCTCCCAGTCGCGATTGGTCTAAGGATGAGGAGATCGTGCTGCGATCCATCTTCGTCACTGCGACTCAAAGTGCGTTCCGATCAGACCCGATATGTCTCGCGGCAAACTTTTTGAACCGGAAATGCAGCGAAACCTATGACAAGTTCGTGTCGCTGGGCGTCGTGCTGCCTAAGCCTGAGCCTGCGGCGCCGATTCGGGGTAGGAATTTGTCGTGGTATGATCGCCGGAGGAAAGTGCTCATGGGGGACTGGCAGGACCACACGGTCAGCCACGAACACCAGCGTCGAGAGACGTTGGAGCCTTGCTCCCATCCGGGGCCTTGTCTCCCACGGATCTGTCCTTGTGTTGACGCGGGTCTGCTATGCGAAAAGTTTTGCGGCTGCTCCGTTGAGAATTGCGCGTATAAATTCACAGGGTGCGCCTGCCATTCGCAAGGCAAAACCTGCCAGCAAAAGCAGAAAGACAAGCCCTGTATTTGCGTACAGCTGAACCGCGAATGTGATCCGCAGCTCTGCGGTTCGTGTGGGGCCTTGGAGCGCGCGGATCCCACGAGGGCGGATGATACTCAGCTTCACGCCACAGGCTGTCAGAATTGTGAGTTGCAGCGCGGAGTTGGCAAGACTCTTATGCTGGGACAAAGCCAACTGGATGGTGTCGGATATGGGCTCTTCACGGCCGAAGACATTGCCCAGGACGACTTTGTCATCGAGTACGTGGGGGAACTGATTACCCACGACGAAGGTGTGCGCCGAGAGGCACGTCGCGGTGACGTTTTTGACGAAGACTCTAACATATCATACGTCTTTACACTCCTTGAAAATGAAGGCATTTGGGTTGATGCCGCGATATACGGCAACCTTAGTCGGTATATCAACCACGCCTCGGAGAATGACAAGCGCGGCTGCAACATAACGCCACGGATTCTGTATATCAACGGCGAGTATCGGATAAAATTTACGGCCATGAGAGACATCCAGGCTGGGGAAGAACTCTTCTTTAACTACGGCGAGAACTTCCCCAACCTGACGAAGAAGATGCTCGATGACAAAGCAGGCCGGGAGCCAGTAGCCACAAAGGCGAAAGGCGCACGCTCACGAGCGGAAACGGGTGACCAAGTGGCGAGAAAGGCACCCAAAGCCGAGAAGAAGAGAGGCCCGGGAAGGCACAGGACGAAGAGGGATGTTGCGGAATACGACGACTTGCAAGAGTTGGACCTGCCAGAGGCAATGACCCAACCCCGCAAGCGAAAGCGACAGCCGCAGAATGACTCGAGCGAGGAAGAATATCAGCCGCCTACTGTTGGAGAGGCATCGCATGCGGCCGCGGATTCCGGCGCCGACTCTGAGGACCTTGGCCGCGGGTCCATGACTCGACTGCGGAAGAGATCCAGGGCTTTGTCCAAGACGCAGCAGCCCGAGACACCGACAAAACGTGGCGAACTGCCCAAGAAAACGAGAGGAAAGCGAGGCGGTGCGAGACCCGGGAGCGGACGGCCTAGAAAGCATCCGCGCCCACTCCCCAAGCCTGCACAGACTGAAGTCAAGGCGGAGGCGGAGGCCGAGACACTGCCCACGGCTTCGAAAACGCTGCTCGCGGTTCCGATTACACAGCCCGCGGTGCTGACTACACCGCTCGCGAAACCGGACAGCGCGAGGCCCGAAGCCAGAGCCAAGGCGGTGATCGAGATCGAGGACAGCGATGATGCCGCAAGGGGGGGTTTTAAGGAAACCTCAGTTTATGGCCCAGCAGAGGCTGTGCAGCAGGAAGATGAGGACGACGACCAAGACGTGGTTGTCAGGAAGAGGAACGACCGAGCCGCGAGAAACCGCCGACCGCCAGCAAAGTTCAGAGACGATGACATCTGGAGCTGAGTGGGAGCTCGGTGGCCCGGGGACAAGTGAAGTCGAAGACGCTGATGTGGTTGCGTTTACCTACGCAACTGCCCAGTGGCTACGGAAGATGGAACCTTGGCGGGACGCACGGCTGGCAATGATATGCTGGGGGTACTTGGTACGGAGGGATGAAATGAACGAGGTAAACGGGATGAGCTCAATAGGAATGCAGCTAGAGAGGATGCAACACGGACATGTGAAGTTGAGTCACGCCTAGGCCCTGGCTGGAGCTTGCGCGTCCAAGTGCGTGTATTCCGCATGCCCTCCTTCCCAAGTCTTGCGACAAAAATATATTGATTGTCTCGCGCCCAGCTCAGAGCAAAGCGATGGCTTCGTCCTGTGGCTGTCCTGGTCCAAGCCACAGGGCGAAGCTACGAGAGCTACGAGTACATTGAAGCTCCTGTGGGTCCAGGCCAGCCACGACGGATGCGATGACGTTGTCTGGACCCGCTGGCCAAAACGACGACAGCAACCAAGGCAACTGGCCACCTCTCTCTGCTCTTCTCCCCTACAAAACCCATCGACTGCGGAACAAGCATCCTCTGCTCCTGTCCTCCAAATCTACCAAGTGCGCATCATCGCCTCGTCTGCCGACCTCGCTCCTTTATCCTGCACCCAGACACGGACTCGCCGTTTGCCCATCCTGCCACCGGATCGTAGCCGCCGTCGCGTCGTGCCCCGCCGCCACCATGACGCTCTACTACACTCTCGTGGGTTGCCGCCCTGTCTGCGGCGGCAGAATGGCCATGGACTGGGCTGACTGGCGCAGGTTTTCGTGCTCCTCATGTTTGAGATGGCACTGTTCATGCTTCTGCTTGTTCCCTTGCCGTTTGGCGTCAAGCGGAAGGTCTTTACGTGCGTTGCCCCCGCCTCCGCGCGACGCGCCTCCGAACCGCTTGCTCACAGAGACGCAGCTTCATTTCCGAGAATCCCATCGTCGCCAAGATACAGTACTGGATGAAGATAACCTTTGTCTTCATCTTGATCCTCTTCATTGACAGCGTCAACCGTGTCTACCGCGTCCAACTCGAGCTCCTGGCCGCCACAGAGCAAACCTCTAAGGGAGCGTACGTCACTGCTTCCACCCCACAACTACCTACTCCTGATTCTAACAGCGTCTCGCAGTGCCGTCATGGGCCACGAGCGTCTCGAAGTCCAGGCCCGCAAGTTCTACTCGCAGCGCAACATGTACCTTTGCGGCTTCACGCTCTTCCTCTCGCTCATCCTGAACCGCACCTACGTCATGATCCTCGAGGTGATGCGTCTCGAGGACCGCGTCAGGTCGTACGAGGGCACTAACAAGGACACCAAGTAGAGCGAGAAGCTCGCCGTTGCCGGCAAGCCCGGCGAGCTGGCTGCTCTTAGGAAGGAGCTTGAGAAGAAGGATCTGGACCTCAAGACGCTGAAGAAGCAGAGCGAGCAGCTCCACAAGAGCTACGATGAGCTGAGCGACAAGTATGCCGCTACTCTGAAGGAGGACGAGACTCGGAAGGAGAAGTAGGATATTTGCCTGGCGGACAAGGAGGAGTGGCTGGAGAAGTGACAGCCCATGGGAGGACTGTCATGCTCGCGGAGAAGTAAAAGGTACGATTTTGTGGAGAGTATCATGGTGGACGAGGGGAGGGATTGGACTAGGGGGGGTTATGCTGAAGGGGAGATGCAATGCAACGGCAACAATTCGGGATTGGCGCAGCTTGGGCGACTTTGTGGACGGCATGCAAACGTTTTCGGTTGCTCAGCTAGGACTTTTTGCTACGTGGGTTGTTGCATCCAGGAAATAAATACTTGTTTACCAATGTCGATTGCATTCGACTCTTGAGGTGGCAGGTACACGGGTGATTGTTCATCCTGAACTATCCGTGTTCGGGATCGCGGAAGATGATATTCGTGAAGAGCCAGTGCCGGCTAATGGCACTAAGTCTTGAGTCGTTTAGACCGCCTCACACCAGGGACATCCTTTGGAGCTGTGTCCTCTGGAGCCCTTGGAGCCGCGTCTTGGCTTGAAACAGTCTTGCGCTTCACCGAAGAAGCCCCCCGTTTGCTCACGGCCTTTGGAGCCTTCTCTTCAGCCGGTGCCTTGGATTTGGCACCCGCGCCAGGCCGCTCCATCAACACGTACGCCACCTTTTCCACATGCGTCGCCGAAACGCCCAGCCGCTTCGTCAGCTCGCCCGCGCGATCCCTGAGGCTCTGGTACTCCTTGGCGGTGTACTTGATGGGTGCCTTGCCGCCGCCGCAGCACAGCCAGTAGAAGGCCTCGTCGGAGAAGAAGATGACGCGCGTGGGATCGTGCACGGCGAGGAGCAGCGAGGCGGTCGCGGGGCCGATGCCGCGGAGCTTGGTGAGGGCGTCGAGCGTGGACGGGATGTTGGCGGTGGTGCGGTAGGTGTGCAGGGCGGCTTGGATGGTGGACTTGGTGAGGGGCTGTGGGTTGGATGTTACGAGGGACATGAGTGTTGGGCGGAATTTGCCGTGGCGCCTGGGAGGGTGTGAGACGTGGACCGATATATGGCGCTGAGGAAGCTTGAGGCTGGGATGGGTGGTGATGTGAATGGCGAGATGCTGATCGTGGGGGCTTACAGCTTCCACTCGACCAAGAGCTTGACGTGGTCGAGCGTCATCTCGCGCTGCGACTTGTCGCTGCCAAACATGTCCAATGCGTCGACGTAGCGGTACTGATCAAGCTCCTGAAGCGTCTTCCGGCCAGGCTTGGCTGTGATGCCACTAGTCAGTCAGTAAGGCTACACCTCGACGGCGCGGTGATTGATTGAAGCCATACGTACCGCCTTTGGACTGTGATATCGTCTCGACGACAGCCGGGTACTGAGACAGCAGGTCGTCGAACTCTTCTTTGGTTATGGCATCCGGTGATGGCGTCTTTGCAGTGGCCATGGTTGGATTCATGAGACGCGTTGAGGCGCGTCGCCGAGTTTGATGTCGTTGTGGTCGAGCACGGTGATTTGGCTGCAGTGTTTTGGGAATTGCGGGGCGATGAACCCCGACTCGAAAGTCGAGACTTCCGAGGCATAGGTTTCAAAGCGGCAGCGCCGGCCATCACGACGGTATGACTTGAGACGGATAGAAAAGCGTTTTGTATAATATCGAGTTACATCATGAGTGTTATTGGGCCTCAGGCAGACACAAACGAGGCGTCGAGTGATGATCGGAGCCAGTCCCGGCGCTGTGGGGCACGCCCGGGAGAATCCACATCGGACCCCCCGGGTTGCTCAGGTCCGCCCGAGCTGACCTCTTTTTGCGGGCACAAAATGCGGGACTGCCAGCCTGGCCAACGTGTCAGATCATGGGCATGAGGCTCTACGGTATCCTCCGGCCGGCCAAGCAGCAAACAACGTCATTGACACGGCCATCGCCGTCCAGGCGGCTACCCCGTCATGCAGGTCGTGGGACGTATTCATTGCAGGAAGATCTCCCCAGCCCATTGCCGCGGTGGGTGTCTGAAGGGTCGCCGCCTCGGGTGGCTTCCAGTTTGCAACATTTACAAGATAGACCGCCTGAACGTTCACTGGGCATGTTGAGAGCCGCCTGGCGGCGATGGCCAAGGTGTCGCCGAAGGATCCGGCCCTCGAGTTCTTGGTACTCCACGGGGCGGAACCCACCAGAAGAGCCCCATGACCCCCCCCC
>LFRF01000009.1:405880-468944 GCA_001189435.1 Tolypocladium ophioglossoides CBS 100239 | reverse complement strand
TGTCAACGGGCTCAGTACAGTCGAACTAGCCAGCTGGCTAGAACGCCCTGGCACTGCGCAAGAAAATAGGACAATAGGACGAGTGTGGAATGGTTATTTGAGGAGCGAGCGGATGAGGCCCATAAGGGGCACCTACGCAACGAGCTCAAGCGCCGCGTCTTTGGCGCCGATGCCACGAATCCCAACTTTACAATATAGCATTGCATTAACAAATGTCGCGTGCATAATACCGAAAACAGGGCTGACGGCATGCAGTCGCAGCCCCAAAGGCGCCTTGCGCAACTAACTTCTCAGCCCCCAAGCATCTCATTGAACAACGTTGCACCTCACAATGATCAACACATATTGCACACAACCATGTAGCACAAGACACGTAGCGAGCAACTCACAAAACCGCATCCCATATCCAACCTCGTCCTCGAGCCCTCCATGCTCTCCCCAACATCACCTCGGCCTCCTCTCTACACAACACCAGCCAGCCCCCCTACGACGCACCCATGTGCGAAGACATCCACAACGTCGCCGTCTGCGAGTTCTGCGGCCGCGAGGTCGCCTTCCAGCAGAGTACCCCCAGGTGGTGCCCCGTCGCCCGCTTCAGGTCGCACTTGGGCAAATGCGACTTTGGCGTGCAGTACGTTGAGCTCAAGCACGCGGGGACGTGTCGGCGGTGCAGGACGGCACGGGAGAGGAAGTTGAAGGACAGGGACAAGGGCAGGGGAAAGGCATAGGAAAGGGCCATTGAAGGGGACGTACGAAGTTGTAACACGGTGTGATAAACTTGGCTTGTAACTTGGCGCGTTGTTATCGTTTCCTGAGTAGAGTACTTCGATATTCATCTTGTCTTTCGTCCATTCCCTTCGACCAAACAATTTTCCGTTCACCGCTAGATACGCATCATGGAGAACTTGTATATATAACTGCAAAACAGGAACGAGCTACCTCATCTACGGGGTGTGGCGCCCAACGTCGCCACCGCCACCGGGCACGAGCCGATAAAGCGGTGAAGCCGTCTTGAGCGTTGCTATTTGTGCCGTCCGCCAGGCGGAGAACAACCTGTCCTTGGAGCACAAGCCAAAGGCCTGCAGGTTGCTGGGAGTCTGGATGGATCTAGTGCATGGTCGCTGCAGTTACTCGGTCAGTGATAAAAGTCGCAGCTGTTGGTGAGGCCAGAAGCTCCACGGGTACCACCGACAGTGATGAGGGAGTTCCACAGGGCAATATAACCAGGGGCATTGCCGGCCATGTTGACCTGAAGAACGATGGCGCCAGGGAGAACGTCGGGGACGGTGAGTCGCATATCCCGGATCTGAGCAACGCCAACATCGCCGGTTCAGCCGACGGAGCCGACGGGCTCGGGGCTGCTCTCGTCCTTGGAAAAGTTGCCATTCACAGTGATGGTGGCCCAAGCCTCACCGAAGATCCGTGAGTCAGGGGGGATGAACGGGGTCGAGTCGACCCGGTACTTGCCACAGGGGAAGTAGGCAATCTTTTCCCGCTGGGCAGCGTACCGAAGGACCTGGTTGAGGACATCGGACTCGTCCTGGTGTTGCCACCAAGAGCAGTGCGTCCGCCGTTTTGGGACGGGTCCCTGATGCTGATCAAGTCCGCAAGGGTCTTGTCAGCGTAGTTAGGGCCGGGATGACAGGTAGCCAGTCGTGATAGATCAGCTTCTGTCCTGTTTCTCCGCGGGCTTGACGCGTTTCCAGAAACATACTCTGAGCTAAGACGCAAGCACTGGCCGTGGCGGCCGGCGCCGTCGTTGCCATCGATGGCTTCTGGATGCCATCGCCATCGCCATCGCCGGGGTTCACAAACTTGCAGGCCGGTAGTTGCAGCCGCCATCACGGGCGGCAGTGGCTGTCGGGCGTGGGGACGGCTGGCCATGTGTTCAGGACAATATTGCCACCGCGATTACATCGCCGTCATCAGGGCCTAATATGCACCAGCGCGTGACACATGGAAGGGGCGTCGGGAGCGAGTGAAGCGTCATGCCAGGCGCCGCCTGATGACAAGTGAGAAAAGCACTCGCACAAACATGACATGGCATGCCCACCGAGAGGCCTTTGGACCAGTGGGCACGCGCCGTGTCAGCCAGCAGCTGCAATTGGCCATCACCCGTGTCACAGACTGTCACTGACGGCGTGACGGTGGCAAAAGGCGTGTATTGCGTGGAGGGATCTTCCCGAGCGCCGAGCGCTTTATCTTATATCCCCGATACCCCGAGGCATCATACTATGGTCCGCCCCTTCGGGTTACTTCCCCTTTAGCACGGGCTGCCTCCGGCACTCCGGCACAGCCCGTGCCTTCCTTCCTTAGTGGTTCCTCCGCCGAGCGTCTCAAGTCGTAATCGGCCAGCCAACGCGTTCGTGGTTTCCGGGCCTGACGCACATATTCGTTCCTCATCAGTCCATCGGATCCCTTGTTATCTGTAACAGGCTGGATAGGTCATATTCAGGTCTGATAACGGCTTCGCATCTAGACTACTTCGTAGTTACGCCTCTATCATAAGTGGGCGTATATAAATAACCCGCCTTCGTGACACGCCTGGCATTGATAGCTTGAGGGTGGTACTAAAGGTGTGTGTTGCCATAGAAGGGGTTCTCTGTGGCAATTTATGCACAAAGTACGTAACCTGGGCAGGACGTAATATGCCCGGCTATTCCTAAAAGGACTTGCCAACTATAACTGTCACAAGCGTGGAAAGAATGCATCCGTCATGCACTCGTCCTCGTAGTTCTCACTGTCACGCACTGCGAGGATCTTGGCTTCATTGGGACCAAGGGCATGGGACTAACATAGCCACTGATTGTCATACCTACTATGGTTCTTCGTAGCATTAGGCCTTTATATTAGGAATAGCCGGGGCATATTACTTCTTGCCTAGGCGAGGTGTATTAGATTGAGGGCACCATAGGGCGAGGGCGAGGGCGATATATAAACAGCTAGGAGAGGATCCCTTCTGTCCGTGACACTCACCGCCCAGGAGCCGAAAACCGGCGCCGAGCCTTGCGCCGGAAAATTTCCCCACCATGACAACCACGAGCGCATTGATTCTGCTGTTGTACGAAGCACAAAAACTTCACAACCACCACGGCGTTTTCCTCTTCTATTCTCCAAGAACCAGCAACCAGGCCACCCATCTCGTCCCATCCCGCCGAGTCGACCGACGCCACATCCGCCAATACACCCCGCGCCTCCAAAAGAAACCCCTCCTCCTCCAAGTCTCCCGCCTACGAACCAGCTATACTCGGCAAACATGGGCAACGTAAGATGAACCTTGGTGAGAGGGCGCCATCTATCTTGGCGGGCCCGGCTGACACGGGAAACCATCTGCAGGGAGCCAAGGCGCAGCAGAAGCGCGAGCGCAACCAGAAGGACAAGAACACTGCCAAGTCGCAGCTCAAAGTTGTGCGTCATCTATTCCTCGAACCTACCTCCCACTTTCCCACGACTCTGCTCCGGACCGCCATAGTCGTCTGTCGCTTACACCCGAACCCGCGAGTAGAACGAGCAAGCCAAGAACATCCAGTGCGCGGTCTGCAAGGCGACGTTCCTCCAGACCACCAGAGCGGCCGAGTTCGTGATGGTCCCGATCCCCCCAATTCAATGTCATCAGAGCTGACCAGCTAACATGTGTCTCCTTGACTTATAGACTCACAGAGCACGCCGCCAACAAGCACAACAAAACCCTTGCCGAATGCTTCCCTGGCATCGAGGCCTAGTGATGAGCCGAAACCACACATCGGCGCGCACAAGGGTGGGAGTAATTTGGGGGCCACTTACATGCGAGGCGTCAGATTAGGGGACGTTTGCCAATGACGTAGCGAGGTGTAGACATGATCTGATGGCCTGTGGTGAATTCATACGCGACGTGCCTACTGCATAGTCTCCTGCTCTGCTCCCATGCTCACGGCCTTGCAGTTTGCTGTCGATAGACCTCCACATGCTCAGTGTGCCTCTACTGCCGACTGCGGCACGCCCGTGGATGCCGATGTAGATGCCGACGGCGTACCGCGGGCTGCCGATGTCTGTTGGGCCCGCGCCTGTGCCTGTTCCTCGCGAATAGCCCTCAAGATGTCCGGATACCACCTCTCCCCCACGTCCGGATGGCTCTTGACCCTGTTCCGCAGCGTCGCCTCTCCCAGCGTCTTCACCACGGCACCCTTCCTAAAGGTAAACTCGACGTCGTCGATCCTCCCGCCCGAGCGCTCCACGACCCTGCGCCGCTGCGCCCGGACGTCCTCGGGCACGGCGCCCACGCCCACCGTCTCCAGGTCGTCGAAGTCGGCGTCGAGCTTGACGCCCTGGAAGAAGGGAATCGAGAAGCGCGCGCCCGAGCCCGCCGCGGGGGACAGCACGCGGTGCGTCGTCGACACGCACACGCCCTGCGTCAGCGCCTCCATGCCCTGCCCGATGGCGACGACGAGCGTGCCAGCCACGGGCGGGCAGTCGATCCACCTGCCCTGCACGTTCTGCACCTGCAGCCCGCGGTGCGCCGTCGCCTGCAGCAGGTAGCTCGTCAGCATGCTGTCCTTGTGCGGGCCCACGCCCTGGCCCTGGCCGTCGCCGTCGTCGCCGCGGCCCAGCTCCGCGAGGTCCGGGTACTTGACGATCTTGAGCTTGTGCTGCTGGTCCGCGTCAAAGTACTTGCCGAAGGCGTCGCGCGACAGCTGGATGGCCTCGGCGATGAGCGACGTGAAGTAGATGGAGATGTCGCCCATGCGCCGCATGTAGTCCGTATATGCCGCGCGGAAGCCCGGCGCGCTCTCCTCGGCGGGCCACTGGTTCGGCGCGCGGAGGTTGTGGTACAGCGGAGACCCGGCCTCGGGGATGGGATGCTCGGTAGACAGGTCGATCTGCTCGCGGTGGTCGACCTCGCCGGCCGTGATCTCGGCAGAGAGCTGTGAGTATCCCAGGAACGACGGCGCATTCTTCATCTCGATCTTCAACCTGGACTCGGATGAGCAACGGAGCGCCCGGAGCACCCGGAGCATGCCGAGGGCGGTTTGGGGGAGCGTACTTTTCTTGCAGCGGAATGTCGAAAAAGGCCTTGCCCTTCTCTATGACCTCTTGAAACAGCGGCGGCGGTATGCCGACATTCTTGAGATACAAGAATCCGACTTCCATGAGCGCATGACGGAGCTGGTTGAGGAACTCGGGCTTGGTCGCTGGATCCCGCGCGAGCTCCAGGTCCAGGATTGGAATCGACGTGAAAGACATGGCGCCGACCCCGCGTAGGCTCTTGGACGTCGGACCAGTATGTTGAGGCGCGTGAGCAAGATCGTTCTTTGACTATTGACTTTGGTATCTTTGCTTAATGTACCGATATCCCGAGGCATTGAGCCATCACCACCTCGCGTCTTGTGTCAATGATTGCGCCATCGCACCAWCCAACCACCCCCCCCTCGGGCGGCCGGCTCATCCCCGCACCCCACATCGCCGCTGCCTCGGCTCTGCCTGTCGAGATTGCCACCGTCGCTCCGAGCTCGCCCTGGCCGCCGCCGGTGACCTGATAGTACATACAAGCTGATATCAACGGTTCAGTTGCCTTGCCTTTCCGTCTCCAGACACACAAGCCTCACGGGCTTCCATCTTGAACCGAATCCCTGCGTTCCAAATCTGCAACGTTGAAGAGTGGTGCGCGTGTTGCGAGCAGTAAACATCTCGTTCGTCCCCGTGGACTCATCTTCATCAGGCCGAGGTGGCTGACAGCGGCTTCGTCGCAAGGAGGCCCGTCACCTTGTAGAACATTTCTTCAACCGAAGGCGCCGCAAACGCAGGAGCAGCGTCGAAAATGTCTGCCAGGTACTGTTGGGGAACGACACTAGGGTGGAAATCGTCGCCGTCCATGTCCACGTCGTCATCCCCTTCAGCCTGCTCTTCTTCCATCTCGTCATCGCTTGCCATCTCGGCGTCCTCCGTAGCCAGGATGCTATCTTTGCTGCCTTCCTCAGCGGCCGCAGCGGGACCATCCAGTTGCAGATCCTGCAGTGGCTGCACCGTCGCAAGCGCTAAAGGGTCCGACCCTTCGGCGATGACCCAGATTTGAGCAGCGTCATCGAGCGCAATGAATCCGCTTGCGGCAGGTGCTGAAACCAGGCTGACAATTCTATGCGGCGTGCTGCGCACCAAGAGCGGTTCCGGATCCTCGGGATCAAATACTCCTATGCTGGAGAAGCCGCCGATGGGTAACGTAACGGCGAAATGGCCAGACGAGTAGTCCACGGCGAGCTGGAGAAGCTCATTGACCCCTGGAATCTTGGGAATGACGATACCATAGCGCAGTTCATCGCTCACCACATCATACACGCGCAAATGGTTAGACAGGACGATGACGAATGACGAGAGGGCGCGGATTGACTGTAGCTGGCCTTCCCATAACCCTTCAAGTGTCTCGGCAATCTGGCCAGACGAAGTGTCGATAACGTAGACCACTCCGGTGTCAACAGCTCCGAAAGCGGCGAAAAGCGTCGAGCCGTCTTCTGAAAAGGTCACGCTGCCCTGGGCTTTGGCAGGCGTAGTCGACACGTCCGTGCCAATCTCCCGGCCGAGGTAATCTCCAACCGCAATGACCTGCGAGCAGCCCCAAGACACTGTGTCTTGACCGTCTGCGCCTTTCACAGCAATTCCATTTTGCTGTTGGGACTTTGGCCGCCACAGGCGCACGATACCATCACCCCCGATGGTCGCGAAGCAGGCAGAGGTGGAATCAGAAGCGAGGTCGAGCACGTAGTTCGGGTGCCTTGTCGCGTGGGGGGCGTTAATCCTCGATACGAGAGCTATCGATCCGTCTCCGTCACGAACTTCCCAGAACTTCAGGTATATCTCATGTCGCTCGCGGATGAACTGGTCCCTTAGGTCGCCGCTGACGTTTTCAACATCCCTTGCGGAAGGTTTCCATTCATCCACACTCGCCAGCCATTTGCCATCGCCGGAGAACGCGATGTGGCTGACCAGGGGCTCGTCAATCGCATAGCCCTTGTTGGTGATATTGACGTCGGTGGGTTGTGTCCGTGCGAGGGCCTGCTTCGAAACACTGGTGAATGTCTCCAGGTCGAAAGACTGCAGCAAGGGGGCAGAGAAGTCTCCAGTCATGGTGGCTTGGCGACCGTTGCCCACACAGACGTGAAATTTCGACGAGTCTGAAGGTTTGATCGCCGCCGGAATTGGTCGCCGAACTTGCTCTGCTGCACTCCAAACACGCTTAACCAGCAAATCTTTGGGTGTTGCAACGTCAATGGCCGCTGACTGGATGCCAGATATATATGCCGTTGGCTTCATTTCCGCAGTCGAGATGATCATGGCAGAATTGTCGTCCAGATGGAGAACATAAGAAGAGCCTGACGCAGACACGACAATGTTTTCCACGCTGCCGGACAGATGTGGGAGGAAGCCCCTCTTTGCCGTATCGACCTGCCAGATGACGAGAGAGTTCTCGGATCCTCCAGAGACGAAGTAATTGCCTATGATCAGTTAGCAAGCAATATCCATATCTGGGTTAGTTGGGCGCGTACCATCTCGAGACCACTTCACCGAGTGAACAGCCTTGCGGTGCCAGTGAAACTTCTGGACTTGGATACCATCCTTGACAAATTGCGGCTTTCCCACAGCCTGGACTCGGGAGAGCGCATCGTGATAAATGTAGATGCCTCCTCGAGCTCCACCAGCGATGATGTCAACCACCGTGTCCGACCCAACTTGCGTTTTCCTGCTACCACTGGTTGAGACGGGTCTCGCGTATATCCTCAAGTCCAGCGTCGTGATGAGATCTGGCGTATCGAAGGAGAAGAATTCGTATCGGAGCTTTTCAAGCTCCTCCGCTCCACTTTGAGATGCTACGCCCAGAAAGAGGCGATCGTGGAACGCGCCAATCAAGACTTGGCCATCTGCGCTGGCCTCGAGCAACTGTAGTCCAGAGCCCGGCTTCTTGAGAACCAGCATACTATTGAACCTGACTTTGGGCCTCGATGAAGTGAGACCTTGATACGCGTTGACTTCCATCCGATTTGGTTTCTCCGATTCTGCAACTAGGATGGTTTCTCCCTTTTCTTTCTGACCCTCGGCTGGCACAACGGCCATGGCTTTTGCTGTGCCAGAGTCTGTCTGAAATGCTGGCAATATCTCCGCGCCATGCGTCCAGTTGACATGGTATATTTGGCCGTCAGAGCATGCAACCCAGACAAAATCGGGGTTTTGCGTCGACAACCGAGTTGCAACAATATTCGCTGGAGTGGATCCCTGAGGCGATGAAGTGTCGAGGGTGCTTATGGGTATCCGCCTGACCAGTAACGAGTCGACAGCGCTGTAGATTTGGAGGGAGGTGTTGTACGTCAAGATGAGATGTCTGCATAATGTCAGAATGCTGCAATTCCAAGCCTGGGTAGCCACCGCTTACTGCTCGTCGGCAGTCAGAATTGGGTCGATATCCAGCATTCTTCCACCCATGGGCTTCGAGATTCTCCAGCCTGCCTCGCCATCGTCGGACTGGCGAATCACCTCCCGTGGGCGATAGTTGGTGGCATCTCGCAGTGAATCAGCTTCAATGAGCTTGCCACTCTGTAGAGCTTTATCGTGCCCGTTGACTTTGTCTTGGCCTTGTTGCCGGTGTCTTTTCGTCTTCGACTTTGTCTCACTCTCGTTCGTGTCCCTCTTCCTCTTCTTCGTCTTGTCATCTTTAGCCCTGGGGCTCTTGTGACCTGCCATTTCGCGACAAAGCTCTTTACGGAAAAGAGAGCTTTCGAAATTTTTAGGTCGCGGCGGGCAATTCGTAGTTGTCGACAGCTGCGTCGAGCACTTAGTGTACAGAAATTTTGGTCCCGCGCTGAACTTTTTCGCACGCGATAAGATAAAGCGTGGCGGGAAAACTTCGGCGACCCGCCGTTTTCTGGCCCAGCAAGAAGCGAAGTTCTTCTGCGCGCCAACCCAAACGTCTTGTCGCAAGCTTTGCCACTGCGTTGAAGTCATCGCGCGATCGCGTAGAACAGCCAAGATGATTATCCCTATTCGCTGCTTCTCTTGTGGAAAGGTGAGCCCCCTACACACCCCTGTGCAGAGTGCTCTTGCTAATCGCAGAACAGGTCACGGGCGATCTGTGGGAGCGCTACCTCACGCTCATTGCTGACCCCAAGAAGACTGATGGGTAAGGCAACATGGCAACCAGACCGACTGAGGTGCAAGGGATTAACGTCATATCAGTGATGCGATGGACGAACTCGGCCTGAAGCGGTACTGCTGCCGCCGAATGATCATGACCCACGTGGATCTGATCGAGAAGCTCTTGAAGTACGATTCTCCTCTGGGGACGCAAAGACAGACTTGCGGGCAGGCAGTCAGGCTGACAGGTTCTTAGGTACACCCCAGACGGCCGGCACGAGAAGAAGCAGCGGTTGAACGAGCTCGCCTAGAGCACGACGATGGGGTCAAGGCAAAGCAGTGCATCTTCTGGCGTTACTTGGTGCTTTACAACAAGGTGGATTGGCGTATAAAAGGGCAATATCGCAAGCAAAGCGTTGTGATGTTTCCCGAAAACATCTCGACACGAATGACAACATCTCTCGGCGGAATTTCAATATAGGTTTTGGAGGATCCATTCACAGAGCGCCCACTCCCTCGTCCAAAACAGCCCTTTCGTTCGGCCATGTAGTGCAGGCGCGGACGTGAAGCCGTTGGACTGCAGAAGCGAGGCCATGTTTCTCATGGGCCTTGTGACAAGGCCCATCTCGACATTAACCTTGGCCAAGTGGACGCTGGGAGGGTCCAACAGCCTGTGGTAGACGAGCTGTCTCAAGGGCCCAACTGAGAGCACCTGGTAAAGCCACCGAATAGTATTTGCAAAGCCTCATTGCTTCTCACCTGCAGAAACGGGCATGCGCATTTGAACAAGGTACCTCACAGGGCACATCCACATAGGCTCAGGCATTGGCTGCGCACGAGCCTATCAATCACCAACACATGTTCCGAACATGCCAACATGCGCAAGTTTAGTGGCTCCGCCTACCCAGACTCTCGGTGTCGCCCACTGCACCTGTACGCGACCCAACCATCACCACGACTGATACATCTGTCTGCCCAAGGGTGTCTCATCACATAGCTTCCAAATGCCAGCGCTTTCCGGGTGTTGACCGGGTCGTGTGAACATGGCCGCCATTGGGGGAGTTGGCCGTGTTAGGCAGGGCCATTGTTCCCATATACATTGGGGTCACAGGGAACTTGGGACGCCTTCTCTATGACTTGCACGAGCAAGATGGGAGGTTTACGTTCCAAAGGAAGAGCAACTGGAATAGAAATTTGCATTTGCTTCTTACTCTATGGAGCCCAACAACAACTTTGAGCCTCTCGGTGCGTTCAAAGTGGGATGTAAATCCCGAGCCGTCGGCGTCGCCCAGTAATTGGGAAGTGCTCGGAGCCAGCATCTAACCTGCAGGCCTTTCTAGGGACCCATGTAAAGAAGTGGATGAGACTTCACTCGCAGAGGCAGTGGGCAACGGGCAGTCGAAAATGGGAACCCGGGTTCCATAGAAGACGGTGATGAAGGTTTCGGTCTTCAGTTAATAATGACATGCTACATATGAAAGCTTAACGACACGATTGGGTATTTCCACGCTATGCGCGGCTGCTGAACTGCTTTTTTAAAGTCACCAGTTGGGCATGACTTGCCCTCAGTGGCCTGTCTACAATGCTGTTTTGGGGGCATTCCCTAGTCAGGGACGTTGCCAATTGTGAGCGAACCGGAGCCAGACCCGGCAAAGGTCAAGAGTCCAAGGCCATCTTAGCCACGGAGCCGATCAGCCAACTCCCCAATAGCATTTGCTTTGCCATGTTCTCCACACATACCCAAGGTGTCGAGGCATATCTGAGCTGTCCCTTTGCTCATATCTGGCCAAAGACGTGAGGGGGGTACAGCCCCAGCCTTGGGCGCAAGACGCCCCCCTCAATCCTGAATTGAGCAGTGGTTGAGGGCATCGTGCCTGCCTCGGTGGAAGGCTCCGCCGGCTGCAGGTGCCAAGCCTTACAGGCTCCTGCCTTTTGCCGAATATGCACCACGTCGTCTCAGCTACTCCGTCCTTCGGGCTCCCTTCTCCTCCGCGCCAACATGCATATAATACCCCCTCATTCTTCATCCACTCACCAACACACTCCACCGTTCTCGACAACACCCTAACCTAGCTACGGCCCTCCGCGCTTCAGTCACTCGACCCACTTCGCAGACCGGGATTAGGTGGAGTCTGACAGCCCGGAATTGGGTCGTCGAAAGCGCCAGGACCAGATCTCCGGGACGGAACCCAGCCACTGGGGGCAAGGGCCGAGCGCGGCCAGTTGGTCTCCTCCACATGCTGGGCCGGCCATTCACTGCTCGAGACTCGAGCTGAAGCCGCCCCAGCCAGCCCTTGATATCCAAAGCAATTATAGTCATGGCTTGTATTGACGAGCCAGGTAGCAAACACGGGTGCCAGGGCATCCCAAGCCCACTTGCCGAGTTTCTGGCATATCCTCCCTCCCATCATCACCCCGGCCACATATACAACTGGAGTGCCGTCCAACGCCCGACGCTGACCATCTCTGCGAAGTGCGCCTGCTCGACCACACCCTCACAGAGTCGCCCATATGGCCTGTGGACGAATGATAAGTGCGTTGGCGGAAGCGAGCCCTCCAGCGCACCTGCACCTGAGTTTAAGCGCCGAGGCCTGTCATCATTCATGCAGCCCCACGCGTTGGCCGCTTGAGGGCTGTGTCCATCCTCCACCACAGCACCCGAGCTAGCCTCTGACTGGCCGACTGGTGGCCTCCAAGGCGGCGAGGGGGGAAGAGCGGGAAAAAGGCGTGGTGTTGCACAAGCTACAGCTTACCGCCCGAGGTGCGTCAAGGGAACGTGGTTTCTCTCCCTCTGCCTCGAGGGCGCGACTGAGTTTGCCCAGGTACCGCGCCGGATCAGTCAGTTCACCGTCGATCGGGTCTTCCACTCCATGTCGACGTGCTTGGTACGAGCACAGTATTACCAAGTGGTCCGTACGTAGTACACAAAGTACACAACTACCCTACCCGCTGCGCAAAGCAGGACGGGGGTCAGTTGTTGGCACTCGCCATCCACCTCAACACGCATCTGGCCACGTCCACCGCGAAGGATTTCATTTGCCCTCCGTGCTTCAGCTCTGACTTGTTTGTTACACAAAGAGCGCGTTGAAAGACAGCCTCACTACCCCGGTTCCGCGGCTTGCGTCTATGCAATACAGCCTGAGCCTGGCCCGTCGAGTCGGCCAAAATCCACTGATAAGATACTCCGTCGCCCTAGAAGATACCACACGCCTGGCCCGGTTCCGCGGCTTGTGTCTATGCAATACAGCCTGGCCCGTCAAGTCGGCCAAAATCCATCGACAAGATACTGCGTCGCTCCTAAAAGACACCGCACGCCTGCCACCCGTGGAGCCCAGATCTCACTGCCCTTCCCGCTTTCTCGGCTTATTTTCTTTTGAATTTAGCCTTTTTCCAATTCGAACCGCCAGCTCTTGATTTCAGGCCGTCGACACATTGCCTGCTTCCAGGCGCGGACGGACCGGTTCCTCTCCCCGCGATAGTTTGTTGTTGGTCCTGGCAACTCCGTCCTGAAGCCGGAGTCTCAGCCCGCCCGCCCGACGACCCCGTACGACACGGGGCTTACCAGCACGAGAGCTCGCAGGGGTCTCTGCGAGCCTACTGCAGGCCAGCCGGACAGGGTTGGTCCAGTCCAACACCCTAGCCCATCTGCCTGAAGCTGTTGTCGAGCCTCTTTAAGCCAGAGCCGCCCACCCGTTCTCAATCCCTCTGGCTCCCACCTGGAGCCTTCTGACTCCTCAGTCTGCTTCTATTCTGGAAGCTTGCTGGCAAGCCAGGCCCGTGTCGGCGACCTTGTTTTTTTTCAGCTGTCCCAACGCCGTTGGTCTCGAGGAGCCTGACCGGGCACACACGCCGCCATTGTCCTCCGCCACCAGCTTCGTCCGCCTTTCGCCTCGTCGGTCGCATTGATCTCGGTCCACCGCAACCTCAAACTGTCGAGCGCATCCTAGCGCGTGCAAGGCATTCATCCCCTCGACTCTGTCGTACCTCGTCGAGGCCGACTGCAGACGCTGACGATTGTCGTCGGGCGATAAATCTTCCATCAGCCCTGACATGGCTCTCCAGAGTCCTTTGCGATCATCCGCCGGACATCTGCAGTTCCCGTTCACCAGAAAAGGAGATATGTCTGCACCATCAGAGGCCGACGGGCTTCGCTCCCCGTTTAGGGTCGTGTAAGTCAACTGCCTTGCCACAACGGTAGTCCTTCACTGACGCTCAGTATCAGTTCGTCCCCACCTCCCGCAACCGACTCGGCTTCACTAAGACCAAACTCGGTCAACAGAGTGTCTTCCAACTCGATGCACATCTTGAGTCCCAGCGACATTGTTGGGCCATCGCCGGTAACATCCAACGGGACCGAAACAACCGAGATCGAGGATGATGCATCGGAGGAGGTATACCAAGCGCACACAGTAGACATAGATACTGCGCGCCGCTCCGAGGTTAGTCGAATGAGTGGTCTGGGGTTGGGCAGCTCATACTGATCGTTCAAACAGCTTCTCATGCTTACGACGAACTTGCCTGAGGCTATACGCCAATCGAATAGCGAAGAGGCGGTGTCGGTCATCCATGCCCCAGAGGGTTTTCGGAGCTTGGTAGGACCTTGTCCCTTTGGCTGTGCCCCACTGGGAGCTAGCACTGACTCAAATGTAGACCTCGACGGAGCCTACAGCCCAGGTGAGCCAGGCAGGCGAGCGATCGTCTCCAAAAGCCGACGAAAGTAGCTCTGCTGCTCTTGATGGCACGCCTCACAAGGTTGGTCGGCTGCACAGCTGTGTTGAGACTCGGTGTATGAAACTTATCAAGCATTATTAACAGTCACCTCCACACCAGCCTCGGCCACCGCTCTCGACCGATATCAAGCCTGTGCGCTATAGTGTTGACAGTGCAACGCCGCAAGCCCAGGACTTGCAAGACATGTTAAGCGACAGCAGCCGGTTACGGTCGAGCAGCAGCAGCAGCCTTGAGACTGCGTACCCTCAGCCACGCTGCGGCACTATATGTACTGATAATGGAGCAGAGATCGACGAACAAACTGAGGCTGAGGGAGATGATGACGACGGATATTCTGGAGAGAGACCTATCCCACAAGCTAATGATGAGATTACCTCTTTGCGAACTGCACTCCAGGAATGTTGGACCCTCTGCAATACCTTGGCCAACCTAAGTTCCATCCACCGAGCCCGGGTTTTCAACAACTCGGGAACCCCAGATGCCCACGAAAAAGCCTGGAAGACATGCTGGAAGCTTTGCCAACGCCTTTACGAGAACCAAGACGAGGCCATCGGATCTCTAAATGTCCGGCTGAATCTCGATCTCTGCCGCGACTTCTGCCAAGCTCTGTTTGACATACGACAGAGGGAAGACGAAACCAATGACTCCGTATTGCGGGTCAGCTTCGAACTGAACAATCAGTAAGTCTGCTCTTCTTTCTCCCACGACCTCCGTTAGCGGAGACTAACGCAGCTGTAGCCTGTACAGCGCCCAGGATAGCCGGAACCTTCCTGAGCAATTCAGGGAGAGGACCTTGGATTTTTACATCACTCTTTGCCATCGTCTGATGAAACAACGCAGCGATCTGGCTGAGGAGACCGACCAGCTCCTGAGCGCCTGCTGGTGCTTGGCCGAGATGCTCTTCAGCCTACGCCAGAACCGGCGGGACGGCAGCCCGCCTGATGAAGAGCTTCTCGGATCTGCTGTCCAAGCATGCTGGGACCTGTGCGACATTTTCAGGGACGGCTGGACACAGATCCGCCCCGACAGGAACACTCCACAACCTAGCCAGACGAGCTTCTTTCCCCAACAGCCTGCTGATCAGACCGGCCGCGAGAGTCGGCAGTCGAATCGCTCGTCTCTACACTCAAAGCGGGAGAGCGTAAAGAGCAGCCACCAAGACGAGCGGCCACGAAAGCCCCCGCCTGTGCCAGAGACGCCTGTCACGGAGTTTGAGGATACACCCATCTCCCCGGAAAGCCGCTCGCCTCAGATGCCGAACATCATGGTGCTTGGGCCGACGAGCGATGGCGGTCGTGGAGGGAGGTGGTCGAGCAACGCATCCAATATGTCGAGCTATTCACGCAGCAGCAATCGCACCTCGAGCACAGCTACCACTACGACTGCCACGGAAGATCCCAACATTGTCCGATGCAAGATCCTAGTTGTTCGAGCTGCCATGAATCTTGGATTCGACCGGGAGGCAGTTATGGACCCGAAGGCAGGCGCGGCAGCACTGCAGAACTTTGTACAGGGGCTTCCCACTGGATCTTTCGGCTCCTTGCCCAACCACACCACCCTCCTACAACAATACAAAAACTCGGTCCTTGCGGACGCCTTTCTCCCGCGCGGTCATGCCCTCCCTGTTTGTGACAAGCGAGTCTCGGCCCAAGACATGGCCAAGAGCGTGCAAGCCATGAGCAGCAGCTCGCCCCGATATTCTTACCTTCGCGAGCTATTCAAGTTTGTCTTTGGATTTCCCATTGACGAAGTGGAATCACGAAGAAACGTCAGCTTCGCGGTCTTAACGTAGACCACCCCTATGCTATTCACATACATTTTTGCTCATCTCCAAATCCTCCCCCGCCAATCAGCAAAATGTCACTTCACACAGCTGGGCAGCATGTCACGCAAGCAATGATGCACACGAGGGAAGGGATACTAGTGAGGTGTGGGCGGTAGTCTACTCGTTTTCGCCGTGTAATTAGATACCCTTTCTATTTCCTGTACGGATTTCGGTGCCAACAGGTGTAAATTGAAGACGTGATGATCACGCATCGAGGACTGGGCGGAGGTAGCAATCAAATTTCAATCCCTTTCCTAGCAAATCGTCTTCTTACGCGCAACGTGCCTGAGCAAGTGTGTACTCTACACCATACCAATTCTATCCGCCGTGAGAAACAATCGTGGTGGCCAACTGCGATGAACAACAGCCTCAGCAATAATAAACCGCCGACGGGAGCAGTGATCAACAAGTCCTCGCTAGAAATGATTGTAAGCGGAGTCGTCCTCCATCGCCAGGACCAGCCACCGAACTCTGCAAAGAAAATGACGCGAGATCTGCTGAAAAGCCAATCATTCGGATTGCAATGGACGATCAATTAAGGCCATCCATGCTCCTGAAAAGCCAATCTCTGCGGATTCTCGGGACGATCAATCAAGGCCATCCGTCGTCACCTCCAAGGCACCTTCGTTCCACCAAACGTTGAAGTCATACCGAAGCCTGCCCATCTGGACCAAGTTAAGATCCAGATCGTATCCATCCGTTATCATCTTTAGATGTGCCTCTCTCAGCACGCAAATTCGAGGAATTCCAAGATTAGAGACTAGTGTATCGTCATGAAAGGATGCCCTGTTCAAGTCCGTCAACAGTCGTTTCTTTTTTCTTTTGTGTCTGTTTTCTCTTTTTTTTTTGGTCGTGTTCGTGAAGGCGTGATCTCATTCATTCCTTTTACATTTTTCGCATGCCGGAACGCCAGAAGCAAAACAGAGAACCAAGCGCGCCGTCCCTTGGAGGGAGATGTTGAATGGGGTGCGAACCACGGGGGTATATCTTTGCGTTGTCTCGCTCCAACCCTTCTCGCCACCTTATCCCAATGCGAAAACCAGGAGAGAGTCTGTGTATGTCGTTTTCGATGGGTTCTACTCGATGTTCTCTTGGGGAGCTGCAACGGGCGCGGCGGCATTGGCTGCGGCTGCAGCCGCGGCCTCGGCTTCGACGTCCAGTCTCGCGGCCTCGATGAGCTGGGTCAGAGGCGACGGCATCGACGACATGAAATCCTCAGTGTAACCGTCCATTTGTTCAAAGGGCAGACCAGGATTGGTGCCCTGGGGCAGCGAGCTGTCGCCGCCGGTGTCGCCATTCTGAGCTTGTCCCAGTCCACCGGCCAGTCCGTCAGCAAAGGGATGGTCTGGATGGAAATCCGCAGCATTAAAGTCTGTGCCTGGCGCGGGATGCTGCCAGTCGAATGGGATCTGATCGATGATCTCTTGTATAGTAGGCCCGGCCAAGTAGGGAACGTCCTGGTTGGACTGTTGCTCTTGCTGGTGGCTCGCCTCCAAGGCCTCCTGTTGGACGGGCACCACAAATGGCTCGAGAGAGCTGCCCATGCCCCAACCTCCGTATACCGGGTTGCCATCCTCAGGGGAGCACCAGGGCTGGTTGTCGAACCAGTCCCAAACCGGGCCCTCGATGGGGACACCGTCGAGCAAGTCTGCGACCGACGCAATGGCGGCGGCTGCATCTTCAATATTGGGGAAAACGATCTCTTGGTCGAGGACAAACTGCTGCTCGGGGGCTGGAGCGGGAGCATGCAGCTGCTGCTCGGGAAGTTCGCCCACTTGGTTGATACCAAGAAGGCCTTGGGCGGCGAAGACTGGCGGGTTCTCTTGGAGTTCAGTGTGATGGGGTTGAAGACGCAGGTGCTGGTCAAGGATTTGCCGACGCTGATGCTCTTCAGATTGCTGTTGGCCAACATACTGTCGAACAATCACACCGCGCTGCTCGTCTTGCTGCTGAACATTCTGTCCCTGCTGCACCGTCGGCTCGGGCTCTGACTGCGCCTCTGCCGGCTGCGCTTCGAAAGGGAACGGGGGGAAGTATGGCTCGACGACGGCGCCCGCAGCAGGCGCTTCCTGGCCTGAGAAGTTCTGATCGTAGATTTGGGGTGAGTACATGGAGGCTTGAGTTTGTTGACTGCCAGGGACAGCTCGAGCAGCGCATAGTGCAGGGTCGATGTCGTCGGCCGGCACTTGGGGAGCAACGCTGGAGTTGGGGATGTTTGCAGCATGAGCCGCCACATTGCCGTCAAAGGCGCCGTTGTTGGGTATGGGAGCATCTCTGTTGACATAGTCGGCGCGGTCATAACCTACGCCGTTGTCTGAGCCTGGAGACTGGTTCAGGTTGGGTAAGTTAAACCCATTGGAGCCATTGCCACCAAATCCAGGCCAGTTGGAGGCTCTTGAGGCATTGTACGAGTTTTGCGTGTTGTCAGGAGCAGGGATGATGGTGCCGTGGCCGGTCCAGTTGTCGTTGATCCCACCGTAGTAGACATTAGAGCCATTTCGGGCTTGACCGCCAACGTTATGGCCAGTCGTGTTGCCGGTGGCAGGAGAGTTGAACGAGTTGGCCATGTTCTTGGGAAGAGGCAAGATGCCGGAAGCAGAAGGGCTGTTGCCGTTCGTCGGAGTGAACGTAGCATAGCCGCTGTTCGTGGTATTGCCAGCGAAGCCGGCGTTCTGGTAACCCATCTCGTTGCCAGCTGTGTATGAGGTACAGGAGTATGTCTTGGCTTGCACATTCGCGGTGCCAGTAGCAGGAGAGTTGTCAACGCCCGTCAGGTCGATCACAGTATGCCCGCTGCTGTTGGAGCTCGCGTTTCCATACGCGGCGGCGCTATTGCCGGCCACTCCGTCGCCGTTGTTGGCAGAATAGCTGTTGGAACGTCCAGAGTTGTACCTGTTTGGTCTTCCCATTCCGTTATTCTGCGCCCAAACGTTCTGAGGCCAAGCAGCGCTGTCGTTGGGATCTTGGGCTTGGGCGCTCTGAATGCCAGGGGTAGGGGCAATGGCGTATTGAGGCCAGCTGTAACGTTCAAAGTCAGTTTCCCCGTGGTGCTTCTCGCTCTGAGGGAGCAACGCACGTCTGGACTTGCGTTGGAGCACGCTGTTGTCTCGTCTCTGGTTCTTTGTGCTCTGCAGCTGGCAGGGCGAGGCTGTCGGCGCCTTCTCGTCGGCGCTTGGGGGCTCTCGAGGGCTCTTCTGCCTCTCGAGGGCGTCTAGCTCCCGCTAGAGGGATATATCCTTCCTGCTGTCGCGCTGACGGGGCCGGCCGCACCGTTGGGAAGGGGTGCGGCGCCGAGGCAAACGACGAGGCTGCGCTGGGAGCCCTCGTCGAGGGAGGGAACAACGCAGAACCCGGAGGTCTATTCACTAGTGGGCTGCTGCAGTTTAACTCTGTTAGTTTCGAACAGGAGATCAAGGAACAAAGCAAAGGCGAGGGAAAGGGGTATAAACAGAGGGAAGTGGTCTTCGTACTTGAATCGTGGATCCCGGCCGTACTTGTTCTTAAGGTACCGCACCTGGCTTCCGATCAACTCGCGGCCAAAGCGACTCCCGAAGCCCACCTGGATGTCGGCAGGCTTGGCTTTTGCCAGAACCCGCTCCAGCACCCAGGTGATCTCTTCATCACTGTACGTGGCCGAGCCGACCATCTTGCCACGATTCACGCACAGCGGCCGGCGTCTCTGGAAGGCTTTTCTGGCACCCTCGTCAGCTGACCGGCCGGCTGATACGAGATGAGACGAATCCGGTGGTGCTTGTGGGATTTGTGGAGATAACGCGTGTCTGAATGGGTGTTCAGGAAGAGTGCAGTCGACGTGCATGGGTGCCCGCCAGCCGCCACGTACAAAGGAGAGCTCGTCCAACAAGAAAGCAAAAGATTCTTTCTGCGCTTGACAACAGGAGAGACAGGGAGCAAATCCGTTCGTGGCGGAGAGAAGGCAATAGGTCGAGAGTAAAAGGAAATAGGTGGCAGTGTTTTGTTTTCGAAAGGAAATGTTTGGGCGCGCAGTAGGAGAGTGGCGGACCAAATAGATAGACTTACGGGATTTGCCTGTCTCTGAATCTTGTCAGAATTGCCGCCAAGGGAACACAAAGAGGTCATTCGGGAGCACCAAACTTACAGGTGGTCCACAAAAGCTCTCGTGCTGTGTGGATGCAAGGTCGTGATGTGGTGTCGGGGTAGCAACCGCGCAGCTGGAAGGTGTTTGTGATTTTTGAACGCCACACGTGGTCATCGACAAGGGCTGCAGGCTCGGCGAACCGTACTACTAAGGAAAAGGAAACGGGAACCGTCCAGGTGGGAGGCAGGCGTCTTTATATCCCAGAGCCTGGCTTTGGGATCGAGACAGGCCTTGATAACGTGCTCTCCGCATGACGGATTCCGAAACACGGTGGCATTCTCCGCTTGCCTGGGCACTCCTCAAGTCCCTACATGGTGACTCTGCAGTCGCCAGGCGAGCTCCAGGACCAAATATACGAACTCGCTGTCTAGCTCCCCTGGACAGGAGGAGACCGGGAGTTCGGCACTACGCACAGCACTCGCCCAGGTGGCAACCACCCGAAAAGTGTACTCGATGAGTGCTTGCAAAGCATTACTAGCGATGTTACTGGCTATGCCCGGTGCCCAAATCTTCATCCCATTCGAGTCTCTCCGTCCCGTCTTCCAGATTCCCAATATCGCACCATACCGTATCAATATGGGGCACTACCAGCACCTTGTCAACAATCTTCAACGGGACGGCCAAGCCAAGATGCTGCCTGGGAGCTTCTGCCTCCTTCACTTGTTTCCAGTGTTTCCGTGCATTTACCCGGCACAGGAGTTGATAGAGTGCATCGTCGCTCAGGAGTCGCGCCACGAATCCTCCCCGCCGTTAACGACCTCACAGCGAGCCACACCGATCACACGCTCAAATAGAGCCAACAGGGAGTTTCTAAATCAAATCTTTAATTTATACCGATACAGCTTCTTTCTTTGTGGTTCGAATCGACGGCGACTGTGTCCGTGTTAGCCGCACGAGGTCGTGGGCAATCGTTCCCTTCTCGCGAGCGGCCGTCCGAAACAGCGCGTGAAGAAGCAGGCCACGGTATTAAATACACCTCCTTGCGCTCAATAACACTTCTTGAGAGGCTCTTTGGCGTCTACGCTTCGTTGTGAATGCTGCCTTGTTGTTAATGGGCCAGTGGCCCTAGGGAACAGCGACCACCTCCCCGACCGACTCCACGAAAACGTGCCACAACACCACAAGAGACATGGCTTTGTCATAGATCCTGTCACAACATCTCCCTTTCTAATCCTTTACAATAGGAGCCGCCATTTCTTGGTGTCTTCCCCCATTTCCCGTCGTAAGATCGCCAGCAGCAAAGTCACCAGCCAGCCTCTCCTCGCCAACACGTCAGGGCAGCGCCACCAGAGGTACCCTTTGGAGACATTTCCCTCTCCTTGCCTTAAGTATTGGGTTGCCTCACACATGTGCTGGCATCAGCCTTCCTCTGGCCCTGGCCCTCCGTCACGAATCGTTGGTGCCAGGTGGCAACGACGCTCCGTGACCCCGACTGAACACGCGTGGAACGCGCCCGAGCTATAACGCGAAGTCAAAAATTGACATATGTCCTCCTCAGTCTGGAGCACCTTGTGTCTCCAAGACGGGGAGCTCTTTTCCGTCGCACAGAATCCTCCACCACATGCCGTCACCCTCTTCGATTCACGACTCCAAGATCCTCACCGCGAATCAGCGCGAGAAACGCGCCCCCTGACGACGTCACGAGAGCCACTTGTGGTGATTAACACCACTCGGTGTGCTCTAGATTATGTCGCATTCAGTGCTGCGTTCCCAGATCCTGGGCGTGACTGGCTCGATGGCATCCTTGAGAGGCTCGTCGTGGCTCGTCACGATCCTCTACTCCAGGCGATGCTCTGAAGACCAAGTCTCTAAAACACTATGACGAGCCTCACAGGTTACTTAATGCACTATCTTTGTCCTCGTGCTCTTATCCAGTTCGAGTTTTCTTCTCTAATCTAGGAGTGTCAGTCTAGGAATGCCCCTACAGCCGTTGTGCCACTCCTCCCTCGACATCAATCTCCAACGCGGCGGTCCGCGCAAACGAACACGGACCTTCATAAAACAACAAGACGGGGAAATTTGGTGGAGATCTGCAGTGGGGATTCGTCCCTCTTTTCTCAAGCCACTTTGAAGTTCAGTCGCCGTCTCCAGACGCTGGTGCCTCGCGGGCCACGAACGACATCCAGCTCGATTCCCCGCCGATCGGTCGTCCTCGAATCACATACTTCAGGCTCAGGGAACGAAAGCCTTTATTTGGGAAAAGGTGTTCAAATCAGCGGCTGTACTATTCTGTTGTCGAGATGGCTCCCCCTGACTGAGCTCGGCCGCCCACCATTGCATAAACCCAAAAGCCTTTCACGGAGGCACAAGCACAAGCCAGACCGACTCTAGTAGGATTAGTTCAACAAATATCTGCCTCTATATGCGCGTATGAACGTGTTCGCTCGTGCATCAGGTCTCGAATGTGCGAGTTCCAACCCATGCTTTGGCGCGATGCTCCTTTTTGGTGCTGATCCCCCTCTATGTCTATGTCTACGTCTATGCATCTACCTCTATCTAAGGCAACCTCTAAAAACTGTCTATCCTCCACCACACCATCATAGCTCATCGCACCCGCCACTCAGCAAAGACTCTGCGGCGTCCCTCCCCGCGAGAAAATGCCCAGCCAGCACCGCACAGCCCCCGCCTCGTCGTCCTCGATCCAGTCGTCCTGGCCCGCCAGTTCGTCCTCCTCGTCGCAGAACAGCGGCACATCGAGGTCCAGCATGGCCTGCTTGAACGCCACGAGCAGCCGCGCCGTCGTCGCGTCGCGCTGGGGTACCATGACCACGGCGCGCGAGTCCGGCCCCAAGGCGAGGTGCTGGCTAATGGCCGAGGCGAGCAGGGCCGGGTGGTCGTCGTCGTAGAGGGGGTCCGCGGCGAGGACGAGCTAGGTGGCTGGTGTGAGAATCCAAACTCCAAGGATACGGCGGAGGGTCCCTACCTTGAACTGGAAAGGGGTGCCAAAGAGGCCCTGGTCGATCTCATCCTCGCTCCCTCCCCAGGTCAGCGGCCCAACCGTCAACGACCCTCCCCTCGCCTCCACCAGTGCCGCGTTCAAATCGGCATTGTGCTTCAGGTTCGGCACGATATTCGGCAAGTCGCTCAACGCCACGGGGACCTTCCACAACGCCGCAGCCGCCAGGCCCAGCAGCCCCGTGCCCGAGCCAAGTTCCAGCACCGAGGGCGGCGGCTGGCCGAGCGATTCGTCGAACAGCCTGAACAGCGACGACGCGCTCAGCCGCGGCAGGTGCTGCGAGAGGACGTACGACGAGCCCCATGTCTTGAAGCCGAGCGAGTCCCCCGTCAGCGCAGGCTCCCGGACGATGAGCTCAAACGGCTCGTACGCGACCCCGTCGGCGCCTCCAAACGGCCACCGCCGCACGACCTCGCCCATGGCCGTCCGCCCGCAGCGCTCCGACATGCGCCGGCTCGCCTGCTCCCACAGGTGCTCCCGCCGGTCGTCGTCCTCGATCCACGCTAGCGGGCTCTTGATGATGGTGGACAGGTACCGCGTCACCTCGCCCTTGCGCTGGCTCGCGAGCGACTCCTGCTCGACGAGGATGTCGGACCGCTTGCGCCGGAGGTTCCAGATGGGCGGGCTGAGCTCCAGGCTGGCGAGCGTGTCGAGCAGGGCCTCGTAGCAGGGCTTCTGCCACACCTGGGGCAAGTCCAGCGGCGAAGTCATGATGTCCGAGTTGGCTCCCATCCGGGCTGAGTTCCTGAGCGGCCTCAACACCACCCGGCCCAACCTGTACGCAACGAGAAAACGAGAGCGGTGTGGTGATGACAAAATCCCTCGCTTAAGAGCGAGTCCCTCAAAGACGGTCCATGGTTGACTCGGCTTGGGGGGGGGAAGAAGCAGAAAAAATAAGAGTCTTCTCCTCACTTACATAACAACAGCACAAAATCTGGGGAAGAAGGAGAGTGAGAAAGAGTCTGTGCGGACGAGTCGTTGGACCCTGGGAAAATTTGGCGGTGGATGGTGGTGTAAGTGGAACTCCGTATCGTCGGCGCCGTTCCGCGGTATCCACTTTTTTGCCGGCGGCCCTTCAATCGTCAACGGGAGACCAGCAGAACGAGACGTGAATTGAGGATGACGAACAATGACCGTTGAGGCTAAAAATAAACCACAAAATTAAAATTAAAATAAAACGGCTCAGCAAGGGGCTGGCAGGCACGGCCGCTTCAATCACGACGCACAATCAATCGTGACCACCTCGGCGGAATGTCGCTCGTTACTTCTTAGAGTAGGTACGAAGTACGAAGTACGGACTACGAGGTATAACTCCGTACCCGGTTATTACCTCCTCCCGTGCTCAAACGGCCCAAGCTTCTGGAAATGAGTGCGGACTCTGCAGAGCCCTCGTTCCTAGGACCACCGATGCGGGCATCGGGCGTTGTCAACATGCACACCCCTCCGTGAGCCCAGGCCAGTCGCTGGTGCGTGGCCGCCACTCGCCTCTTTGCTCCTGCATGGCTCCGTCTCTGCCCCCGACCGGCGTCCATGATCCACAAGGAATACGCAACGTTCCCCTGTACGGACTACCGAGCCCAGAATCTCTAGTGGTCGCACCTCGTGCCGGACCCAGCCGGCTCCTGCAAGAGCCGTGGGCACGTGGGTCCTTCCTCTGCTGCTCCCGCTCCCAGTCAGCCCCCCCACCAAGTGCCCCTCTCATATTCGGCATTCATGCCCGCACCCTTTGTCAGTTGCACAAATCACATTCACTTTCACTTTCACTTTCACTTTCAATTTCACTTTCACTTTCACTCACATTCACAGTCACAGTCACACCCAACGCATCTGCTTGTTTCATATGTTTCACTGTATTTTGCCCATCGGCCTTCGCACTCGTGGTATCAGTCAATCAGTTAGCCGTTCCGGCGCCAGAGAGCATCGTGGCTCTCTCCATATAGCTCCTTTGGTGCATGCAAGAGTTCCCCTTTCCGTAATCCCGATGCAAATGCAAAATAGTTTCCCTATCCTGTACGCCTTTTGCCAAATGATTTGAAAAAAGACAAAAACCAGCGCTCCCTGCCGTGCAAATCGTCAAATATGCCCGCCACGAATCCCTCGCCTGAGCACCAGGTACCCCCTAGTCCCTCTCCGGAGAATACTGCTTGTATATCTCCCTCTTCATCATCTGTAGGCGGCCTCTCATATCCAAGAGGTCCGCCAGCTTCTCGGTCGGCGGCTCATCCAATGCCGAGATCTCGTAGTGGAGCGCCTCGTACTTCTGGTAGTACGCCTTGAACTTGCTGGCCTTAGTCATCACGTCCGTCGGCACGCTCTCCACCACTCGCCGCTTCACCGCGGCCGGCTTTCCCTCGCCCTCCACCTTGCGCTTCTTTGGCGCCGGTGGGGTGCTCTCGTCCAATTCAGACGCGTTAGTAGGCGGCGAGGAGGCCAGCGGCGACGACTTAGTCGGCGAGGTATTCTTAGTCGTCTTGAACGAGGACGACGCACCAGTGTTCCGGGACGGCGGTCCCACGTTCGATTGGCGCGGCTTGGAGACGGGCGCCGGCAGTGGCTGCTTCGGCTTCATGCGCTTCGACAAGGGGATCCCCGAGCTGGAGCTCGAGTCGTCCTCCTCCCGAGGTCGCTTCATTGGCTGCTGTGGTTGTGGCTGCGGCTGTTGCTGCTTGACAGGATGCGCGCGGTTGGCAAGCTTGGTGTTAACGACGACCGTATCCTTGGGTTTAGCGGGTACAGGTGCAGGCGCAGGCACAGTGGCAGGCACAGCGGCAGGCACAGCGGCAGGCACAACGGCAGGCACAACGGCAGGCGCAGGCACGGACGCAAGCACAGGCGCTGGCACAGGCGCAGGCGAAGGCACAGGCGCAGCCTTCGGCTTCGGCTTCGGCTTCGGCTTGGGTTTAGGTTTCTCGACGGGGGCCTCATCCCCAGACGAATCTGAGTTCTCGATGATTGCTGCCGACAGCACGCGGACACCTGCTGCCTTGCCTCCAGTCTTGGCCTTGGCGGGAGCTGGCTTCTGCACCGCAGGCTTGGCTTTGCTGTTACCCAGCCGCCGCTTGACCTGGGCCTCCTGAGCACTAGGCTTCTTCGACTTGGGCAGAGGGTTCGAGCTTGATCGCGACATGCTCTCGCCTCCGGCCTTTGCCTTGTCGCTGTCTCCGTCATCCTTGGATCCAGAGCTGTCGTCCGCCTTTTGGACCTTGGCCTTCGGCGCCGGCTGCGCAGGGCCCTTCGCCAGGTTGGCTTGTAGGCGGCTCAAGCATTTGCCCTTTCCTCGCTCTTCCTTGGGCAGCAGCCGCTGCCACTCCACCTCGGATGATGACAGTCGTTGCTTGTCGTACTGTCGAATGGCGTTGTCGATGACGGTCTGTCGGTCTTCCTTAGAGGTGTAGTCGTACTTCCAAACGTCGAGTTCTTTCCAGCACGACTTCTTCATGGCCCACTTCTTTGCCTCAGGGAGAAACTCGGCCATCTTCTCCAAGGAGGGTCGGAACTCGGCGTCCTTTCCCGTCCATTTCTCTCGCAGGTATTCAGTGGTCCGATCCTTCACGGCGAGTTCGTGGACCAGCACAACTCTCTGCTCTTTCTTCCGCTCCATGACTTGTTGCGAGGCAGATAGGACCGGGGTCGACGACGGCGAACGGGCAGCGTTGAGGGCGGGTGACGTTGGCATGGATTTCGGGGTGGCACCGTAGCCTGCCCACAGCTTGCTCTTGACCTTTGCCGATGCATTCTTCGACGGAACCTTCGCCACCAAGTGAGCTCTATGTCATTATTAGCATTGTTATTCCACCAGAGAGAGGGGCCGTTTAGGGCCTACCTGTCTCGCGCCGCTTCGTGGGCTGCCAATCCATTCTGGAGAGCTTCAATATCGGAGTCCACGCCGGATGAAGTCGAGCTTTTGCTGCTGGAAGTGGCGGGTTTGGCTTTGGGGTCGGCCTCTGTGACTGTCTTGACGGGTTTCTTCTTCTGCATGACGGACGGCTTGGGCTTAGGCCTCTTAAACAACGATCCTGTCTGCGGGAGTCGCTCGGCTTTTCGAGTCGATTCAAATGGCTTCGTGAGGTAGAGGTCAAAGGGTTTGTCATCGGGAGGGCGGTAAATTCGGTGTAATCGAGTGCCACAGTGAAGAGTCTGGCGAGAATCGGGTCAGCATGCCAGTACGGACTACCAACGAAACCATTCAAGGAGAGATGCAACGCTCGGCTTAGCTCTTCCTCATGCAGATAGAAGACTCGGCAGGCAGAAAACAACCGGGGAGCTTGAGAGGGGTTAAGCAAAGAGATAGCCACGTACCGGTGCATCTCCCAAGGCTACATGCAGTTCATCGCCATTGCGGGCACTCTGGATCATGTCGGCAACAACATCGTCGCTGAGAGAGAGGACGAACGCCTGAGGAGGCAGGCCAGAGTCTCCATCAGAGGAGCCGTCGAGCAGCAGGCCGCTCTCTGGCACCTTGAGGGAGTTCATGATCGGGTTGTGTCAAGGGAAACAGAGTATATGCAGGGTTCGGCGGTCGTCGGGTTGTCGGATCGAGTTGGTAGATGCGGTGCCGGGATGCTTGAAGATGTCGATCCCCGCGGTGTCGTTGACAAGGGAAAAGGAGAGGAGAGGTGATAGGTTCTGCTGAAGAGCGGACTTTAAATATCGTCGAGCGAACAGGCCGTCACATTGTCGATTCTGGTTCGGCGGGAGCAGTGAATGGGTGAATGGCTGCCGGTGCAGCGGACCCAAGCAACCGCCAGCGGGAGAACAAAGGCATTTCACCGCCAGCGTCCCCCAGAGGGACAGCAATGAATAGGATGTGCACAATACCGAACTGACGAAAGGGCCCCGGACAATAGCAAGTCGGATGGCGAACGCAACAGCGCACAATGAGCTCCCCGGCCGCGAGTGGTGAAGGTGAGGAGAGAAGAGACGCTCCAAGAGGGATGGAGTGGAAGAGAGTGGAGGTGGAGGGATAGACGGAACCAAGCTTGCTGGGTAAGGTAGCACAGCCAGTTGGGTTCGGGCTGGGGGGGGCCACTGTTGGAGACTTGGAGGGCGAGGTGGGCGTGGTGTTAGGCGTGGGCCACCCAGCACGGGCAGCAGCCGTCGAAACTGCCCCCCAGTACGGCCAAGGTACCTGGGGCTAGCTGCAAGCCTGCACCACCACCAGCGGTGGTGCTGAACCCACGGTGCGCCGTAGGCTTCGTGCAGCCAGCGGCGAGCGGGCCAGTCTCCAGAGGCTCCATGGGCCATGCACCAGCGTGTCGGTGTGCAGGTACATCCGCGGTACCACCCAAGGCCAGCCCGGCCTGCAGCGCAGCGGAACCGGACAGGGGTGGAGGCGAGCGAGGGCGCCTCCGGAGGCGTTAGTGGCTGGCAGCGGATGCGCTGGCCAGCACCACCATTGGAAGTGCTATTAGTCCGTACAAAGTGCCTGGCTGTTGATGGGATGAAAAGCTTCGCCGGCGGATGCATGTGCTGTTTGTTTACTGGAGCGCCTTGTCTCGCCTCGCCTCGCCTCCGAGATTCTTCGTTCGGTGAGGAAGCGGCCGGTGGCCCGAAAGACAATTGGAAGCTGTCACTTTCGGTGTCTGGCTGCTGGCGGAGGCAACTGACTGCGCGCCGCTCCAGATGTGGCTGCACATGGCAGCATGTGCATGCAGCGTCGTAGAACAGCCACGGCCAGGCGCTCGGCTCTACTACCGACTCAGCAACGGCCAGACACAATCGCTTCCTCTTTTGGCCGCGAACTGGCCAGGAGAAGCGAGCGGGAGAGACATGCAGCGGGCGACCAGCTCCCCTCCCGTCGCCGGCTTTGCTTAATCGGATGGGTTCACCACTGGACGAATGCGATGTGTTGCTGCACAGACTTTTATTAATACCAACCTCGCCACTCCAGGGCTCATGGGCACGCTTCGACTTCCTGTCGGGCTCGTGTGGCCCTACCGACGGATTCCCCGGCACAGCGCCTTGCTAGCACGGGCTGACATGACGGACGGCAGTGGCCGGGAGACGGCACCCGAACGTGCCAATGCCTGCGCGATTGTCCCGAGTCGTCCCAATGTTATGAGATTCGGGCTGACACACGCCGTCACCCCTCCCTCCCCGCCGCTCGGCTCTCTGCTCCGTACGATCATTGCTGGACAAGGAACGGGCCCAGCAGATCGATCCCTTCTTCGTCGCGCATCTCAGACTCTGCAATCGATCATGACGGCGGCGGGAGACGAGACGACGATGCCTGTGCCACGGTGACACTAGTCAGAATCAGCAGGCCGCCTGCTGCTAGACACAAGGTTTCCCGCAGCGAAGCCGTCGCCGCCAGGTCTCACTGCGTCAGACAAATCAGAAACTGCAAGCCGAGGACTGACGGAGCACGGAGCGACAAGTGCTGGGTTGTGTGCTGAGTCCCTGGCCAAAAGGGTCGTCCAAGCGGCCATGGTCAGGTCAGCCACGGCCGGAGTGGCCGTCCGTACGGAGTACGAGTATGATATTCAGCCATCCGCGGGCTGCGGGCGCGATGCACGGCGCACGACGCACGACGCACGACGACGCACGACGCACGACCCTCACGCTCCCCCCACCTCTGCCTTGTTCTTGTCAGGCTGCCGATGCTGGCCAGGGTTCATGACTGCAGGACCACGCCGCGGCTTGCATCTGCATCTGTGAACGGCGACCTCTCGTGCTACGTGCCATCGAATCATCACCGCCTCGGTTTAACCACCACTGACCTCACCACCCACCCAACCCTACCAGCCCACTCCATCCAACTGCGAAATCCTTCTCTGTCGTCTTCCATCTTCCATGGACGCACCGGTAGGGGCACCGGCAGTGCCTGGTCCGGGAAGGCACTCGGTACCTACGTAGGTATGTAGGTAGGTACTCGTGCGCATTGCCCGCTCTGCTCCGGCGCTGGGCCGGCGGGGCCCCAAGACATGCGAGAATGTGGCACGAGACAAGGCGACTTATTTGGGCAGTGGTTGCGCTGACATCACCAGCACCGACCATCCGCCTTTGCGGCAGTCGCTCCGCGTTGGCCCAGCTCCTCAGCCTCGTACCTGGCCTCTCCTCCCGTCAAACGGTGTTGGTCTCTACCGTGACATGCGCGTACCGTGCCCCGTACAGTCTGCAAGATACGGGGAGCCTGAGCTTGTAACAGCAGCAGCTGTTTGCTCACGGCTCCGGACTGGAAACATTCGAGTTCCCTCTGACACCCACCTTTGGCATCAATTTATTAGCAGAGGTCCGTCGATGGACAGTGCCAGCAAAGTACCCTCGATGTATCTCGGAAGGGTGTCCATGTGGGGAGGGGTGTGGCTGCAGCAGGGGTGCCTCTGCTTGGCTCACATGGTCAGCCTGCGATGATGCTTGGCCTGCAGCCCTGGATGGAGACGCCTCGGAGCAGCGACACGACGGGCGCGGTGATGCCATTGCCTTGGTACCCAGAACTCGTACGGCACGCACACACGCCGATGACCAACGGAACCGAGACGCCGATATCCCTGTAGGAATCCTCGGCGACAGACGTCGGCTATGGCCGCCCATAAAGGCACTCATTGTTCCGGTCCCCAATAATGGGGGGGGCCATGTTGGAGGGGGAGAGATCCATTGGAGGGGGGTGGCGTCTGCGGATGGATCGGTGAGGATGATCTTAGGGTCTTGTTCCTGAAACGCCCTGCGCTCATCAGCGCTGCTTTGGTGCCTGGCGCTCTCAAACACAAACCACCCTACGGCCAGCACGCCGACAAATTGTCACAGCATTGCCGCATGCTAATGACGGCCAACCTCTACCTGGTACCGTACTCGTATTACTCGGTCGTGCTCTGGGAGAACGGAAGGGATGAAGACGAATCCACAGCCCGCCCTTGACATTTGGCCGCTGACCCCACCGGAGCTTTGGATGATGCCCCGAGACTATTAGATCCCTAGGACCACAGCGCGCGGAGGAGCAGCGGCGAGACTCGACAGAATCGTGCCTTGGCCATCTCACGAACACGGGGCCCAACGCGCAGTCGCCTCTGTTGGTCGCTCTCTCGAAACGTCCGTCTGACAGTTACGAAGTACTCGTACTCGAAGTCCGCACTTGTTGCAATCGTCCCGAAGTGGCTCGCCCMGTCGAGCCACGACAAAGATGAACGAGGGGCCGGGCTTTTTTCGGCAAGGCAGGCACACACGTCCAGCGCTAACGCCGGAGATGCAAGCGTGCCCCCAGAATCAACTGTCATGATGGATAAGCTTCGCATGGCGAGACATTGCGTCCTCGTCCCAGATTCATCTCGCGTCCCTGCTCCGTACTCGTACTCGGTGCGTCGTCGGTGCAGCGCTCCCCCACCCTTTGGCCCTTCTCGCGAGCCGCCAGGCCCACGGATCAGTCGCAAGCGAGTCGATGCGACGGTTTCCCTCGCAGCTGCGAGGCGGTTGGATGCGACGCCATCCGAGTGCAGCATCTTGACGCGAGTGTTGGTGCGCGGCGACGGTTGGCTGCTACTGATGACGGCCGTCACAACCATAATATGCCGCTTCTGACAGGGCGCTGAGACCCAGCGAGCACCAACATACGGAGCACTCGAACTGCCGCCCCAGGCGCCCAAAGCAGGCGAAGTAACTTGAGGCACGCTTCATCTCACTACTCGTACTCGTGCTCGTACGTTGACGCGCAACGACGTGGCGGTGCCTGCGGCTCTGTCGAAGCCCGCATGACAGCTGTGTTGCAGTCGCCCGGCGACGACGACAGCAGGTTGACAGGGCTTGGGGTCCCTGGTGACCCCGTCCGGCCGTCCTCGTCGCACCGTGCCATGGATCGCCAGGCAAAGACACTCTGGTTTCGCCCTGGCGTTCCCGACGGTTTGTTCCCATCAGCCGGACCAGCCCGCTGCAAGTCATGCCAATCAGGCCTGGCGGCGTGCGCCATCTGTCACTAGTCGCTCCGCTCACCTGAGTTGCTATCCCGGATCCACCAGCCCAGCGCACCTTGCCTGATACGACACTCGTACTCTGTACTCTGGAGGTACTCCTGGACGCCCGGCGTTCGCATGGCTGCCCCCCATGCCGGGAGTCCGGTCTCACAGTCTAATACCTACGAGTACGCTTGTTTTGCCCCGGTAATCCGTGCCCCAACGGCGCATGCCATCGTCAACCGCACCACCCGTCCATCTGGATTCCATCCTTCGCCAGGCTTGCAAACTCCCGGCCCGACATGGCCGGGCGCAACCGACAAAGGGCAGCTGGTGCCGACAACTCCGTACCTATGGATTACCTGTCCGCTAATATCCGACCTCTGCGAGTCCTCCGAGGCAAACGGCTAACCCACTTTGCGTGCCCTATACTCCATCGGTGCTCGTCTCGTGGCTAGCCGAGCTTGTCGACGACGGAGACCGACATCCATCCGCAAGCCCTTTGCGGGGGTCGCGGGACTGAGGAGAAGCCTGTGTTTCTTTGCTCTTCGCTTTCCCATCCGGAGCCTGCGTCCTGCCCCTCACGATGAGCTTATGAGCTGAACGCGCGAAGGGGACGCGGGCAGCTGGTTGGCCGAGAAGCGCCTCGGCTTCCAAAGCACTGCCGGCGTCTTCGTCCCAGCCCTTCTTTTCTCTCTCGCCGTCGCATTCGTCCGTGCTCGTAGCATTGTGTCACCGACACCGGCGCATAGTCTCGCGGGTGAGGTCGTTAGGCAAGCCACCGCCGCCGCCACCTTTGGTCACGTCCGCTTTCTCGCGATGCCACCTCAGCCATTTGCGAGAGGCGGGGTGCTTGTTCCCCTCACCCGCGCACCACTACGGAGTACTCCGTACGTATGATATCGACCGAGTTCTGTTCGCGTGTGAGCAATATAGATGATGACTTCAGATTGTCTTGATCGTTGAGGTTGATTGGTGAAGCCGAGTCGCCGGAGTCCAGTGTAAGTGAGCGTGATTCAAATTTGTAACCTCAGTAGGAATGCGTTCATAAGAGCGACGGAGGCAGCGCCCAAAAAGGTCATCTCGTAACCAACCAGCCTCAAACCCCCTGCATAGATTATTGGCATGTTGGTCGCCCAGTGCTCAGTCTTCGACGGTGCTTCGATGCGACATCTAGGAAGGGGGCCGACTTCATGACAGAGTGTTTCAGAACCGCCAATGATGATCCAACGCCCCAGGCCCTATGGTAACTTTGGCCGTGTTTTCCCGTGTTTGTAAGCCCGGTGATGAATGTAGAAGAAGAAGAAGAAGAAGAAGAAGAAGAAGARGAAGAAGAAGAAGAAGATCGGTACCTAGCTGGCTATTAAGAGCTCTAGATCTTCCATCTAGACATACAGGAAAACCCCTTAAAGGATGAAAGGCACGAGCCTAGTCAATTTTTGTTCGCTGCACAGTAGATGACTTCCTGAGGGCTKCAACAAGTAGTTAAGTTGAGGTCAACGCGTTTGATGAAGTTTGTCGCTCCGATTCCAGCGTTGACGCGGTGGCGGCTCTATTCGAGCCCCGTTCTTCCGTCGTCAATGACCATCGGCACCACGTCTTCTGCGCCAACGCTGCGCGAACGCGGCGCCATCGTGGCGTAGGTAAAGCGATGCCGTAGAATCGATTGAAACTATCAGCCAAGATTGTAACCATGGTTTGAGACTCATGGGTGGGTGTCGTGGCCTTCGAGCGAGTTTCTGTGATGAATGTAGCTCGGGAAGACTTGGACCCCACCGAGAATTGCTATCATAGCAACGAGAACAATATGTAGTTCCAGAAAGAAATCTACTATCACTAAATGTTAGTTAAGATATACCGAAACGCAGCAGTGATGGGCCCGTACCGGTCTATTGAACCTTATGCTATACCATGCGACAGCAACACTAATGGTACAAGGGGCTGATGCTCCAAAGCGAACGAAGAGATGCAGCGTGGATGGCCTTTTGTCGTTGCATCGAATGGGGATGGCTCTAGCAGGATAAATTACTATGATATCGAACGCCATGATGGCGCCATGAATAGAAAACAGGCGCAACTTGGTCAAAGGAGCATCCTTGTCGTGCCCAGTTTGACTGCCAACGTTGTCGTTGCGCTTTTCGAAGTCAATCACAGGGGATACAGGTTATCTCCATGCACTTCTGCATCATCCTCGTTTCCAAGGTAAAGTAGCCGAACTGCCCGTGGGCGGAAAGCGTCGCGTTTTCCGAGACGCCTTGAATGGCAGCATGAGGGTTCGTCGCCCATATGAATGGCTGCAAGCCTGTCTCTTCGTCAACCGCAAGCCATGTATCGTAGCTATAGAAAATTAAACTGGCTTCGAACCAAAGACTGTTATTGATGGCAAGGCTAGATATCCGTACCTCACTCAAGATATCGGTGGGCCGAGGTACAACATGTCCTCTACAAACCGGTATGAGTTGCCAGCCTGGAAATTAGAACGAACAATCAACACCGCCTCTTAGATTCAACTCACCTCCCACGGCAAAGGCTGAAAGTAGGAGCTGTGACTTGAGTAGTGGAGGATCAGCGTCATCAAGGTTGTTCCAGCCGTCAACCCACCTTGCCTTCTCCTGCGTATCCTACAAACATTATGGCTCCAAACATGCTGCTCTTAGGGCTGACAGCCCCCATCAGAATACCCTTTATTACCGAGGGTCAATAGCATATTAGTAGATCTAGGGGTAGCATTGTGCCAAGCATCGATAGTAATATAAGCATGAACCGGGACTTTCGAGTTCTCCTGGTAATATTGCCGTGAAGCTCAAGCAAGACCGCTCTGGGCGAGAAGAAAAATACATATCCTCAAGGCCTAGTACGTATGAAGAGCTATAATTTTGTTGACATGGACATATCGGGTAGGGGAAGCAGTCAGAGGGCCCGAACGTGTATTTGAGTGACAACGGTGTTAGCGGATGCGGAAAAGGAAGGCAGAACGACACGAAGCCTCACCGAGATGCCATTTAGACGGACATACACACTTTCTCATTGGCTCCGCATTCTGTGAACACCATACAGCATGGGCTGAGGGGGCCGGGTGGTCCGTCCCATAACCCACGAAGCAACCATCTAATCCCGGCTTGCCTAACAGGAATGTCCTATTATATCACAAACCCAGAAATAAATCTCGATATGCCCATAAAGTAGCGATACTTTTATGCATGTTAGCTCTACCCCAGCTCCTTCATGCGGAGTCTACGGGTCGCCAAAATGCTACCCCCATCCAGGTTGAATCTTAGCCTTAGATCCCTCCGCTGTCCCGCCCCATAACCTGCGGCCTTGACGTCTCGGTCCGTGCTAGATATCGATAGTTATACTCGACAATTGCATGAGCGAAAGAAGTGTTGGTCCGAGCGAGAGTGGAGGTGAGCCTTTGTAAGATAAGGTCACGCTTTTGCAGCGGGTGCCATACGTCTCATGTCCACCCACGATGACAGCCTTAGTATGGCCGCTGTTCTCTGCTTTCGGTTGCCGCATTATCAATTTTAAGACAAAGAAAAGTTACAATCCAGCGTTATATGGGGAACATGCAAGTTATGTAAACATAGCTAAAACGTTCAAGCACACTTATTGAGATTCCAGCTTATGTGATCTACCAGGAGGTTTGGMCCTTGTGATACACCCGACGGCTAGAACGAAGCAAACTACTATGTGGTTTGACGGAGGAGAACACACACACCAAAGGACAGTACTTGCAAGTCCCGAGAAGGGACGTCACTCAAGTCTCTCGGGGTCAGCAGCCACTCGATGGGGGTTTTACTCACTTTGACCATCTGATCAGGACTCAGAGAAGCTCTTGTAAATAGCCTCTTGCCTCTAGCTAGTCTGGAGTTGTTCACTTCATCTTCACTCACTTTGCCAAATGGCTTTACTTACTCTTACTCATTGATGACGATTTGGGGAAGAAAGGGCGCCCGTGGGCATGTCAATTSTGCAAAGCGTGCCTCCCTTAGTCTGAAGACCGGGGGAAAGGGTTCCTTATATACATGCGTGCACCTCCAGCCCCCTTGCACAACCCCAGTTACGAGGTGTGTTCATCTTCCCGTGAAGTGGCAATGTGCAACAACGCAAAACTAGAGTCTAGGAGGTTTCCTGAGCGCCTGAGTATTTTGCATTTCTCCTGGGAATTATGAAGAACATTATACCTGACTTGATGGCCCGGGAGTCGTCTGTGACAGGTTATCAAGGTAGCCTAATTAGTGGAAGGAGAAAGGTACGCCTCTCGGCAGTTGCAATTGTGGTGCCTCGGTCGACAGATCGCGCGCAATAGGTCGCAAATATGATTCTCTTGCTTTAAACTGGCTGCTAAAGCGGTCCGGCGACGAATAGATTACTCTAGAGTTCGAAAAGTCCCGTAATTGTCCAAACATAGAGTGGAGGGAATGAAGGGATTTGAACGACACGGACGAGATTCATTTGGATGAGCTGGAAAATCATGTTGCCGATGGCGATCCCTCTTTCACTCGACCATGGAATGGTATCTTATACACTGCTTCTTCTACTGGAGAAAGCAATGCCGAGCTCGATCCAACGGTACCTTGGTCAAGCCTCGATACGATAGTGACCGGCATATTGACCACTGTGGAGGTTTCAGAACAGGCAAGGCTGGAGGAGTTATGGCAGGTATACGACTACATTTAATTACTTTTAATGCACGCTTGGCTGTCGAAAAGGTCACAGTACAGATGGCAAGTTTAGTATCTTTATAAGCGTATAGAGCGGGTGTAGAGGCTGGTGGAAACACTGATTCATCCAAATAATAATTTCATGGCTGCCGTCGCATGATCATTTGAAGTTGGAAGAGGGACAGCTCCTGGCTTGAAAGATATCACATACAACGAATGACCGAGCCAAGTTTGGACTGCCTTGACCACAATATTTGCAGAGGTGTTGTTGCACTGGTGTTGGCGCCGCGTATGGGCATTTATTAAGATTCCATGAGTGACCTCGGCGTGTATTCTCTCCTAATGTCCTCCAGCTACCTCCAAGCCATGACATTCCTTCCACACAGACAGAAAGTACCGGCAGGTGCGCACTCCACACCTCAGCGTCCCGATACAGAGTCGAGAAAGCGTTCTCAGCGCCGCCACGCTTCACTCTCCCGTAGCATTGGAATTGTAGAAGATTCCATAAGCAGCATCGGCATCATCACGTTTCGCCATGACTGTTTCGTGGTCAGTCTTTGGCCGGCATTGTCGCCGAATCGGGGCGGACTTACCATCAGCTTTGAGAGGCTGCTCGATGGGAGCGGCCAGGACAGTGGCGCTCAACATGGCCAGAACCGCGAGAGGCTTCAGATTCATGATGAATAAGTAAGAGGCTTTGGCTCGGAGACGAGTATTCTTGTATGAGGATTGACTGTGGAATCAGAGACTGTTGTAGAGAGTGAATGAGCAGATGAAGAGCCGCGGAACCTGCGCGGTTCTTATAGGGCGTCTACCTAAGTCCCCTCTTATCAATTCTCGCTGCGTACGTGGCTGGCAGCCGGGTTCGTTCCCAACTCCATGCACCTTCAAAGCAATACCGTATTTTCGCCCTCGCCTGGTTCCGTCATATTCACTGCTTTCCGCGCACACATGCATGATCACACTACATGAAGGATACACGTAGGCGTCTGACTACCTTTTGCTATCTAGCTGCATATTGTGATATGCAAGTTGGTTGAGGTTGATATGACCAACGCTGAACAACGCTCAAGCAATGGCCCAATCCTTGATCTTCGGGGAAGTCCACATCAGTCACCCTAGTCCACGTCCTGTCCGTAGTTGCGTGGTACGGGGTTACACTGCATCAGCTGTATACAGTCAGAATGCATGCAGATTTCACCGGTCTCGGTGAGTGTCGTTGACACGGCCGCCGGCTGTCCCCATGTCTCGGCCAGCATCGCGCGCACGGCCTTGGCTTGGCTGCATGCGCCCAAGGTTTCAGGGAAACGCCTTCCCTGCTGCATGGTAGTAATGTTGGGAGTGGGATTCTCTTTGCAAGAGATAGCTAGCCGTGCCTCTGTCCCAGAGAAAAGTAAGGCTCGGCTGGAGGGACCCGATCCCAAGAACCGTGGATCCCAGCATCAATCATATACGTTACGTGTTGACTTTGCGAGTTGCTGCCACATCCTGAGTTCAGCGAGCCCTGAAGATATCCTCTTTCATCTCTCTGTCATCGTTTTGTGGTATCGTGTCTACTGTTTGAAGAAGCCGTTTTATCTGCAGCCATGCCGTTCTCATACCTCAAGAAGCTCAACCCATGGACTGAGAGATGGTCCGACAGGAGGCCAGAGGAAGACTTCAAGGCATTTCCTGGAGATGAGGACATCGTGTACAGTGAGAGAGGAGGCTCGGAGGATGAGCCTCTGGCCGGAGAGCGCGTTTACTACCTGAAGGAACTATGGAAACGACCCTCTCTACATCCATACTGGGCCGTTATCTTCCACCTTGGAGTTATGTGTGTGTACACAACCCTGTTCTTCACGGCCGCAAAACCGAGTTCTCAGTGCAGAGATGCTCGCTCCAGGATCGTTCAATGTTAGTCCGAACCCATAGTTGACTCGCTTCGCACTTCTAACTCTGTGACAGCACCGGCGAACGAAGCTGTGATTTTGGAGCCTCAGATTTACAACTCGAGTCTCTGCATCGACACTCCCTTCATGGGCCCGCCGTCGCCAGAGACAGATCAAGCTTGGGCGGATCTCCTGCAATGTGAGCATTAACCTGGCCCTTGTGCCTGTCAAGTATCACTCTGACCCCCATCACAGACTCCCATCTCAGGCTGTCTCGTGAAGAATTGCGTCGGATTGACCAGACGTCCATACCGCTTCCAGACGAGGAAGACGCGTACTGGGGCATGCTGGGAGCCACCCATGAGCTCCATTGTCTAGTGAGTGTTATAGCCCTCGTTTTCTCTTGTGATGGCGCTTCTAACTCGGGAATGGTCAGAAACGATTAAGACAGTACATGTACAAAGATCATTACTTCCCCAATCTGACGCCGCAAGAAGAGATGCTGAATCTCCTGCATTCCGGTAAGCACATACTGGATGCGTTCTGTGTCCGACCAATTCGAATATGTCACTTACCAAATCCCAAGGGCACTGTATCGAGATATTGCGTCAGGCAGCCATGTGCCGAGGCGACGTTTCCATCACCATGTACTGGCGAGACGACGTGGAGATGCCTATCGCAGACTTCACTCTGCCACACTCATGTGTGAACTGGAATGCCATCCAGGACTGGTCCGAGAAGCGCTCGTTCGACCCAATGAAGCCTGGCTATATGAGGCATCCGGAGCTCGGTAAGTAGCTATCCATGACCTGTTTCCCTATCGGCAGCGCCATACCAGCGACTGCTGCTGACGTTGACGTTCGTTCGCCAGGCGCTGCGTTTGCAGATGGGCAATCCCATGGCATTGGCGTTGTTGACCCCTCTACTCATAGTCATCCAGGAGCGAATCCGTGGGCCGGGAATATGGGCATGCCGGGTCTCCCTCCGGAGTGTCACGCGTAATGCGGTCTGCCTTTACATTCAGAGCGCGAATCGGAAGAGGTGCGGGTGAGAGGGCTGAGCGAAGGCGAGCCGGCCGCTTCAGGCAAACCCATTGTCACAACAGCACTGCAGATAGCTGGAGGGAGAACATGACATTCAGGTTCTGGGGCTCTCCGCAAATGACAGATCGAATTATCTTGTTCCCGAGATGCGACCTACTGTCCATGTTTGCTAATCAACATTGTGCATCTATTTTCGTGTTGGGGTCCATCCAGCCACCTTGCTAGAAGTCATGTTCCCGAGGGAACGCGTATTCCGAGGTCGTCCCTCGGCCCTCGCCATAAGGCAATAGAGGCGTATCTCATATGCAGGTCTTGGCCTTGTCTCCGAAGATTATTTGGGGAAGCGGTGAGTCGGCATAAAGACCTGCAGCAAACACGAACACCACCCGGCAGTTACTCCTCTCCACCTAACGAGTACAGGCTGGCAATCCGACTTGGCTTGGGCGCACCCAAGGTTCCACAGAAACGCCTTACCTACTTGTACTACAGTCTCGTTTCCTCTTGTGATGACGCAGAGCCTAATGGACCACCCGGCTCGGCTACATCTTATTTCAGCAAGTAGAAGGATCTCGGAAATACAGGCCAAATCCTAGCAACGGAATCGGGCGAGAGGTACAGAGTACCGCCGCTTTTAGCCAGCCCCGATAGCAAGGTGCAGTGGCTGCGGAGTACGGAGTCGAAGCATTTCGTACGTGGAGGTAAAGAAGCCCGCTGCCATTTGAACCGAGCCGGATTTTGCTGACCCGTGCCAGCCAGTTAGCAACTTAGCATCCTACGAGTAGTTTAAGGAAGCAATGCACTGTTCATTAAACTTGTGCTTAAAAATTTGCTAAGGAATCTGTGATGTTTGTGGGACATGTCAACTCTTTGCAATCTGTTGGGTCATAAATCAAGAATGACAGTTGCTCCGTACTCCGTAATTGTGATAACTCAGCTGCCTGCAGGTCGTCCACGACAATCCGGCCCGAAAGCTGCGTTCTGGCGGCTGGTCCAGACCGCAGCTTGAATGTCTGTCTTACGTAGCAGCGATTACGAGTAACGCGAAGGTCGTGAACTCGTGATTAATGCCCTACAATGCTCGTGTAGCCAATGCCAGTAGCCAGATGCTGCAGCATACAGATTTCCAAAGGTTCCGTGGGCCTGCAAGCTGCCTGCAAGCCCGCGTCGGCAGCAAATGTGAACTCAAGTGGTTCGAGGAGAGAGAGAAGACTGCGGTGAAGGGTGACGTTTTACCCGTGACGAAGGAGGCGCAGCCGCGCATGCTTTGCGCTCGCGGGATCATGGAATTCCGATTTCATATACTGAAGGAAGGCGTCTTTACACTGCGTAGTTGATCACGGAGGAGCTTTGGAACGGTGTTGATTCGAGACACTCCTGAACGACATGAGTCTTGCTTGTGCACCGCAGAACGTACAATTTACTGGGACACTACAGAGGCTTTTAGTCCCTCATCCAGCGTAAACCGACTAGCTCAGGCTGTAGCGATAACACAGCTCATTGTCCTGCGTATCCATCACCTCAGATACTTTCACATCTTTCGCCAATCCCTCCATCGAGAGAATCTCGTCCAGACTAGCCAGTCCATTAGGCTGGGCACGGCCCTGGTACTCGCCAAGTCTGACCTTGGGCCTTCTCATCTGCCAGAGGAACCACAGTCGATCGAGCTGAGCATGATGCAGATAGAATATGGGATCTGCGTGGTGGCATTAGCACCCGAAGGTGTCACTTAATATGGGATATTGAAGTTCATTCAACGTACCATTCGGCGCAGTGAAGCTGTCAATGTCGCCTTTAATGCCCAGAGGCGCGACATTGTGAGGCCCGTTCTCCGTGGCGAGGAAGAACGTCTCGTAGTCCTCCGAGGCCAGTACATTCTCCACAACCGCCGGGCTCGCATTTCGCCCGGGGAAGTCACTGAAGCCACGGGAAAGACAATGGGGGCGACGGTGGGACCCGTAGTACTGTAGTTTCAGGTGTGAAAACGGACCGTCAACGACACAGCGCCCGCCACCGACGGTAATAGGAGACTCGGGGTCTACATTTCCGCCGAAACCGGTCTTCTTAGAGAATATTGGCGAGTTGGGGAGGTCTTCCCAGTCGAGAGTCCAGTCCCAGTATCTGAGACAAATCGTCAGTCGCGGTTGGTATAGGGGAAAATATTCCTGGCAACTTACGGAAGCGATCCACGGTAGCCGCACTTGCCCTGGAGATACCTCTCGTAGACGGAGATGAATCTTCTGTGCCAAGAGAAAAAGGCAGCTTTGCCATGAGCTAGATGACCATGGTTAGCATACCCGACGGTTTATCTCGCAATCTGGAAGAACTTACTAGCATGAGCTACCCTGTTGTGCACCCAACTAAAGTCGTCATGTAGCGTGCAATTGTTCTTCAGAACCCCAGGCGTGCGAGCAAGGCAGTTGACAGCATCAATATAATTCACCTTCTCGTCCTTAGAAAGGGTCCTCCATTCTCGCCTGAAGTCGGGACTCGTGCATCCCTTGTGCGGAACCAAAGTAGGAGAAGCTGGGGCCGCGGGCGGTTCCCCTGAATGCATCCTCCACGACTGCTCTTGGAGATGCGCATGGAGCACATCCGCCTCGTAGTAGCCCGTTGAGCGCCCCAGGAAGAAGACACCAGGACACCAAATCCGAGGGCAACCCAGAAGCCTAACAGCTTGCCGAATCGTGTCCGTGGTCTTTCTCTCGGCAGGCGAGGCGGCTTCTTAGTTCTACCTCCTGCAACCCTGAGTCCGACTCAGTCGGCGGAAGAGACTGGTATGGCTGTTTCCGCAAAAATGGCAGCATCCTTCTCTTTTCTTGGGGTCTCTTCCGTAGCACGGTGATGGAATTGAGTGGGGAAGCGGTAAGAGTTGAAGATGGTGCGCAAGAATGGGTGTGTCAATACCGTGTAATGGGTCGACTCGGTCGGCAATCAGCAGACTACCTGCATGCCTTGGGAGGAATGGCGAAAGGCATCAGATCGTGGAAGCTGACGGGCACCAAATTTCAAGGCTCCATTGATCCAATCGCGAAATACTGAGGAATTCCGGGTTTGACCAACGAGTGCTGAGACGTTACCCACAAAAGTGCATGAGTGAACATGAATGATTTCGTGATGCCGCCGGAGGGCGTATCAGCCGAGCCGCTGATGCAGAAGCCAGCCGTCCGCCACGGCCACGCCACGCGCCTGATGCAATGTACGAAGTACCCAGTCTTCCGTGCCCTCCCGTTGATTGGTATTAGCCATTCCGTGGGTCCTCCTCCAGGCTCGTTGGCTGAGCAAATACTTGGCGAGACAGACAACTGAAACCCTGCGTTGGTCACTTATCACACGCTGGTCAGCCTGCTTCACGGGCCAGTCCACAAGACTTGCATTAGTGCTCTTTCGTCTGACTTCATCAACAACACGCAATGCACTCGACCAAAGAAGGAAATGACAAGCCGAGGGTCGGGGAAAAGTCCTGGGGCCGAATGAGGGTCTGGCTATCGTATGGCGGCTTCGCGACGTTCAACCCACCCGCCGGGCTACGAATTCCCCAGATTCGGTCCGCTTGAAACCACATGAATTGACAAGATCAAGTTGTTTCGTTGCCATGGAGTCTGGGAAATCTGGAGTCAAATCGCCGCCTGTCGACGAAGAGATGGAGAGCAGCATCCGGAACGACGCCTTCGTGTCCCATGGTCCCAGAAGGTCCTTCGTTGCGCGACAATTCCTCAGCATCTTGTGTCATTCTGTGATAGCACTGAGCTACTTCCTGGCTATCACGGTTTTCGTGAAGAGAACCATGCCCCGGCTCCCAAACCTAATCCCCAGTGAGTTCCACCAGTCCTAACAACTAGCACGTCACGGCGATGGAGACTAACAACCGACCGCCCTGAGCAGTTCCCGGACGCGATGTAATAGAGTACAAGGTCCAACAGATGTACACTTCAGAGGCCGACCCAAGTCCCTACATGGGCAATACAGACGACTCAGATCGGGCTTGGCATGACCTGATGCAGCGTGAGTGGCGGTCGTGCCGCACATTCAGGATGGCGATAACACTGAAGGCTCGAACAGACACGAGCATTCGGCTCACAGACGAGGAACTTCGCAGGCTCAACAGGACTTCGGTGGCCCTCGGCGACGGCGGATATCTAGGAATGACGACGGTCTTCCACGAGTTTCACTGCCTGGCAAGTCTGACGTCCTCACAAGACACATCGTCGTGCGTAAGTGCTGACAAGTTCCAGAAAATGGTGCGATGGTCGACAAACCTGACCAGATACGGACACTGGTTCGGTGTCCGTGACCATCTCGAACTGTCCACTCACATTAGTCAGTCAAACATGCGTGTACATGTCGCCGGTAAAGCTAATAGCCATCAACAGACCACTGCATGGATGTCGTGAGGCAGAGCATCATGTGCCGAGCCGACCTGTCGCCCATGACCTTCTTCTGGACGCCGAACAGCCGCGTGCCCGAAACCGACTTCAACACGCCGCACGAGTGCGTCAATTGGGATAAAGTGGAAGCTTGGCTAGAGGAACGCCGCATCGACATATATGCGCCCGGCGTCCTCAACCATCCCGTCTTCGGTGCGTTGAGAGGATGATGGCTAACGGCGTTCTTGGACTGACCCGGTGTATTTCACAGGACCTTCGTACCCGAATGGGCATCGGCTGATTGAGGAATGGGATACTCCAAAGACGCTGCCTTTTGTGCCGGTGCCACCAAAACGTGAGTCGTGATGGGAGTCTCGACTGGATCTTTGTTTCGCGGGGAAACTGGAGCATCAGAAGGCAATTCAGTCATGGTCGATCATTACGGGAGCTGTATAATTGATGGCAGTTTGCTGTTAGAAAGCCCGGCTGGTAGCTACAACAAACGGCATATCAATGAGCGGCCCTCTTTCATGGCCCTTTCTTTGCACAGGCGAAATGAACATGGCACCTACAAGTTGGTGTCTCACTGCATTACAGTCTCCTCGCAGCGTTGCCCCGGGTCCTGTTCCCGCTCCCGCTCCCGCTCCCCCGCCTGGTCGATCGATCACACGCCCCTTTTCGCAAGAAACAAGCCACGAAATCAGGCCGTTGTAGTCCGTACGAATAGCCCAGAATTGCTTTTCCTTTCGTATACTGCCCCTGCTGGGATACGAGCAATCCACCCGAATGGCACGAAAACGATGCCTTAGCCGTCCCAACGTCCCAGGTTTTGTGACAGGTCAGTTACTGCCTACATGAGAGAGGTGCGCCCAACCAACGACCCTAAATTCGATTGTCCGGGTCGGCACGGTTGCAGGACACAGGCAGCTCTTTTTCCACGGAGTGCTACCTGCCATCAAGGGTTCATTCATGTTAGTCGCGTCGCGGTCGTGCACGGTTCGACTCTTCCCTCAAAAACAACACCCAGCTCACTCGTCCTGCGTACTGACTGTTTCCATCAACCTCATCCGTCATGTCCACTTCGGGTGGCGGATTCGGTCCCCTCGTGGGGGATCCAAGCGAGCCGGTTGACTTCACCCTCGTCTTCGAGCTCAGCATCTTGTCCCTGCTTCCGTCGACCATCTTCCTGACCCTTGCCGTCGTTCGCCTCTATGTTCTCGGAGATAAACCCCCCAGGATAGGCGGTCGAATTTTCCAAACGATAAAGCTCGTTCGTCTCCCAAGAGTCCGCGTTGCCATGGTCATTGACATACACTGACGTGTCAACCAAAGCGTCTTGGCCGTCTACGCGGCGTTTCGGCTCGGCCTCGTTGTTCTATGGAGCCGCTCCAGTCAGGCGCAGAGCCGACTGAGACTTGCCGCTGCGGTATTGGCGCTCGTGGACGCGTTCCTATCTTGTCCGCTGTCGTGGCTAGAGCACGCCCGGGCGTTGCAGCCGTCCGCCACCCTCATCCTCTACTTCAGCGTGTCGCTGCTCTTCGACCTCTTCCAGATCCGAACGCTATGGCTTCAAGGGTTTGGGGCGCCTCTCAAGGCTGTCGCAACAGCTTGCTTAGCTGTCAAGGCGGTCGTCCTTCTGCTCGAGTCTGTCGAAAAGGGTCGATTCTTCAAAGGCAGAGACAGAGAGTACAGTCCCGAAGACTGGAGTGGGTTTTGGAATCGAGGGTTGTGCGTCTGGCTCAACCCGTTGCTGCTCAAGGGATATCGCCACAATCTCTCCCTGGAAGACCTCTATCCGCTCAGAGACGGACTGCCATCCAAGCCGCTCGAGGTACAGTTCCGCGGCGGGGACACTAGCCATATCATGCCCGGCCGTTTCGGCCTAGCTTCGACCTTGTTGAGATCCCTCGGGTGGCAAACCATGTATCCAGCGCTGCCTAGGCTGTTGCTTCTCGGTTTCGTTTTCTGCCAGCCTCTGCTCATCGACGCCATCCTCAGCTACCTCCAGGCTGCAGATTCATCTGCTTGGCCCCGAGGGGCCGACAGTTTTCTCATCGTGGCATTCGCTCTTGTCTACCTAGGGATTACAGTCTGCAGCAGCTTCTACTCGTACCTACAGCTGCGTCTCCAGACAAAAGCACGAGCAATGCTTGTATCGGCCATATACCGAAAGGTTACCGAGATCCCATCCTCGTCAACTGAACAGGTGGCCGTCACCTTGATGAGCACAGACGTTGAGAGACTGACCAGTGGATTTCGGTCCGTACATGATGTCTGGGCGGAGCTCGCGCAGGTTGGCATAGCCATCTGGCTCCTTCAGCAACAACTAGGAGTAGGCGCCATTGGACCAGTTGTGGTAGCCATAAGTAAGCACATGAAATGAAACGCCGCACATTTCCTACGCATCGATGAGGAATTCCCGCTAACATGGGCCTGTCAGTCTGCTCCCTTGCTACTCTTGGCGTGAACAGACTCACTATGCCTCGTCAGAATCTTTGGATGGAAGCACTGGGGAAAAGGATTAGTAAGTACAAGCGCATTCTGCTGGAGAGACATGCAGCGATTCTCACACAAGGGGTTCTAGACACTACGATGGCAATGCTGTCATCCATGAAGGGAATCAGAATGGCTGGTCTGAGCGAGCGGTCCGCCAGTTCGGTGCAGTCCCTCAGGGAAGCGGAGATTGCATCTGCAAACGGCTTCAGGACAATAATGGCACCGTGCTTCTGCATAGGTGGATAACTCTGCTCCCTACAACCGGTACAGATGCCTGTTCTAAACAACATGCATAATAGCATTCACTCCCACCTTCCTAACCCCAGTCGCTTGCTTTGGCATCTATCTCGGAATCGCCCAGCGGAGCGACAGTGAACAGTCCTTCGATGTGCGCAGAGCGTTTACGTCGCTCTCGCTTGTCGTTTTGTTAACTCAACCGCTCTCGAGCTTGTTCCAGTACGTTCCAAACTTCCTCGGTGCGGCTAATTGCTTGGATCGCATTCAGTCGTTCCTCCGAACCCCTTGTTTTCACGACCCAAGAGAATTCACCCGTACTTTCAGTACTGGATCACCGAGTCATGAATCAGAGAAACAGAGTTCCAGCATCGTGAGCCCAGTCTCGGAGAAGGCTAGCCCCCTTCCATTGCTCAAGGGTGAAGATAAACAGGGTGCAAACGCGTTTGTTATTGGCAATGGTGGATTCAGTTGGGACGCAGATCACCCCGTCCTCAAGAGTGTTGATATCTGCATCCCGAGGTCTCGGCTGACGTTGATCGTTGGGCCGGTAGCCAGCGGAAAGACAACGCTTTGCAAGGCCCTCATCGGAGAAGTTCCAATATCATCTGGCACTGTTTATGTCGACTCTCGCGGCGCCGGCATCGGCTTCTGCGACCAGACACCGTACCTGACGAACGCAACGGCGCGAGACAACATACTTGGATACAGTTCCGTGGACGAAACGTGGTATCAGAGAGTACTCAATGCCCTGACACTCCCGAGCGACTTCGAGACACTCCCAAAGGGCGATCAAACGATGATTGGAAGCAACGGAACTGCGCTTAGCACCGGTCAGAGGCAGCGTGTCGCTGTTGCTCGTGCAATTTACGCGCTCCCTCCTGTCATCATCTTGGATGATGTGTTTAGTGGGATGGACAACATTACCAAAAAGCGCATCTTCACTCAACTGCTGGGCCCTGAAGGACTGCTTCGCATTTCCAAGACCACGGTGGTCATGGTGGCGCATGACGAACAGTTTTTGACCGCAGCGGACCATGTCATCACCCTGCGGCCAAGCGAGCCACCCACATCAGGGAGTCCGGACCAGATAACAGCTGTCCAACAGGCCAAGAAGGAAGATCCGGAGAGCTCTAAGACGGATGAGAAGAAGGAGGCTCCGTCGACTGAGGAAGACGAACCAAACGCAGGCCTTGATGACGACTCTCAATGGCCAAATATGAGCGACTGGACAGTATACAAGTACTACGCCCGGGCTGTCGGCTGGCGAAACATTGTTCTCATGGTCTTCTTCGGCGTAGTATTCGCGTTCCTTTATACATTCCCGTCAGTTTGGCTAAAGTGGTGGACGGCCGACGTCGGACAGCGAGACAACTTCTACATAGGCATGTACGCCTTGCTCCAAGCTATAGGGCTCGTGTTCTGGTTCCTCTTTGCCCGGCATTGCCTGACAACCTCCGTCGCCACCTCCGGCACAACGCTGCACAGAAGGCTACTGTCAACGGTCATGTCGGCGTCCATGGCATACCTCAGCAAGAAAGACTCGGGGGCCATCTTGAATAGGTTCTCGCAGGACATGCAGCTCATCGACGGCGAGCTTCCGGCCGCTCTCCTCAATCCTGTTGCCACCGCCTTCATCGCTGTCTCGCAAGTCGCCATCATTACAACTGCTTCCCCTTGGCTCGCGCTGTCTTATCCCTTTCTGTTGTTGGCCTTTTACGGAGTCCAGAAGTTCTATCTTCGAACATCGAAGCAGCTGAGACCATTGGATCTCGAGCTTAAAAGTCCGCTTTAGTGAGTCGACGCATCACGCACCTACTCTTTGGTACTGACATTGGACCTTCAGTACGCATTTTCTTGATACGCTGCGAGGCATCAGCACCATTCGAGCACTCGGGTGGTCCCAGGAGCATATCGAGCGCAACTACCAACTGCTCGACACGTCACAGCGCCCGCTCTATCTCTTGGCCATGGTCCAACAGTGGCTGTCGCTCGTGCTCAGCCTCATCGTGTTAGTGGTAGCCGTGACTCTTGGTGCTCTGGCGCTCAAACTCCGGTCAACCATTGGGTTTACCGCCGTTGCCCTCGTCAACCTGATGTCGTTTGGCCAAATGCTGCGTTCCGTGGTCGTGGGGTGGACGCTCATGGAGACTTCAATCAGCGCAGTCTGCCGAGTCAAGGAGTTTGAAGAGCAGACGCCAAGGGAGGAAGACGAGGCTGCGGGAACCGCAAAACCTGTTGACAGCAACCGGCCGCACCTTGGAAGAATTGAATGCCGGAACTTAGAGGCATCTTATGGGCAAGTACTTCCTCTGTTGACGAGTTCCATTCGTGTGATGTGGTCTCTCGGCTAATGTGGCGTGTCAGGCCGAGCGCACAAACGATGTCGTTGAAGGACATCAATCTGGTGATTGAAGCTGGCGAGAAAATCGGGATTTGTGGCCGCAGCGGAAGGTATGCGTATTTGCCCAAGAAAGAGACGCATGGTGATATTTGCTAAGCATCCGGCGTACTGCAGCGGGAAATCCTCGTTCCTCGCTTCCCTCTTCCGCATGCTGGACATTCGAGGAGGCAGCATCACCATCGACTCGGTCGACCTAAAGACCATCCCTTTGTCTACGGTACGATCACGCATAAACGCAATCCCCCAAGATCCGTTCTTCCTCCCCGGCACGGTCCGGATGAACGCAGACCCCTACCATACGGCTCCGGACGCTTCGATTGTACAAGCCCTGCGAAGAGTCCAGTTGTGGGACAAGATCCAAGAACTCGGCGACCTCGACAGCGAGTTGAAACCTGATTCATTGAGTCAGGGGCAAAAACAGCTCTTCTCGCTTGCGAGAGCCATGCTCAGGCCCCGCTGCAGCATCGTTGTCCTGGATGAAGTCACAAGCAGGTGCGTTGTGAGAGACATGCCTGGTCTACCAGCGTCCCATACTCAGAACTGACTCGAACGATGGTAGCCTGGATTTCAAAACGGAGAAACTCATGCTGGAGGTGCTCCAGGAGGCGTTCAACGGCTGCACCATTATCGCCATCGCACATAGATTGGAGACGATCTTGGGATTCGACCGCGTCGCAGTCTTTGACGATGGAAAGGTGATCGAGTGCGATATCCCCAAGATGCTACTCGAACGGCAGGATTCTGCATTTTCCAGGTTTCTGGCGGCTGGAGACGGCTAGGTGAAGCTCTTCAACTTCAGATCTAGAAGACGGGAAGCTGGCAAGGACGCCGAGGTCTATACTGCGTACAGATGGGTCATTTACCAAGTCCGAAGGGAGATGGGTGGCTCTGCTAGCATACCTGACATGAACACGCTGCACGCACACATGCACGTCCCCCAAATTGATATAGTTTTCTTGGGGCCCGCCAGAAAGTAACCCTCCCATTGCCCAGAAGGGCAACCCACGGACCGTCCAAGGCACAGACGAGCCTTGAGCGGCGATGGTATCAAGAGAATGCAGACACGCCGCTTCCGCATGTGGTCGCTCCAATATCACGCATCTCCGCGGCCACATGGCTTGAATTCCCCGCCGGTTTCTTAGCACGTGTACGAGGTCGGCCCGTGCTACTACGCACTGGTGTTGGATGGGAAGATGGTCTTGGGACGATGCGTGGGAGAGGTCGCCGTGTCTCAGCGGCCGGACGGATGGTGCCAGACTGACCCCGCTGCTACGTAGATGGGCGCATGGGCAGCGGCCGGGTTGACGAGAATGTCTCGCAGGTGGGAATGTCGCACTGCCGCTTGTTGCTGAGACATGCCGCGGGGCTAGAAGATCGAGATTCCATCCACCGTCGGACGCCAGTGTATACCGCATGGTACCTGCGAGCATACCCGCCAGTGTTTGCTGTTGGCCGCTTCTGGGAGAACGGTGAGTATCACGAGGCCGTTTGCCATTCCGCAGCACTGGGCAAATAACAGGAGGGCAAACACAAGCATGTTGGAAACGAGGTACCCCAACCAAAGGAATGCTGCTCCCCCTCATCATGGACCGCGTTGACCATCTCCATCTTCGCCTTCGGGGCCACGTCTTTTTGGCACAGGCCCTCCCGTCATTTGACTTACTCGAAGCACATCGCTCGGTTCATGGCTCATTGTTCTCGCAGAAACATCGCTCCCGTCGCTTCTGGCTCCGCTTACTGCGTCTTGAAAAGCAGGATAGCCCAGTGGCCGAGGTAAAAGTAAATGAAGTGCTTCGTCTCTGTATCAAAGGGTGGTCGTTAGCCAGAGCCACGTTGTAGACGAGGGGTTTGAGACTCGGACTACGCATCCGCATTCAAGACTCGTCAACGTACCATGGGTCACGAAGCTGCCAAAGTTGCGGCCCACGATGCAGTGCCAGGTCGGGCCCTTTCGTTCGTCAAACTGCACGTGGCGGTTAGCCAGCTCGGTCCCGGTTACAAAGGTGGCGGCACGTGATGGGGGCTGGATGGTAACACTGACTGTCCGCTTAATGTGCTGGGCAATGTCCTGTTCAGGCCGCGTCAGCAACGTACGCCTCCTGCAGGGCAATGGTGATTATAAGAGCAATATCGGGGGTGAACCTTTTCGATGGTGAGCTTGGCCATGGCTTCCTGAGCTGTCCGCCTGGTCAGCCTCGGTCGACCGGGTGAGCCTGGTGCCCAGACGTACCAATCTCAATCGACTCTTGTTGCATGTCATCCGTCTTGATTCCCGTCAGTCAGCTTGCAATATCGGTTTCCACGCGCCATCTTACCATGTCGGCCGACTTGATCTGAGCTAGAGAGCTGCTGTCAGCAACCTTGTTCGCTCGCTCCGAGCTGCAGACATGGCGCACCTTCGAGCTTCTCCCGCGGGGCGGGAGTCTCCAGCTTCTCGGCCTGTTTGTCGGACATTCTGAGGTCTGTAGAGCAGAGGAGAGTGCGTAGGGTCGAAGACGGGCGTGGGAGCCGAACGAGCGCGTGGAGGGACGAAGGAGATGATGTCCTCGGTCGGGGGGGGTTGTGTTTCGTAGTAGCAATACGGGCTGCGAGGTGCTAAATCAGCTAATCTAGTCGAGCATGTTATGTTGGTCGAGACGTGGCTGGTCGCGGAGGGAATGCAGGGTGTTGGACGAAGGTGCGTCGGGTAGAGTGAGCCGTCCGACAGCCCCTTTTCCTCCCAGCAGGAGCCCAGATGTCTAGAGGGAACGCGGCAGGCAGAGCACGTGGGGGTATGAATGAAGGACAGAGCGTCACGTACAGGAGGGTTCGTGGGGTCTCGCTAGGGCGCTCGTCGCGGGATCTTGGTGATGTCGAGTCTGGTGCTGGCTTGGACCCTTGAAGGTTGCTGCGCAAGCCGGCCAGGGTCGAGGTCGGGCCACCCCAGCCTTACTAAGCCGCAATTAGCGTGGCTTCGTCGCGGGGCGTGGCGCCCGAGGAGCTGCGTGACCCCAAACAGGCAACTCCCGCTCCAGGCTCGAGCGATCCATCGCACTTCAACTCACAGTCCGCTTGGCTCGATCGCCGCATGCAGATCTTCGGCAGGGGTTTGGGGGGGTTCGATTGACTTTGTGTCTCTTTTGGCGTGAAACCACGGCCCTCCCCTAGGGCCTCTTTCCGAGATCAAGCTGCCGCGGATGAGTCGTTCTGGAACTGCCGCCCCATCACCAAAGACTAACTAACCCAGAGCATCAATACGTGGTTGACAAAGGGGAGGATGAAGCATACGCAGGCCGTAAATTACCAGCAGGAATAGTGGGATGGAATACGATAACCTCCTAGCCAGATATGGTGTAATAAATAGATGGTTGATGACCGACCAGCGAGGGACGCCTACAGCATACAGCAGTCGTTTCCACATGATTCAACCTATAGCACCTCTTAAGTTCTTCCTTAGGCATCTACTATCGGTGGATGATTCCTCGCCTTTCTTTCACGACCACCTACCTACATGTACCTCGTACCGGTGGCTTCCGCAACCATCCAACCTTCAACACACAAACACGACAGACTTCTTTCTCTCAACACGCACTCTGGCATTTAGAGAGACAGCAAACACAACTGTCCCTTGATGGCCAGCAATTCGCTCAGCCAATCCGGCCCAAGCAGGTCKGCGGCGGCGGACGAACTCGCCAAATTGTTGAACGTCGCTCCACAAAAAGACGAAGGCGGCGAAGGCCCTCCGTTGGGCACCGCGTCGAGCAAGCCGAATCGCGGGCTCAAAGACTTGGCGCCCTCGCGAACAGCCAGCGCACGCCACAGAAAGGAGAACAATTCTTTCTTGGCCTCCTATCGCGACACTACATCGAACCAGAAGGAGTACGATGACAACGCACCAGTTGGCACGCAAGAGCTTGTCCCACTCGGAGACAGCGAACCGGTGAACATGGAGGCATGGAAGCACATTCAAGAGATTTTCCGCGAACAACCTGACTCTGTCCAAATCGAAATAAACGCACACGCAAAGTACATCAACTACGCCAAGAGTGTTGCGCAACTATCCAGCAATTCTTACCACAGAAGGGTCAAGAATGGCAGGGAGCAACTTGACCGGGGAGGGTACATCATCATGATGGTTGGCTACGGCAAAAAAGCGATGCTGAACCATCACTACTTTGGCCCATTCTATGAGCGCAACAAGCAATTCGTCGACGGCCTCGACGAAGGACCAAAAGTCAAGCTCATTTCTATCAAACGACAGCGAAAGACGATTACTCATCCTACGGTTACTAACGAGATGCAGCCTCGGCAAACGATCACGTCTATGGCTGTAGGCAACGACCTGCAACTAGCAACGTCACCCCAACAACAGCTCACGAAGACCGTCGCTCCTACAGCTAAGGACGTCGACCTGCAGCCAACCATACCCAAAGAAGGACCCGATAGGGCGGCCACTCCTATGGCTGTGGACGACGACCTGCAGCACACACTCGCAGGACTCGAGCCGCAGGCAGAAGAGACTGCCACCTTTGACAACAGCGGCCTTCGAACAACCATGTCGAAGGAGGTAGCACTCTCGAGATGTGACAAGTCTAGCCTCAAGGCGGCTCGACCACAAGCGCAGATATGCGCCTCGCAGGATACCTCGTTCTATGTCGGGACAGAGCTCCACAAGCCTCACAGACGCATCGGTGCTACGGTCAAGCATGAGGACGACGGCTCCGAACTCATCAATAACAAACTCTATGAGWAGGAAGGAAGAGGAACAAGCGACATCGATGGAGTCGACCATGCCGTCAAACAGGAGCCAATGGATAATCTTGAGCGGTTTAACTCCACCTACGATCAGATCGCAGATAACGACACGGCCCGATTTCAGAATGCTGCCGTTCACAAACCAGACCAGACAGTCGCGGCGACAAACCTACACGAAGAATGGTCTGCCACAATTACGTTGGACAACGTCTTTAGGGCACGCTTCGATTCGTTCGTTGAGAATGACCTCGGAGGTATTGCCCATCACCAAGTCGACGTCCATCTCGGAACGCACTTCGATAACGCGGTTCGTAGAGCCGCGGCCGACGCCGTCGCCAAAGTTTTAGACGATATGAATGCTCAGCTGCCCAGTAGAGCAGCGCGCGTGGCGGAAGAACACATCTGGGACATGTTCGCCCGACCGCAACTGGGTGGCGGACAACGAGATATCGCACGACGAGGCGCAAAACAGCGTGACAGCGCTCCTAGCAACATACACAGGTTTGTGAGGCGCGACTGCTGATACCTCATGACGGGCATCGCGGATAAGAGGTGAAAGGGCTGCGTTGTGCAAGGAGTCATTAGGACCAGACAGCGGGGACAATATTGGGAACTCCAAGGCGCAGGTTCCATCGGCGGGAGAAATGAGTAGATGGATTAGCCACACAAAATCAGGTGCAGGACAAGTAGCGTGGGACGGGCATGTGCATATGCTTCATTGGAAGCACGACAACGAAGGCATTGCGAAGAGGTCCCTAGCTAGTTGACCTATTCTGGAAGTAGCCCCAAGACGTTCTCCGGAGACTCTATTATAGTCAGTGTTGCCCCAGATCGACGGGAAAGCGGTCGTTTGGGGTAGACGGCGCAAACGCTCGTCGTTCATATACGCCCATATTACTGTGGGAGCTTGTTCTTTGGGCAGCGCTTACACTCTCCAACGCATCTAGTCCGTTTGCACGGTGCTTCTGGGCGTGTTTCTCGGCGCCACCAAACGGCCCAAAGAGCGTAAGTGCTGAAGTCTGACTTGATCATCCGTGTTTAATCCAGTCGTGTGTATACCAAAGTCGGCGTACTCTTGTCCTCAGCGTGCTGTGTTAGGACGCCCGACGACTAGTGTTTACCCAAGATACCCAACGGAGCCCAGGAAAAACGACCCAATGGCGAACTTACGCATCCTCTCGCTCCCCCAATGGCAGATCGTTGGAAGTAATCGCACCGCATAGAGCTTGACGGTCGGGTGGCATGATGTGGAAGTGGAAGGGCAAGCGGAGGGGGCAAGTGAAAAAGCACAAAAAAGTTATAACGGCACCACTTCCTTGCAACCAACGGCCTTAGCAGCAATAGAGCCACATCCACCAGCTGTGAATTAATTCGTAGGGAGGCGGGGGAACCAAGGGGAGGCGGTGCCGGCAGAACAATTGACAAAAAAAGAATAGATGATGAGACTGGGACTCGAACCCAGGAGGATTGCTCCATCAGGAAATTGGTGCTAAGGATGAGACCTTAACCTGACGCCATAACCAACTCGGCCATCTCACCACTGTGACTTGATATACGAGGGTGACATTTAATTTTCCTTATCAATTTTTTTAGTGTGCTTCAGCCCTAGCCATTGATTTCACGCTGAGTGTCGTTGTGTTCCTATAACGCCAAATTCTATCAGATGGCTTCTAGTGGAATGCAATATGTAAATCAGTCACGAGATCTGCTGATAGTGCCTAGGTATACCCGACTGCCAGTTGCGCCCGTATGCTGGGACTGTTCCTTATTAAGGTGAGTTCACCACCAGCTGCTCTTCAACCTTGCACCAGCGATTCCACGCCGCTTAACAGCTTTCACGTCCAAACTGGGCCGATATTTGTCATGGGGACATAAATCCACAGCATGACCACAGTAACCTACGCTGCTATAGGCCTCAGAAGATCATACGAACCTGATCTGTTAAAAGTCTAGGGTAGGTGTTCCGGGGAGATGGTTCTAATATTGCTCGCACGGACCAAGTAAATCACCGTGCTGTGCCCCACCACTCACGGCATCCACCAAAACGCCGACTTTTTTTCTCTTCCTCCATCACCATATCCAAGAGGCTGCAGGCAGACCTCATGTTAACACATTGAGCGCCTGCACACTAGATTCTTGCCTTCGGAGCTATGGCGACTTCAAGAGTATTCATCAAGGGGTTACCCCCGAACATCACGGAAGCCGACTTCCGAAAGCACTTCTCTGCCCAGGGCCGCGAAGTCACCGATGTCAAGCTGATAGCTCAGCGACGCATCGGCTATGTGGGCTTCAAGAGTCCAGACGACGCCTCCAAGGCTGTCAAGTACTTCAACAGGTCGTACATTCGGATGTCGAGAATATCAGTTGAACCAGCAAAAGCTGTAAGCATCGATTCTCAGCTGCCTCCCCTCCCCACTTCTGATACTGATGGAATGCCAGATCTCAGACCCGACGCTCACCAAGGGATACAATGCTCCCCGCTCCGCCGGTGCGCCAGCCGGTGGTCCGCGGTTGATTGCCGACGAAGAGGTGAACCCGAAGAAGCGGAAGCGAGAGGCGCCTGACCGGTCGGACCCAAAGCTGCGGGAGTTCCTCCAAGTCATGAAGGTTGGAAGGGAGGGTGTCATTGCAGATGAATCACATCTCGACTCCGCCGGGGACCATTTCGAAAGTGGCGAAGCGGTTGTTCCAGAGGGAGAGAGCGACGACGAGTATGAGAAAATCCCGACGAGAAACGAGAAGTTGCGGAGGATTGGTTCTCCAACAAATCACGACCGGGTGGCACACCCTGCGCCACCAAGGGATGGAAAAGCACATGATGTCGTCCCGGCTGCTGATGCGGAAGGCCCAGCTGAGGCCATCTATCCAGCGACGGACGACAACAAGGCCCCGGCGACTGAGGCGACGGACGACGATTGGCTGCGATCGCGGACAAGCAGGCTGCTGGATCTTGTTGACCCCGACGACATGACGCCAAGACCTGAGGATGGATTTGCGAAGCGAGACACGGAAAACGACAGAGACGCTTCCCATTCCTCCAACGAAATGACATATGACGTGGCAGAGGACGCGGCCGCGACCAACGAGGTCGCAAGGGGTGATGCCGTGGACGCAATCTCCAGGACGTCCCGGCTCTTCATCCGCAACCTGCCCTATAGCGCCACTGAAGAAGATCTCCGCGACACGTTTGAGAAATTTGGAACTCTACAAGAGGTATGTGACGATCCCGTCAAATTTTGTTATGTCTCCTGGACACAAAGGCGCTGTGATGAACCCCAGATAGGGACAGCTTATGCTTCGGCATATGATGCGAACCCTGGGCGAGAATTTTAGTAGATGCTTCGACTTTCTGAGTTACTGCCTTTATTGCACACCATGTTATTGTTCAGCACCATGATGCCAAGGCGGTGGCTAACTTTGCCAGGTTCATTTGCCCACCAGCGCCGGGGGATTCAGCAAGGGATTTGCCCTGGTGTTGTTTACAGATCCATCGGACGCGGTAAAGGCATTCCAAGCCATGGATGGGGCGACGTTCCAGGGGCGCATCATTCACATCATTCCAGCCAACGCAAAAAGGGAGCTCGGATTGGACGAGTTTGGAATTTCGAAGCTACCGCTGAGGAAACAGAATTTGATTCGCAAGAAGGCTGAGGCGGCATCGATCACCTTCAACTGGAATTCGCTGTACATGAACCAGGACGCCGTCAACACCTCTGTCGCTAACCGCCTGGGTGTCTCAAAATCCGAGCTGCTCGACCCTACCTCGGCGGATGCCGCGATCAAGCAGGCCATTGCGGAGACGACGGTTATCCAGGAGACCAAGGCCTTTTTCGCCGCTAACGGGGTGGATCTGGACGCCTTCAAGTCACACAAGCGGGGCGACACGTCCATTCTGGTCAAGAACTTCCCGTATGGTACGACGATGGATGAACTCAGAAAGATGTTTGAGGAGTCTGGACCAGTGCTCAAGGTTTTGATGCCCCCGGGCGGGACAATCGCTATTGTCCAGTTCGCGCAAGCGATCCACGCAAAGGCTGCGTTTGGCAAACTCGCGTATCGACGGATCAAGGATAGCGTCCTCTTCCTGGAGAAGGGACCGAAAGATCTGTTCACCGGCAGCCAGTCAGACGAGGTCGCCCGAGTGGGCGACCAGAAGGTGACAGGGGTCCAAAAGTTAAGCGTCAACGACCTGCTGTCAGACGGTGATAAGGCGGAGGAGGCGGTGGAAACGACCTCGCTCTTTATCCGCAATTTAAACTTCGCCACAACCACTAGCAAATTAGCTGAAGCCTTCGAGGCCCTCGACGGATTCGTCTCAGCTCGGGTCAACACGAAGATGGACCCCAAGAAACCCGGGCAGACGCTTAGCATGGGCTTTGGGTTTGTCGAGTTCCAATCCAAGACCCAGGCGCAAGCCGCGCTGAAGGTCATGGACGGTTACGTGCTCGAGGGCCACACGCTTGGCGTCAAGGCATCCCACAGAGGCCTTGATGCGGCCGAGGAAAGGCGGCGGGAAGATCGGGCCAAGAAGACGGCAGCGCAGAGGACAAAAATCGTCATCAAGAACCTGCCCTTCCAAGCCACAAAGAAGAACATCCGAACGCTATTCGGGACCTACGGCCAGCTTAGATCTGTCCGAGTTCCAAAGAAGGCGGACCACACTACGAGGGGTTTCGCGTTTGCCGACTTCATCGCTCCCAGGGAAGCGGAGAGTGCACTAAATGCGCTGAGGGATACTCACTTGCTCGGCCGCCGGCTGGTGCTGGACTACGCAGAGGCGGAGGCAATTGATGCTGAGGAGGAGATTGAGAAGATGCAGCGCAAAGTAGGGGGCCAGGTCAATAAAGTAGCCCTTCAGCAACTCACTGGCGGAGGGAGGAAGAAGGTCAATATTGGGAACGACGAGGAGGAGCTCGAGGATTAACGCAGTAAGGAGAACGAACGAACAAAACAGACTACTATTTGGCTGCCCGTTCTAGACAGCTTGCAGGTCGAGGAGACGGTTTTCCCCTTGGTCCACGCTCTTGTCGCCTCCCTTGGCAAGGGGCGGGGGCTGCGGCGCTGGTGGTCTGCGCAGGTGGCGATGCTCGCGACAACAGACATGGCGCGATCGTGAGCTGAGTGTGATCCTGAACGAAGAATTCGGGTGCCGGGGAAGCGGAGGACTTTGAAGTTGTTGTTGTCTGATGCCAATCTGTCCGCATGCCTGGGGGTGCCGACCGACGAAAGTTTGCGAGGCGTGTCTCTCCCGTGGTGGTGTTGGTGATGAGACCGGAGGGGGGGGGCAGGGGGGGATACTCCCTTGCATACTAACGCCCTCGCTGCAGACCTCGGGCTGCCATGTGCTTCATGGGCTCCTTACGACTTGCGCCTCATTGGCCGCGGTGATGCTCGTCCATAGGCCTCACTAGCAGAGTTGATGCCTGGATGCGGTCTCCGCCGCCGCCGCCCCGTGGGATCGCCAGCCAGCAACCAACACTGCCCGCCTGTCAACCCACCCACCCTCCCCGATGTTCTGCAGATGGATCTTGATCTTTAGGTTGATGAGGGGCTAGGACGGTTAAACCCTGTCAGCCCTTTGTCAATATGATCGCTGGGCAATGGTCCATCCCCTCCACAGCAAGTCTTGGATCTATATGTTCTCGAGTTCTCCTTGGGACGACGTCTTCGTTCCAGTCCGAATCTTGGCCTCCTTCAAAGCATACATTTATCCCACCATTCCACGTCCCCAAATTCCTTTCAGCATTTCTTGTCCTCTTCAACTTTCTCTCTCTGGTACCTGGCAGCTGTCCGAGGCATTTGCGCTGACGGAACTTGTTCTCGTGAGCACTTCTACCGGCATTCTTTCGTCTATGTTGGCGCTGAGCCTTTCACCATGTCTTCGTCACTCTACCAGCCGAGACCGGTCCTCTCCTCTCAGAGATACTCGCCATCACCGGAATACGTCGATGCCGCTCGACGTAGCAGTGTCCACGGCGGAAGGTTGCCTCTGCGAGAGTCCGCCGGCAATGCCCAGGCGCACAGCTTCAATGGCGTAGTCTCGTGCTACCAGAGCCCCGTGTCGCTCTCGCCGTCGATGCAGCCCAACATCCCTGCCCCTATGGTGCCGTCACAGTCCTTCGACTGCCTGTACAGAGTCCCAACTCCCCGACAGCCTCGCTATCAACACCGGCGACCCCGAAATGGAGTCAACCCTCTCTACTTCTGGCCGGCCTTTCGGCAATATCGCAACAGACAAGCCCACAAGGACACCCAAAAGGACAAAGGGGGTGTCTGGCGCCGGCCAGAACTCGAGGATGCCTTTGTCGACTGTAAGTTGCCACATCTGCCAAGCATTGCGTCGACCAAAGCTGACCCAGGCACCAGCCGTCCTGCTCATGCCTCACATGGGCCGACGCAAGTTCTCGATGGGAGGCAAGCTTCATGGCCGCAACATGCTGATCAGCGAGTACATATTTGTCATCTGTGTCGCCATCCTTGGGAGCAAAGAAATCTTTAGGATCGACAACAGCAACGAAAGCATCGAGCAGATGGGCCGCAAGCAAGTGTCCAGCCACATGCAAGTTGTTAAGAAATTCTTTGAAGACCTTCGATGCTGTAAGTTGACGCTGTCCCTGCCTCCCAGAACCTCACTACTAACAAAAATGACAGTCCACTTCTTGTTCCCTTCTGAAGAGAAGAAGGAGCCCGGCTCTACAAACTCGGACGATTACTATGACGAAGAGGAACAAGAGTCCTTCAAGTCCAACCCCGTCTTGACAGCCCTGGCCGAGGGCAGGATCCCCGAGGTCAAGCCCAACTATGAATACTTCTCTCAGCTCTTGGCCCTGCAGTCGTCGATTTCCGTGCGGCCCAAGACGTGCGAGGTCTTTGTCTCGTCTTCCGACATCAAGATCCGGGATGATGTGGCATACGATGCGCACGACACAGCTCTGGACCAGGCTTCATTCCCACATCTGAACAAGTACACCAACTGCGACGATAGCCCCAACGTCCTGGGCAAGGACGTACTGCTGCACGAGTACACCCGATCTCTAGATCGTACCACATCCGCCTGTGCCAAGACGGTCACGCGTCGCTGGCAGAAGGATGCGCCGGCGATGTATGAGACACTGGATCCCCCTTCTCGAGACGAGAGCTGTCTCCTGTTGGAGATGTGCGCAACCATTGAGCTCCATGAGCATGCCAAGTTCCCGTCTGGCTCTGAGCTCACCGGCTTCGTCGAGGTGGCGATCACACAACCGGCTCTGCAGACCCACCGCTGGAAATGCATCACGCGACTGACGCGACCTGCGGAGTTGCACAGCGATGATACCAAGCAGGGAGTTTACACCAACGACAGCGGAATCCACCGCCGCGGATGCAGTGACTCGAAGAACGACTGCGACTGCCACACCCGTGCGCGGCCGGATATCCACGTCCCCTTCCCTGCCGTCGAGTGGGCCAGCATTCTCAGCATGGCCGTGCAGTATCCCGATGTGGAACATCAGCGGACTAAGGAGAAGCGTCGCCGGAATGTCGACGGCGAGAAGAAGGAAATGGAGAGAGCGGGTAGCAAGCGTAAGCGCTCCGAGGACGAAGGCGACGCTGCTTCGTGGTCACGACGAGAGCCCACGGGCAGCGACTTGATCTGCAAGGTGGCAATGTACCAGGAGCTCTGGTCCTGCCCCCCGGACTCGACGCAGTGGACGCGCCAGGCCATCATCTTCTGGCGTTTCCACACCACGAACCAGTGGCACAAGTACAACCCGGTCTTCAAGCCGGCAGGCACCACCTGGCGCTGGCTGACCATCAACGACCCCATGTCGCGATATCACCAGCAGAGGGCGCTGGTGTATCCATCGCCAGGCGTGCCGAGGGACGCAGTGATGTCGCCGACTCCGACCATTAACCAGCATCTAACGGCGGCCATGAATGAGACGTTCAGCTCCTGGGATAACAACAGCAACGTGCCGCAGGTTCCCCCGCTGCAGACATCGAGCAATGGGCTTAGCCTCTTTGAGTCCTTTTCCAACGGACTGGCCACGCCGCCGCCGACAGCAACGATACCCGGACCCTATTCCGCCGGCAGCAGCAGCTTTGACGCAAACATGGGCTCCAACGCTGGCGTCAACTTTCTACCGACAGCCACGGGAGGGCCTACGAACGACAGAAACCCAACGGCGCTGGGCAGCAGCCAGCCGTATTTTGACGGGCAGTCGGCTTTTGGAGACGTCAAGCCCATGACCGCCGGCGTGAACTCGTACATGGTGGCGACGACATCGCTGGAACTGCCCAACCAGTTGGTGTACGACAGCACATCGTGTGATGCTGGCAATATCCAGGGCTGGGACATGTCGGCCTTGGACAACTGGACAGGGGCTGGCTCGGCGCCGACGAGCGCAGCGACGGAGTGGGGACCGACGTCGAAGATGGAACCGCAGGGCGACCATCACGCGGCGGCGATGTGGGTGCCTCCCCAGTGGCCCTTGTCGGCGGGAGCAGCGCCAGGATCTCACGAACGGGGAGGCAACCCGAGGCCGATGAAGAGGCGGAGGGATGCGATGGACAGCCATGTGCCGGTCACGGCTGGGTGGTGAAACGGGGATGTACGAGTCTTGCCTTGGGAGAGACGTGGAAAATGGGAGTGAGGTGTACGCGGTGTTTTGGGAGGAAGCCGAGCAGGGTTACCATTTTCTCTGACGATATAGTAATACCACAGGAAGAGGCTCTTGCAGTATTCTCGTGGGCGACTATTCTACTCGTAGGTGCCTTGCAACGTGTTGACTGTGTCATGGCGTGCAACCCCAGTCTGAGGCAAGCCATGCCCTCGGGAACAAGCAAGGTTTGAAGACAAGCGTCTCTTCAGCGGGTGGAGCATGAACCAGGAACGTGCGGGCGGGTGAAGGGAGGCGGGCGGACGTGCTTTATTTTGGGGATCTGATGGCAGGCAGATCTGGGACAGGGAGACACGATACGAGGGGTGGACGGACAGGGATTGGTTGGCGGAGCGGGTTGCGCACAATCGGCGCAGGGCAAATTCAACTGAATTGAAGCGAAGGAGTTGAAGGGATTCGGTGAATGAATTGAATTATTGAACAAGGCATGAAAAGGGGAGTAGCGGGTATTAGTCTGCGAGGCGCTGAGGGAATGGTGGTGGGTTTATTATGTATTGGAAGTACGAATATTGGAGGGGTGAGGGAGGGGAGGGGCGGCATTCGCAGAGGGATACAGGGACAATGGTTGGAGGAGAGGAGCGAATTTCAGAATTTCAGAATTTCAGAATTTCAGAATTTCAAAGGGGGTCTGGAAAGTCTTTTAAAGCAGAGTGTGATTGATGGCACAAGCGGCTGTCAAGTGATGCGATGGTTGGTGACGCTGACGTGGGCTTCTATGCGGCCACCAACCTACCAGCTGTTCGTGGCTACACGTGCACAGGCAGGGATGAAATCATACCAACGGGAGCAAAGGAGACGAGTTTGCTCGAGGAGCGGGACCCCGCTGCCGTCGTATGAGGTGATGCGGCGGTGGTGTTTCGCGTCTGGGCGGCGTTCAAGGCCGACTGGCTGCCGCAGCGCGGCGCTTGGTAAAACGAGGCTCTCTCGCAAGGGGATGTCGTGCTTGTGCGTGCGTGCTTTGTGCGTGCGTGCTTTGTGCGTGCGTGCTCGATG